>JAHVAK010000573.1:1200000-1800000 GCA_019845155.1 Luehdorfia chinensis
GCACCCATGGTCACGGGGGGACTGAGGTGACAGATGTCCTGATGTCATAGTTAACCCGGAGTACCTTCAGCTTTTAATTATTTTTTTGTGGTCCGATCTACGCAGAAAGAGCTAACTGTGTCTTGAAGTCTTGCAGTGGTATGCTTGGTTTTTGACTTAATTTTATTAATTATAGGATCCCAAGCTGGTGGTAATACCCAACCATCTTCTCTATTAAAATTAGGATGTTTTTTAATTTCAATAGCCTCGCGAATCATCCTTGGTAGGAATCGGTGTTCTTTTGCGAGGATTTGTGGTTTATCAAATCTGATGTAATGGTTGGGATGATCCAGAACATGGTCACAGACTGCAGACTTCCTGGGGCGGCGATGCTTCACATCAGCTATATGTTCTTTTACGCGGGTTTTTACTGATCTTTTTGTTTGCCCTATGTAAGAGAGACCACATTCACAATCCAGCTTGTATACTCCTGCATCTTGTAGAGGGATGTTACACTTGACAGATGGTAAAAATTGACTTATCTTCTTCGGCGGCTTGAAAAATGTTTTTATGGAAGCCCGCTTCAAGATATAGCCAATCTTGTCCGTGACTCCTCTGACATATGGTAGGACTGCAGGTACACGCTCGACTGTGGCCGGCTTCACTCGGTCACTGCGACGAAGGCGCGGAACCCGAAGCTTGTTGTCTTGCAAAACTTGCTTGACATGCTGAAGCTCGGCGGCCAGGTGTTTACTGTCACAGATCCCTTGTGCTCTCTGAAACAAAGATTTGCCCACGGTAGCTAACTGTGAAGGATGGTGGTGAGATTCACCGTTTAAATACCTGTTGGTATGGGTCTTTTTCCTATACACAGTGTGACTCAAGGTGTTATTAGGATTTCTAATTACTAAAACATCTAGAAAAGCTAAAGAGTTATTTGTCTCTAACTCCATTGTAAATTGTATTTTAGGATTAATGGAGTTAAGGTGGTCTAAAAATGCAGTGACTTTATTAGAAGGTAGAATTGTGAAAGTATCATCTACATACCGCTTGTAGAACCTTGGTTTTACTGGAGAAGTACGGAGGGCTTTCTCCTCAAAGTCTTCCATGAAAATGTCAGCAACAATGGGAGATACCGGGGAGCCCATCGCCACACCATCTACTTGCCGGTAGTATTGTTCCTTCCACAATAGATAGCCAGATGTTAGGCAATGTCTCAGTAATTCTGCATGTTCTAATGGCATGTTGTTCTCTGTTAGCTTCCTAGTCACAATTGAGATGCAGTCTTCAACAGGTAGACATGTAAATAACGACTGAACATCAAAACTGACCATAGTTTCATTGTCAGTAAGATGTAGGTCTTTTATCTCACTGACAAAATGGTAGGAATCCTTTGTATGTGCTCTTGTATGTCCTCTTAGTGGGGAGAGTATTTTAGCCACATGTTGAGCCAATCTGTAAGTTGGTGAATCGATCTGACTCACTATTGGACGTAGCGGAGCATTGAGTTTGTGTATTTTGGGTAACCCATACAACTTTGGTGGTTTGGCACAGGAAGGTATTATCGAATTTACGTCTAGATTTAATTTCTCGGCGTGTTTCTTTATTAGATCGCTAGTTGTTTTGAGCGTGTTTGTAGTTGGGTCTGTTTTGACCTTTTTATAGGTGTTAACGTCCGACAAAAGTTCTTGAATTTTAAAATTATAATCCGACGTATCCATTACCACCGTAGCGTTTCCTTTATCTGCGCGGAGAATCGTGAGTTCGGGTCTGTTTCGTAAGTTATTTAAAGCTTTTAATTCGTCTTTGGGAAGATTCAGTTTTGGCACAGAACTTCGACGTAACATAGACGAGATGTCTTGACGTATGGCCTCCAAATCTTCTTTACCAATATTATTTTTATACAGACAATCCTCAACACTACAAATAATTTCTTCGTACGGGATTCTTCGCGGTGTTATTGCGAAATTCATACCTTTCGATAATACTTTTAATGTTGATTCATCCAGTGTTTGTTTTGACAGATTATAGACCGCGCGTAATCTATGATCTTTGTCTTTACTCAACGGTCGCGTTCCGTTCATTCGTTGAGATTGAAGTTTGACATTTAATTTGGCCGTTAACTTTTGATATTTTTCTATGTGTTTATTTTTGCATTCATTATATTTAGCTGTTTCACGCTTATTTAAGGTTTCGATGCAATTATTAAAATCAAATGTCGTTAAAATTGTTTTTAGTTCACTGGATGAATTGTCTATGGCTGTATTTATTGTATGTAGATCGGTACGGTTTTGCTGAATCACCGTTCGTAACAACTTTTTACTTGCCTGATTTAAGATCTTAGCGCTTCCTCGAATGTCCTTTTTAGCTGATATTTTGACACACGTAGGAATGAGATTATGGTCTCTGCATCTCTTCAAGAAATTTAAAGATGTTATAAATCTTGCGCGCTTGGTCTTGAGATCTTCTAACCGGCGAATTTTGTTTGCGATTTCCAGTCCGTACTGGTTCACATAATGATTTCTTATATTTACGCGAACACTACACATTTAAATGAAACTAATTTTACGGATTTTATCGCGTTTATTTTTATACTATTTATAACCCGACGTTTCGAGTGCTTTACAGCACCCATGGTCACGGGGGGACTGAGGTGACAGATGTCCTGATGTCATAGTTAACCCGGAGTACCTTCAGCTTTTAATTATTTTTTTGTGGTCCGATCTACGCAGAAAGAGCTAACTGTGTCTTGAAGTCTTGCAGTGGTATGCTTGGTTTTTGACTTAATTTTATTAATTATAGGATCCCAAGCTGGTGGTAATACCCAACCATCTTCTCTATTAAAATTAGGATGTTTTTTAATTTCAATAGCCTCGCGAATCATCCTTGGTAGGAATCGGTGTTCTTTTGCGAGGATTTGTGGTTTATCAAATCTGATGTAATGGTTGGGATGATCCAGAACATGGTCACAGACTGCAGACTTCCTGGGGCGGCGATGCTTCACATCAGCTATATGTTCTTTTACGCGGGTTTTTACTGATCTTTTTGTTTGCCCTATGTAAGAGAGACCACATTCACAATCCAGCTTGTATACTCCTGCATCTTGTAGAGGGATGTTACACTTGACAGATGGTAAAAATTGACTTATCTTCTTCGGCGGCTTGAAAAATGTTTTTATGGAAGCCCGCTTCAAGATATAGCCAATCTTGTCCGTGACTCCTCTGACATATGGTAGGACTGCAGGTACACGCTCGACTGTGGCCGGCTTCACTCGGTCACTGCGACGAAGGCGCGGAACCCGAAGCTTGTTGTCTTGCAAAACTTGCTTGACATGCTGAAGCTCGGCGGCCAGGTGTTTACTGTCACAGATCCCTTGTGCTCTCTGAAACAAAGATTTGCCCACGGTAGCTAACTGTGAAGGATGGTGGTGAGATTCACCGTTTAAATACCTGTTGGTATGGGTCTTTTTCCTATACACAGTGTGACTCAAGGTGTTATTAGGATTTCTAATTACTAAAACATCTAGAAAAGCTAAAGAGTTATTTGTCTCTAACTCCATTGTAAATTGTATTTTAGGATTAATGGAGTTAAGGTGGTCTAAAAATGCAGTGACTTTATTAGAAGGTAGAATTGTGAAAGTATCATCTACATACCGCTTGTAGAACCTTGGTTTTACTGGAGAAGTACGGAGGGCTTTCTCCTCAAAGTCTTCCATGAAAATGTCAGCAACAATGGGAGATACCGGGGAGCCCATCGCCACACCATCTACTTGCCGGTAGTATTGTTCCTTCCACAATAGATAGCCAGATGTTAGGCAATGTCTCAGTAATTCTGCATGTTCTAATGGCATGTTGTTCTCTGTTAGCTTCCTAGTCACAATTGAGATGCAGTCTTCAACAGGTAGACATGTAAATAACGACTGAACATCAAAACTGACCATAGTTTCATTGTCAGTAAGATGTAGGTCTTTTATCTCACTGACAAAATGGTAGGAATCCTTTGTATGTGCTCTTGTATGTCCTCTTAGTGGGGAGAGTATTTTAGCCACATGTTGAGCCAATCTGTAAGTTGGTGAATCGATCTGACTCACTATTGGACGTAGCGGAGCATTGAGTTTGTGTATTTTGGGTAACCCATACAACTTTGGTGGTTTGGCACAGGTTCAGTAGGACAAACGTCGGGTTATAAATAGTATAAAAATAAACGCGATAAAATCCGTAAAATTAGTTTCATTTAAACATCTTATAGAATTAAATTTTATTGGTAAGTTTTGCTTGCACGAAATAAGATTCGCCATGATGAAAGCCATTGTTTTACGAAATTAATATAACAGAAAGCTACGTATTTTTTTTTTCCAAATTTTAATACTATTTTATAAATTATTGCAGTAATATTATAATTATTTATATTTTACATTCTAATTTATTTTTTGGTTTAAACGACATCGGAGTGCGACGGGGGTTGACACTGAAAAACAGTGCTGTGCCGGAATTCGCTTCCGGCGCAGCGTATGCTGAGTTGTCAACCTCGTTTGCTAGGAGTACTGCGTACAATTTCCATACTTTTATTTTAGATAATAATGGTGTTTTAGTTTCTTTTTTTTGTATTATTTTGAATTTAATATATTTTTTATTATGTATTACTTTTGTGTACGTCCGTTTCTAGCAAATAAATTATTTTTCTTTCTTTCTTTCTTTCTTTCTAGTACGCAAATAACCCGTCCCAGTTCAGAGGCCGGGCTCTTGCCTTAAATTGATGCGACTCACTCGAGTTCGATCTCCGGTGCTGGCACCTCTAAAATTCATTCGCATCAGCTCCAAAGCACTCTTAAACATTTGAGGAGGCCTGTGCTCAGCAGTAATGTTCATTAATAGGCTATGAAGTTATTTTCATTAAAAAAAATTAAATAAATATTCAACTGGTGGTAGGATTCCTATGCAGGAATTCGTCTAGGTGTGTACCACCCCAGGGCCAGTTATTCTGCCGTGAAGCAGTAGTGTGCAAGCATTACTGTGTTTCGATTTGAAGGGCACTGTGAGCTAGCGTAATCACTGGGCATTTGAGACTTAAGAACTGATGTCTCAGGGTGACGGGCGCGGTGTGGTGTCACACAGAAATATTCTTGGTGGTGTGGTAGTGTGGGACACGGCATTTGTTGTGGGCGGACGTTGCACTTACCATCAGGTGAACGTTTTGCTCGTTTCGTCACTTTAAACAATAAAAAGAAATACTTGCAGCGGGGGATAAAAAAAAACACCTTTCAACTATTGAAATAAATTATAATTATGTATATTATGTTCAAACTTACTGTAATTATACACTTATTATATTAATATAGGTATATACAATTTCTTTACACACAATTTTCTTTCGTATTTGAGGAAATATTCTATTAGAAATTGTATTTGGGGAATATTCGTAATCTTTAATCTACATGTTATCCATCATCATCATCATCATTTCAGCCTATTATCAGCCCACTGCTGAACATAGGCTTCCCCCAAGCTTGCCACACAAGTTTGTAGCTCTCATTCTGGGAGGATTTTGCCATAATTGCCACGTTTGGCAGGCAGTTTGGCAACCGCAGTTTCTTTATTCAGATATTCCAGGAAGATGCTGCTGCCCATCATCTGGTTTTAATTTCTTCTCTGTCGAATTTAACGACACCCACTGGATGAGATAGGGTGGTAGATTCTCTGTGTCTGGGTGATGTGTGCCCATCACCCTGAGACATAAGTTCTTAAGTCTCATATGCCCAGTGATTACGCTAGCTCACAGTGCCCTTCAAACCTAAACACAGTATTGTTTGCACACTACGGCTTCACGGCAGAATAACTGGCCCTGAGGTGGTACCTACCTAGACGGATTCCTGCATAGGAATCCAACCACCAGTAAAACCATATCGCCACAAAACGGTGATATGGTGCCGGCAGTTAATTTTTATCTAGCAATGTTGTAAATAATTGAATTTACAGTTTTTTTATTGGATAGAGTGACGAAACGAGCAAAACGTTCACCTGATGTAAAGTGCAATGTCTACCCATAACAAATGTTATGTCACCCAGAACATTTCTGAGTGACACTGCACTGCGCCCGTCACCCTGAGACATCAGTTCTTAAGTCTCATATGCCCAGTGATTACGCTAGCTCACAGTGCCCTTCAAACTGAAACACAGTAATGTTTGCACACTACTGCTTCACGGCAGAATAACTGACCCTGGGGTGGTACCTATCTAGACGGATTCCTGCATAGGAATCCTACCACCAATTAAATAACTCAATGTAAAAAGTAGTCATCTAAAAAGAGACTGGAATAAATAAAATGTTATCATACCAAGGTTTTACTTTCCCTTTTTTCAAATGAAGTTATTCAAACACATTAATGCACGTAATTTGGTAGTTCAAAAGTGAAATAATCTACAAAGAGATCAAAATAAAAAGCTTTTAAACGAAATAAACAAGTGACTTTTCATATTATTATATTATGAAGAGGGCCGCTGTTTCTATATAGTTACTAGATTACTACTGTCGAGAATTATGAGCAGAAATATGAACAGATGTATGAAAAGAGAAAGGTCGTCGTTTCAGCCTATCACAAGTCCACTGCTGAACGTAGTCCTCCCCCATAGATAGCCACAAAAGTTTGTTGCTCTCATTTTGGAGGGACTTTGCCGTAGTTTCTGGCAGGTGGGTTGACATATAATAATTTTTTTGCCCAAAAAAAAAGGTAGCATGAAACACAAATTATAGTCACCTATGTAATGAATACAAATTTAATAGAATATTTGGAAAATACTGATTTATCCGAAAACGACCTTTCTGAGAATTTTAGTCTAGAAAAAATCTATAGAAATTGATTAGCGCTGTCAATGGATCGTAACTGAATGAGTTATTACATTAATTAACCTGCCTTTACGATTTTCTCTGAACACATTAACCTCTTAGTGAAGTATTTCATACTCGTAAGTACGTTTATAAACACGAATGGAGTCCTGTGGGTGGGTCCTGTGGTATAATTAATCAAGGGAATCTTATTAAGTTTCCAAAAAAGGTCATATGAAATTAATAAAACAGAAAACGTCAAGGGAGTAGAGCGTAGAGAGATCAAATGGGGATAAAATTAATACAATTACATAAAGTTATTTAAATATGTTTATTTGAAATTACTTGTAAAAACCTTTATAGGTATTAGTTGATATTATTAGTAGACAGAATTCTAAAAAAAAATTCCGTATCGCCTGCGATTCGAACCGAGAACCTGCGGCATAGGAGTTACGTACTCTGACCACTAGAACAGGCGGTCATCATAAACATAGTAGAAAAAGAACAACAAGCATACTGTTAGACGATGACTAGGTACACTTTACATTTTTTTATTGTTTTTATTTATTTCTTTCTGTTTTTTAGCGAACTGCTGGCCTATGAATATATTCTTAAAATAGGTATAGTGACCATTTAGCTATTTTCGCCTCGGTTATATATTATATACGAGTAGATTCTTCTAAGAGGTAGGTGCTATTCTACTCTGCGGGACACCTATCGGCAAGGCTAACACAGAGGTTCTTAATCGTCTTCTCCTTTTCGAATCCGATGTAATTAATTTAAGCCGAATGGAGGGTCAGACGTTATGGCAGAGACACATGCAAATAACACTACATCTAGACTTCATAACCAAAAAAAGAAAAAAAAAGAAAAATTAAAAGCTGAAGGTACCCCGGATTAACTATGACATCAGGACACCTGTCACCTCTGTCCTCCCGTAACCATGGGTGCTGTAAACTTCAAACTTTTGCACTCGAAACGTCGGGTTAGAAATAGTTTCAAATTAAACGCAATAAAATCCGTAAAAATTAGTTTTATTTAAATTTCGGGGTCGCACAAATAATGTAATAATAAAATTAGGATGATAAGTGTCCTGCAAAGTGGAATAGCACCCATCGAGTTGTAAGAAGCGACTAAAGTGTTGTACGGACAGCCTTTATACGTGCAGAATAATACCATAATATGGAATGCTGACATTATACTGCACGTTTGAACGCAATGGGGAGTAAGAATTTCTTCACTCGTGCCAAAATGGCGGCGGAGTGTTTCGTCGCCGGTCCCCTATCCCTTATATGGGAAAAAGACGTGACTGTAAATGCGATGAGTGTATGACTGTGTGCTGGCTTCGGGTGCGATCGAAACCAAAACACACGGCGCCTAGTACCGTGTCAAGCGGTCTTTATTGGAACTTGTGCTAAGTAATCACGCTTTGCAGACGGATCAGCAACACTGGGCGTCGACACTTCATTTTTTTATTGTGGAAAGTGACAAAACGAGCAAAACGCTCAACTCAACGATGGCAAGTGCAACGTTCGCCCACGACAAATGCTGTGTCACCCAGAATATTTCTGTGTGACACCACACTGCGCCCGTCACCCTGAGACATCAGTTCTTAAGTCTCAAATGCCCAGTGATTACGGTAGCTCACAGTGCCCTTCAAACCGAAACACAGTAATGCATGCATACTACTGCTTCACGGCAGAATACCTGGCCCTGGGGTGGCTAAACGGTAAATTCCAGTTTTGTGTGTGCGATTTGCAAATAATAACTGCACACACACAAACACCCAGGAACAACTGCCTATAGGCGATACAAATATTTGATCCGTGCGGAAATCAAATCCCCGACCCCAGCGTCGAAGCTACTCGCTCAGACACTACACCATCCGGGCTTACGGAAATACGAGTACATTGATTTTGCGTTAATTTTGTACAAATAAGAACCATCATCATCTCAACAGACTATCACTAGTCCACTTCTGAATATAGGCCTACCCCATAGCTGCCACAAAAGTTCGTAGTGCTAATTTTGGGGGATTTTAAGCCATAGTTGCCACGCTTGGCAGTCGGGTTGACAATCGCTAATAAGAATGCATACCACTATTACATTTAGACATAAACTATAGACAGTAACATATTTCATTGCACTGAAAATAATAAATAATCCATTATGTGACTTTATAATTACGAGTAATTTACTACGTAATTGTAAACACACAGGACCTGAGAGGTTATCATCATCATTATCATTTCAGCCTATCACTAGTAAAAAAAAAAAGTTTCAGCCTATAAATGTCCCACTACTGAGCACAGGCCTCGTCTCATTTCTGAGAGGGTTTTGGAGCTAGGAAGAATCCGCCACGCTGCTCCAATGCGGGTTGGCGGACTTCACATGTCTTCGAAATATTTTTTATTCCTCATACATGCAGGTTTCCTCACGATGTTTTCCTTCACCGCCGAGCACGTGGTAAATCAGCACTTAAAATTGCAATTAACAATTTTAGTGGTGCTGGCACCGGGGATCGAACCCAGGTCACTCGCGTACTATGAAATTTAAAGCGAGCGCCTAGCCCCTGAGCTACCACGGCTCCAATATCACTAGTCCACTGCTGAAAATAGGCCTCCCTCATAGATCGCCACAAAAATTTGTAGCTCTAATTTTGGGGGGATTTTGCCATAGTTGCCACGCTTGGCAGGCGGGTCGGCAACAGATGTTATGAGAGGTTATGTTGTAAGTCAATTTCGACCTACTTTCCGAAGACCGTTGAACTAAAATTTGGCATTCCTTTGTAGCTTCGGTAACAATGCAATAGTACGAGTACCATGGAGCTGGTCTGATGATGGAGCAGGAATTTGGGCATAGGAAGTCCTCAGCTAAGAAAGGTTGCTCCATCATATTTGGGCTCGGTGGATTTCTGACAAGTACCCTAGCTACATTCGAATTCAACTCGACGGGCATTGCAAATAAATTTTTGTAACAAAAATACGACTTTTGTGGATAACTTATGGTTAGAATGTTATTTTAACAGACTTCAAATATTATGCTTCCAGTGCATAAAATCACAAAAGCTGTCTTAAAAGCCGGTTTAGTTTTCAGCTGAATTATAATTCTTAAGACTAGCGGTCTTAAGAATTAAAATAGTAGTTGTCGACCGCGTGGCGTAGTGGTTAGCGTACCTGACTTCTGCGCCACCGGTCTTGGGTTCGATTCCCAGCCGGAGGTAACATTTGTGCAAAAACACAATTGTTGCTTTTCGGGTCTGGTTGTGTTGTGCATGTGAAATGTATGTTTGTAAAACGCACCCACGATACAGGAGAAAATCCTACCGTGGGGCTTCGTTTTTAAAAAAAAAAGAAAAAAAAAGAAAAAGTACGGATAGATGAGTATGATTTGTTAAGGGTTTTTGAATGGAAAATTTCCAGTTTTGTGCATGAAGATACTATGTACGTTAGTATATAATATCTCGATGAGTATTAGGATTTATAGAAAAATAAAGTCCACAGACTCCCGTGCGCTTTTAGTATGGTTTTAAATAACATTATATTAAAGTTCAATGTGTTTCTTTGCCTCCTTTTTATGATAAATAGTAGTTACTTTCAAAGAGAAAATTACACTGTATTTGTGAAAGGGCTTTGGAAAATCGATGCGCTTTCAAACTTATTCTATTGAACCTGTTCAAGTCAGAAATTCACGGTTCTGCAAAAGTAATACGATGCTGCAAGCAACATTTAAGTTCCATTGAAAGCTCGTCATCGTGTTAATACTAATATATTTTCTATTAATATATATTTCAGTAAGAAGAAATGTAAGTTAAAATCGAAAAAGATATAAGGTTTAGTGCGTCCATACTAATATTATAAATACGAAAGTAACTTTCTCAGTCTGTTTAACTTTTCGCGTGGCGGATTCTTCCTAGTTCTAAAACCCTCTCAGAAATGAGAGCAGACCTGTGCTCAGCAGTGAGACATTTGTAGACTTAAACTTACTTTTTTACCTAATTTAAAATTTCCCACTTAGTAAAAGATTTTTCAGATTTATCGACTTTAAAATTTCGATATTTGATGAATGAACAAATAAAATATATGTATATAAATATATATAACAGGTCGATCATATGTACTCAATCTAGTATCTAAATGGGTGCAATAAACAACATTTTATACATGACGGGAACAAGAGGCCCCAATTACAACATAGTATTCCACCATCGTTCGTTGACAGCGAAGTTATATCTCAATTCTTCAGCGAGCGAGTATGGTTGTTTGTCGCCTTTACTTACAACAAAGAGAAAATCTAATTTTTTTTTTATTATATAAAAGTGACGGAACGAGCAAAACGTTCACCTGATGGTAAGTACAACGTCTGCCCATAACAAATGTTATGTCGCCCAGAACAGTGTGACACCACAATGCGCCCGACAACCCGAAACATCAGTTCTTAAGTCTCATATGCCCGCCCAGTGATTAAGCTAGCTCTCAGTGCCCTTCAAACCGAAACACAGTAATTTTTGCACATTACTGCTTCACGGCAGAATAACTGGCCCTGGGGTGGTACCTACCTAGACGGATTCCTGTGTAGGAATCCTACCACCAGTAAGTTGATATTAAATGAAATTAATTGAAGTTAATTCTTATTTTACAGTCGAGTAACGTCCGTTTGCCAATACAAAGGATTTTGGCTGAAAATCAGAGTAAAACAAAATAGTTCTGTGTCATACATAACTATTTTGTTTTACGTAATTTTGTTTTGTTTGTTTTATCATATTCAACTGGCTTATGTTCTTGTGCCGAATAAATGTTTTTTTCTATTATTTTCTAACCTTGGCTGATTTGCGAACACGGCGACAACTTTTCAATACTGTCGGTGGTTATAAACCAACAAGTCTACAGAGCTACTCGTACTCGCCTATTTTTTTTTAAATGGATAATGTGTCGAAACGATCAAAACGTTCACCTGATGGTAAGTGCAACGTCTGCCCATAACAAATGCTGTGTCACCCATAACATTTCTGTGTTAGACCACACAGCTCTCGTCACCCTGAGACATCAGTTCTTAAGTCCCATATGCCCAGTGATTACGCTACCTCTCAGTGCCCTTCAAACTAAATCACAGTAATGTACTGTGTTTATGTTTAAACGCTAGTGCTTCACGGCAGATTAACTGGCTCCGGGGTGGTACCTACATAGACGGATTCCTGCATAGCAATTCTACCACTAATGTATCGTTCATGCGATAAGAACGAATATCGGTTAGGTTGCAGTATAAGACGCAGCAAACATATATACAGTCTTGCCTTTTTCTCTCACAAAGGGTTGGCAGAGACCACATTCGTAGTCCACTTTTCGACCCCGCGCGAAACGAGATGTGGCGGGTGGCGATCTACGTCGTCGCCATTTTGGGTACGAGTAAAGTAGAGCCAGTTATTCTGCCGCGAAGCAGTAATGTGTAAACAATACTGTTTCGTTCTTAAGTGCACTGACAGCTGGTATAATTACTGAGCATTTGAGACTTAAGAACTGATGTCTTAGGGTGACTGGCGCAGTGTGGTACCACACAGAAATGTTCTGGATTACACAGCATTTCTTATGAGCAGACATTGCACTTACGACCAGGTGAATGTTTAGCTCGACTTGTCGCTTACTCCAATTAAAAAAAAACAGAATAAAGGCTTTCCGTACAATACCTTAGTTGCCTCTTGTCGACCTCGGTAGGAAAGAGGTATGCGCTATTCTACTCTGCCGGACCAGTGTCTGACTGACCACTGACCTATTGACGCAGTCAAATATAAATCTGGTTTTTTACAGTATAAGGTACTCTTCAACGTTTTTCTTTAGCAATCTATAGATACAGCTTCGCAGTAATTTCAGTACAGTAACGTTAATATTGGATAGTTTATTAAATAGTTCAATAAATAGCTTAAGGGCAATCTATGATCAAATTTCTCAAAGAATAAAGCCCGTACTTAAGCAGGCCAGTCGCAACGAGTACGAAGTGACAGCTACTGTCCTCAAATACATTAGACTTAAGTGGACCATCCCTTATGTGATGCCGTCAGAAACGAACATTGAGGCTGTATTCGGACTGACACAAATCCCATGTCGGAAGAATGATTCGCTCGCACAATTTTTTTGTACGAAGTGACTAGTCGAGCAAATAGTTCACCTAATGATAACTGCGACGTTTGCCCACAAATGCTGTTAATAGGAATATTTCTGTGTGCCAAATCATTGCGCTAGTCACATTAATACATCGGTTCATAAGACTTATCGTGTGATTACTAGATATGACCCAGTAATCACACTATCAGTGTCCTTTAGACCAAAACAAATGTTTGCAGACTACTGCTTGACAAAATAACTGGCTACTTAAGACGAATTCCTGCATTAAAATCTTGCCACTAGTTGCCACACGTGTATTTCTGTTTATGTTTGTATGTATGTTAGTTTATATGTATGTAAATATTTATGTATAATTGTTTATTCATCACAATTTTATATTGCGATGTATTTATTTATATGTATTTTGATGTTTTTTTTTAATTATATAGAACGCCTACAAACTATGATTATAGTTTGGCGAGGAAGAACTGTGTAAATTTTTTTGTAATCTTTTATTGGAATAAATAATAAAAAAAAATAAAAACATTAGTAGCTTAGAAGGTTCAAATATTTAGTTTTTATAAATTTTACACCTGCCACATTGTTTATCTACACCTTAGGTTGACTGGCAGAGAATGGCAACTGGGATTAAGTCCGCCCATTGTATCACGTGTATTTCTGTATGCACAAATGTATGTATTAAACAATAAAGTTTAAATAAATATATATATAAAACTTTCCTATTGAATTGTGACTGATTCCCGTTTTCGAATTTCACCTCGAGCCAATGTTTGTCTAATTAACATAATATTTGTGTTTTGTGGACTGTAAAGTTAATCATCTAAAGTTTGCACGCCAAATTATTGTGTTTGCTTAGTTTCACATATAAACAAACAGACAACAACAAGAAAACAAAACTCAAATTAGTTTTGAATTTCTTGTTTCCGGAGTATGCGCATATTATTTTATTTTATATATTGCCGGAGTTATTTTGTAAGCATCTACGTAATATTTACAATGTAACGTTTTTATAAACAAAAAAATGTAAATTGTCTTTTAGAACACTGTAAGTGCTCTCTGTAAAGTAAAAGACAATAATTTAATAATGTTAACTTGTTTGGTAGACTTGAGTATGTCATGCTCGCTTTAATGTCTCTGCTTGCGGCGGCGTCTTGTGGCGGGTCATGCACTTCCCTTTGAAATGGTTGAGAAGGGCGATGGCTGCCACATGCGTCAAACCAACAACACCTGTTCACAGGTGTTGTTGGTGGAGGCTGGTCTGCTCGAGCTTACAGTTTACTTATATATTTTTCCTAGAGACTATTCTTTGTAAAATTATTATAATGTATTTTTGATTGACATAAAAAAGGTGGAATTCCTGGGGCGTTGCCGGCCTTTAAGATATATGTAGGCACTTAAACACTTTATAAAGTTGTAATATAATTTGAAGAAATTCGAAGAATTATTATATACACGAGTGACTCGCGCAAAAAAATATCGCTACATCTTGTCACGCGACCAGTTATTAATATCATTACTTATATGTAAACAATATTCAGTAACAATCAAACATATAGTTTCAATCCATGAACATTAGAAGTGCAGATTCTAAGAAAAACAATGGGTCCCAAAATAATTTTATGCCATGACCTGATTCCTATCTGATGGTAAGTGCCACACTTGCCCACCCGGAACTTTGCATTAGAAAGAACTGTGTGGCAAGGCACTGTGTTCGTCACACCAAGACATAAGATCTTTAGTATATACCCCGTAATTACATCACAGTAGTGTTTGCGCGCCACTTTTTAATAATAGAGTAACTGAGTTTGCGGCGGTAACTACGCGGATTTCTGCATTGGAAAACATTGAAAAAATGTTTTTTAAATAATTTTACAAGTTACAGCTTTAGTGTAGTTTAATGCAAGTTTCAAACCATTTAGTTGATTGTAAAAAAAAAGTAAAGTTTTAGCCTATAAATGTCCCACTGCTGAGCACAGGCCTCCTCTCATTTCTGAGAGGGTTCGGGAGCTAGGAAGAATCCGCCTCGCTGCTCCAATGCGGGTTGGCGGACTGCACATGTCTTCGAAATATTTTTTTTTATTTCTCAGACATGCAGGTTACCCCACGATGTTTTCCTTCACCGCCGAGCACGTGGTAAACCAGCACTTAAAATTGCAATTAACAAATTTTAGTGGTGCCGGCACCGGGAATCGCACCCAGGTCACTCGCGTACTATGAAATTTAAAGCGAGCCCCTGAACTACCACGGCTTGTAGCTTATCGTAAACTGTTGTAGGAAAAACAAACAAACACATAGCACAAAAATATAATTATTTTAATGAAATAAAAACAAATATAATATATTATTCTTAATGATAAAGTCCACGCTAATTGTAAAGCATTTCACAAATATATTATCTTCTTCACCATGTGGTGTTGATATAAATGCAGGGTGTAATGTGTTTGTCGAATACAATTATTCACCTACTGTTTTGATAAATATTAATGTATAAATTTAAATCTTCCAGAAACATTAGCCTTCTTTCTTCTCTTGCTTTTTCATTTGCGATATCCCTTTGGAGATTTTGAATTTTTCCCGTTTTAAATGTTAGTCTGGCGAGACACGTAAATAATAAGTCCAAAAGGAACCAAAGTATTTCAATTATGCTTATTATCGAGCCACCTAGGCACAGGCCGAATATACCTCCAAGATTAGCTGAAACATATTTACGTCTAAAATAAAAAGATTTTATTTATAATGAAAAAATATTAACGTACGTAAATTATTCACATGCGTCATATTATAACTGAGGCGCGTTACAAAAAATTGCACTACATACTACATGCTAGAAACAGACAAGCAGAATACAGTTTATTTCGTCTCATTATTTATTAATTTATTTTTATTTATTTATTTAAGGATTGCCAACAAGGTTAACACATAACAAAAACACTTAAATACTTAGTACTAATAAAAAAATACATTACGCGGGCAACCGGATAGTCAGTCTGTTACAGCTTACAGATTAATTATACATACGAGTACATACATACATAAGATCACGACTGTATCCCATAAGGGGTAGTCAGAGACTGGGCACTCACTGCAAAAACAGATGACTGCCACAATCCACGTTTCACCAAAACAATATAATGCACTTGGTGTGATTGGTGGTGAGCCCATCGCCACCATGCGCTGTTGGGTGCACAGTGCAGTTTAATTCCTTACTCGCCTTTTACGAGATCCATTGAATGCGATGGAGTGGTAGTATTCTTTTAACGAGCCGTCTATAATTACTCTTTGAACCTGACATATTATATTGTTTACAACACCATACAGAATGGACGCACACTATTAAATTACAAAATAAGCGAGTGACCTGGATTCGGTATGAAGTGCCATTATCACTCAAATTTTTATGTTGAATTTTGTACCGATTTACCTCGTAAGTTCTAATAAAAGAAAAAAAGTTAGCAAATGATCTTTCTTTCCTATAATAGAATGGATTTCCGCAAAGTAACGCCTGATTCTATTAACTGGTACATTCTTTTTACGCGAAAAAAAATCGTGCAGAAATCTAGGGGTCTGACGATTTTTTTTATTTTTTCGCCATGTGTGGACTTCACCACCAACCCGCACTTTTGCAGCGTGGTGCGTCTCGACTTAATAAAGAGTCGAAGTAAGGCGTTCCCTGTTACTATACTAAACGATGACGATGTTCTCCTGACCGATTTCAACCACAGAGGTGACTGCCTAATATTATAACTACTGCGCAGGAGATATTATAGTGCCACACGGCAGCCGCATTCACTCGTCCCAATCCTACTCGCGAACGGTGTAACGCTGAAGCGATAAGATCGGATGTAGGCTAGGATGCGGTATCAGAAACACTCCCATTTAAAAACACAACATAACCAGACTCGTGAACTAACAATTTGTGTTTTAGCACAAATGTAGCCTCCGGCCGGGATTAGAACCCCGAACCCGCGGTGTAGAAGTCAGATACTCTGACAACTAGGCTACTAGGCCACCACAATTTACTGGTGGTAGGATTCCTATGCAGGAATCCGTCTAGGTAGGTACCACCCCAGGGCTAGTTATTGTGCCGTGAAGCAGTAGTGTGCAAACATTACTGTGTTTCGGTTTGAAGGGCACTGTAAGCTAGCGTAATCACTGGGCATTTGGGACTTAAGAACTGATGTCTCAGGGTGACGGGCGCAGTGTGGTGTCACACCGAAGTATTGTAGGTGACACAGCATTTGTTGTGGGTTGACGTTGCACTTACCATGGGGTGAACGTTTTGCTCGTTTTCGTCACTTTATACTACAAAAAAAAGTGTTTAATAAGTACGTACCTAACATTTGATCCCAGGTGTAGAGAACTTCACGCCTGTACTTCATGCAACTGTTGTCTTTAAAGTGAATGGTAACACGACTGTTCATTAGTTGACCCCTATTTAAAATAGAACAAAATATTTATTTAAATTAAACAATACAACAGGTTAAAACTTTTTATTTAGACATATTCACCTGGCTGGTCTGTTTTGTTTCAAATAGTCTACTTGAGTCTCATACTGTACAGAATCGCAATTTTGGAAACATACATTGTATGAAACAGTATCACGTATGTTTCCTTGAACATTTTCTGTGAACAATTTTACATATTATTTTTTTATTGGATGTAGTGAAGAGACCAGCGAAACGTTCTCCTTATGGTGAGTGCAAGATCCTGACCATAACGATTGCTGTGTCACCAAGAACATTTCTGTGTTTGTGAAAACACATTGTGCCTGTCACCCCGATCAATTCTTAAATCTCGTATGCCCAGTGGTTGCACTAGCTCTCAGTACTCTTCAAACCGAGACACGGTAATGTTTGCACACTACTGCTTCACGGCAGAATAAATGTACCTAGACGAAGTCCTGCATAGGAATCCTTCCCTTAGTAGCAATTAAAAACATTTAAACTTCATTGCAAGTACTCTTACATTCAGAGTCAAGAAAATGTATTTTTGAAAACAACGGAAAGGTACAGAGACATTTAAGCATATACTTAGCAGTTTTTCAACAAACGATATGTTTGTTTACTTTACGTCGAATTAAATCGATTGTTGTTTTGGCGCACTGTTTTTGCACAATATCAATTAAGCCTAAATGAAATGCAGGTAAATGTGGCGGACATATCATCTCATCTCGTAGGTATCGTAAAAGTCGGCAGAGGGAAAATTAAAACCAGGTGATGGGCAGTAGCAACTCCCTAGAATATTTGAATAAAAGAATGCGGCTGCCAACCCCCCTGCCAAGCGTGGCAACTAGGGCTAAATCCTCCAAAAAGAGAACTACAAAAATTTATGGCATTCTATGGGGGAGGTGCTGCAGTGGACTAGTGATAGGCTAAAATCTGTTCTCTAATTGCATAATAAATCAAAAGTTACCAACTAAAATACACTTTACAGGTACAAAACATTTGTATGACTTTTACTTCACTTTTTATTAGTATCACCCAATTAATTAAAAGTGAATTAAGAATAATTTAAAAGAATAATTTAAACGGAATTAATTTTTGAGAACTTCATGCTATAGGGAATATTTTTGATAATTATTATGATCTGTAAGAAATCCCCCCAAAATGAGAGCTACAACTGTTTTGTGGCAATCTTTGGGGGAGGCTAATTCAGCAGTGGACTTGTGATAGGCTGAAATGATGATGATGATGATGAAGATAAGACATATTGCACTGCTAATACGAAACTGTAGTAACATAAAAAACAAAAATTAGATTATTTTGCTTATTAAAAGTGTTTTCAAGAGGCAACCAATAGATAGCGTCAAGAGACATTGTTTCTTATTTAAAAAAGTAAAAGAGATAGAAAAATATGTCGACTGAAAAACAATTAATTTTGTAGTTGCAAAGGTTTTGTAACACCAGGGCGATATATAAGTTATCTATTTATCTTTACCTATAGTTTCGTAGACACAAGTAAGACGACTCCAGGAGCATGGAGGGAAATCTTCAACGTTCAACTCGACTTTCTGCTTGTGAACATAGAATTTTTTTTTTTTTTATATTGGATAAAGTGATGAAACTAGCAAAACGTTCATCTGACGGTAAGTGCAACGTCTGCCCATAACAAATGCTTTGTCACCCAGAAAATTTCTGTGTGACACCACACTGTGCCCATCGCCCTGAGACAAAGTTCTAAAGTCTCATATGCCCAGTGATTATGCTAGCTCACAGTGCCTTTCAACACAAAACACAGTAATGTTTGCACACTACTGCTTCACTGCAGAATAACTGGCCCTGGGGTGGTACCTACCTAGACGGATTCCTGCATAGAAATCCTACCACCAGTAAAATGTAAAGTATTAAATAATACGACTAGTATTACGATTCTGTAATACTTTGCACACATGTATATACAATTTCTAAGTTATTGTTATATTAAAGTCCGTATAGAGTACAGTACTAGCTTGTTTACAAACTCACCGCGTACAGTCACGCCTTTTTCCGTATAAGGAGTAGGCAGAGACCACATCCGCAGCAAACTTTAATCACGTCGCCGTCATTACGATGGGAGTCAAAACATTGTTACTCCCCATTGCCTTCCCACGAGCAGTATAGTGACAACATTGCATGTTATTTTAATATTCTTCACGAATAAAGGCTGTCCGTACAATAGCTTAGTCGCTTCTCACGACACCTCGGTAGGGAAGAGGTAGGTTTTATTCTACTCTGCCGGACGCCTATCGGCTATTATATTTAGGAGTATATGTTCGTTAAATACGTTCTTAATTGGTGTCTACGTAGGGAAAGGAATAACCACACAAGACTCAAGTTCGGCCTCATAGGAAATATCGTGCTCATCTCTAAGCGAGGTACCGCAGTACCGGCTCCATCCATCTGACCGAGGCCAGCAAAGAGCGGCTTGAATTGTCAACGAACGAGATCATTTAGATCGCCTTGATCCACTGACGGCAAAACTCTTTTCAATTTTCATCGCGTTTTACATGGGAAGTCTTCCGAGAAGTTGTTCGGATTAATCCAACCATACCAAACAAATATTGCGGATATTTCTGGGCGGCGGTGATCATTCACTATCAGTAGAGCTGCTTGCCCGTGTCAAGTCAGTTGAGGTCTAGGAGGTCTCTGAGGGCTCTAAATATCTATGTATATACGTGTAATATATATTATTACCTACCCTAAGTATTTCCCTATTGCAGAGGAAAGGCCTACCTTTCCTATTAACACTTCTACCGGTCGTGAGTAGCAGACCTCCAAATGGATATGTGAGTATGAAGCTCGACCAGCTATCTTTTCTTTGGTTCGCCCTTTTCGTTCGTTCGATATATAATATAATAATGGATATGTGTTATCGCGAAACATTAACACAAGTCCAGTAGTAACGTTTCGGTAAAGAGTTACCATCCATTAGCAAATCCATAATGAGATTTGGCGTGGAAAAGTTACGAAAGCGAATTCGTACATCTTCCTTTAGGTTTGTTGTTGCCGTTGTATTCTCAGGCACGGCTTAACTCACAGTTTAATGTGCTCACTATTTTGTATGATCAAATGCAATTTTAAAATAAGTGTTAGGATGAGTGATTTAATATCAACAATTTGTTGAAACAATTACAATGCAGTGAATAGTATTTCTCCGTTTTCTGCTCTGGCAATGTTACTAATAAAATAATAAAAATTACGTTCGAAGTTAAAAGCCAAACACCGACAATGCTCCGCAACTTGTTTCATCACTAGGTTCATCACACAATTTTGGTAGGAAACAGCTTCTAAATTCATATCCTAGAACAATCAAATCTCAGATATAATAAGTACCTTTTGCGATTTATAGTGTATTTTAGATCATTCTCAAACAGCTTGAGCACTCAGATTGGAAAACTTACATTTTTTAGAAAGCACTTTCTGTTTGGTAGCGAAAGCGCTTTCACGTCTGCCGATGAATCCATCACCGAAACGTTGATCGTAACGTCAAAATACGTAGCAGATGTAACAGTTATTGCACTATCTAATAACGTGATGTTGTAATCTCCGTCAAACACATATAACTGAAATGAAGATATAAAAGCGAAAGATTATAAAGTAACTAACATGGCTGCATTTTCACTAAAGCTGTACGAGGAAGCGTAGTGTAGTTCTTATAGTTTATTTAGACATACCGCCTCCGAGTCACAAACATCTGTCGCTTGTTTTTATTTGTGTATGTTTTAGATTTTATATGGGGGATTAGATGAGGGGTCATTACAAAGACATATACCTCGACCTCGATACCTCCGAAGACCTCGTTCCATTGAGCCATTTTCCACTCGAGCTGCCCTGGGCGAGGCTAGGGAAATTAATTAATCATTTCCTCACACAACGCTTAGCTACTACTACTTAGAAGCGCAGCAGTAATTTAGTGGAATACAATGATAATCAAATATTTAGATGCGATTTTTGTAAAAAAAAGCGCGGAGAATTCGTACGCCCGGGTCTCTGTTGGTAGAATTTCAATGCTTGAATCCGTTTAAGAAGGTAACCCAGGGCTAGTTATTATGCCGTGAAACAGTATTGTGCACACATTACTGTGTTTCGGTTTGAAGGGCACTGTGAGCTAGTGTAATTACTGGGCATATAAGACTTAAGAACTCTTGTTTGTGTAACGGACGCAATGTAGTGCCACTCAAAAATGTTCTGGATTATCTGTTATGGATACACGTTGCATTAACCATCGGGAAGGTAAACGTTTTGCTCGTCTCATTACTTTCTCCTATAAGAAAAGGTATTTTTTTAAATACGTTTTAGAAATTACAAGGTTAAAGTAACAGTAGATAAATATAAGCCTGGTGAGCGTAAGCCCTTCTCATTTTGAGACGGTTTTGGAGCTGTGAAGAGTCCACCACGCTGCTCCAATGAGCTTAAGCGGACTTTACAAAGTCCACGATTTTTTTATTTATCAGGCATGCAGGTTCTCTTACGATATTTTCTTTCAAGTGCGAGCTAATAGTTAAACAGTACTTAAAAATTGCAATTAACTATTAATAAATTTAAATTTTGAGATGCCGACTACAAGAGGGATAACCAGATTTCTCGCGTACTATATATATTAGTGTACTAAATTCATTGAACAATTTTATAATCATCATCATCATCATTTCAGCCTATCACTAGTCTCATATACATTGCCACAAATATTTGTAGCTCTCATTTTGGGGGGATTTCGCCATAGTTGCCTTAACACCCAGAATACTTCTGTGTGACACCACATTGTGCCCGTCACCCTGAGACATCGGTTCTTAAGTCTCAAATGCCCAGTGATTACGCTAGCTCACAGTGCCCTTCAAACCGAAACACAGCAATGCTTGCACAGTACTGCTTCACGGCAGAATAAATGGCCCTGGGGTGGTACCTACCTAGACGGATTCCTGCATTGGAATCATACCACCAGACTTTATTCAGATGTTCCAAGAAGATGCTACTACCCATCTTCTAGTTTTCATTTTCCTTCTGTCCACTTTTGCGACACCCACGGCATGAGATTCGGTAGTTTATGTTTAGTAGTTTCTTTTACGCCCCCTACACAATACTTACTAAAACATAGCTATCATTATCCATGCCATTCGCGGTAATTTTTCCAGTGTTCACAGTTATATCCAATGCTTCAGATATCTCCGTACCAGCTGCAAAATTCATATTATGTTCAGCGTGTAACCTGAAAATAAGTTGATCAGATTTATATATTCACGTTGAAATTATTATACACTGTGTCGTAATTAAAATAATGTATATTAACAACAAAAATTCGAATATAAATATAGCGTGATCACTGGGCATTTGAGACTTAAGAACTGATGACTCGGGGTGACGGGCGCAGTGTGATGTCACACAGTAAAATTCTGGGTGACACAGCATTTGTTGTGGGCGGACGTTGCACTTTCCATCCGGTGAACGTTTTGCTCGTTTCGTCACTTTATACAATAAAAAGCAAGTAAAAATATAAGAAGTTAAATGTTTTAAAGTCATTTATTTAACATTTAAACATTATTACTGATGTTTCCAAAAATAACAGATTCAAACTTTTAGTTTACGAGTATATTATGAATACACGAAAGTTATTAAACTGGTGGTAGGATTCCGTCTAGGTAGGTACCAACGCAGAGACATATTCTACCGTGAAGCAGTAGTGTGCAAACATTAATGGGTTTCGGTTTGAAGGGCACTGTGAGCTAGCGTAATCACTAGGCATATGAGACTTAAGAACTGATGTCACAGTGTGATGGGCGCAATGAGGTGTCACACAGAAATGTTCCGTATGACACAGCATTTGTTATGGGCAGTCGCTGCAATTACCATCAGGTGATCTTTATGCTCGTTTCATAACTTTATCCAATAAAAAAGACAATAGTTTGCTTAAAGCACGTATTACAATTACAAATAACGAGATTATGCTTTAAAGTACTTGCTTTTTTATATATTTTATTTTCAAGAAATCGCGATGTTATTTTTAATAAATAAATAAAAAATGTGTTTCAATCCATATTAAAACTTGCCTGAAAAAGGATAAATCAAACTGACAGCAATACCCAATGAAAGTAAACACCGATCGGAACATTTGCGAACAGTTCACCGACTTGGCTCTCCATACACATTTTTCGATTAATGTTCCACAAGGCTTTTTGAGCTACAAAAATTAAATAATTACTTTTGAGAATGTATATAAAATTCATAAAAACTAGGTCCTGGATTCCAATCTCGGGCGAGGTTAACAACTGTTTAAAACACATACTGTTACGATTAGTATTTGCGACGTATTTGGCTGTGACGTGCGTGTGAATTTTATGTCTGAAAACGCACTCACATACATACAGACACGCATTTTTATTATTTAAGGAATAGGCAGCGACTACACCCGCCGCCCACTTTTCACCTCTGCGAACAACAAGACGTGACAGGTGGCGAACACCGCCGCCATTTTGGTACGAATCAAAAAAAAATTACTACTATTGCGTTTCCACGATACAAGAGAGCGGTGTGGTGGCGGCTTAAGAGAATCTACCACCCCATATCGTCCCGTGGATGTCGTAAAATTTGACAGAGAGAAAATGAAATCCAGTAGAGTGAGTAGCAGCATTTTTCTGGAACATCTGAAAAAGAAACTGCGGTTGCCAACCCGCCTGTGTGTGGCAACTATGGCCAAATTCCCCCCAAAATGAGAGCTACAAACTTTTGTAGGAATCTATGGGGGAGGCCTACGTTCAGTCGTGAACTAGTGATAGGCTAAAATGATGATGATGATGATGAATGAAAATGAAGACGTGCATATTTTAGCGTAATCTATACAATCACGCCTTTTCGCATATAAGGGGAAGGCCAAAAAGTGGTCTTCGCGAGGGCGAAAAGTAAGCCACTCACTGAGCCCACTTTTCGCCTTCGCGGGAAAAGAACTGATGACTCAGGGTGACGGGCGCAGTGAGGCAAATAGCGTAGCGTAACGTAGCAAAACGTTCACATGATGGACGTTTTGCTCGTCTTGTCACTATTTCCAATAAAAAAAAGACGTGACAGGTGGCGAACCACGTGATCGTTTAGCGTGACAAGGAAAGTAGACTATGGCGTACGCAACGGTGCACAAACAAATATACGAGTATCTATCTATCTTATTTGACATTTGGGAACCAATACAAAAAATTTGCGATTTATTATTTGTAACGCGTATACTAAGCTCTTAAATAGTAAGCTTAGTTTTTTAAAGCTACAATAAACGACTGTTGTTTCCGAGAGAACTACAGGAGGAACTTGACCCTCTGCAAATCAATCGATTACGAGTTGGTGAAAATACTTCACGTTTCTTTCACAAACACCATAGTGTAGTACAGTGCGATTAAAATTCTAAAGAAGCCAACCCGCCTGCCAAGCGTGGCAACAATGACAAAATCCCTCCAAAAATGGAAGCCGCAAACTTTCAGCAGTGGACTAGAGATAATATACAATATAATATATAAATATTATTATGTATATTAGGCTAAGCTATCGTTTATTTCTTTTAGACAGATTTATTTTCTTTTTTCAACAATTTCAATTTCTTTATTTTTTTTTTTCAAATAAAAGAACTTAAGTCAATTTTTTATAGAGACCTTATCGAATTTTTTCTTTGATTGTCTCTTTTACTATTGATTTGATTGTGACATTGCATAAGGGACGCCTTATACAAATAAATAGAGAATAAGAGAGTGTAAAATATAGGATAGTTTTAAGAAAGTACATTTATAGAAAATATTTTTCACTTAATAATGACTTTTTTTAATATTTATATTTTTATGTATAAAAAAGATAGCGTTACTTTTTTATATTTTTTGTCCGTGGGAGGTGTAGTGTGGCCCACGCGACATATTTATAAGATAACGGTATGTCAATCTAAGGAGTCTAATTTAAGACATCAATTAAGCAACATCGTCTCTCATTAACCACACAACAAACATTATTACAACAGACTTAATATTATTTATTACCACATCTAGTAGAATATTGTAGGGGTAGCCAAGATTTTCTAAAACGTTGTGAATTTTTATGATGTGACTTTTTGCGACGTATCCCTTGTGTTTTACATCCGTCATACTTCGATAAAATTCGTTGATTTGATGACTTTCAAAGCCCCGAAGACGCCTGAAATATGATTATCTTTTTACATACATACAATCACGCCTTTTTCCTATATAAGCAGAGATCACTCTTAGGCCCACTTTTCGCCACCTCGGGAAACGAGTCGTGAAGAGGCGAATCACATCACAGTCATTTTGGTACGAGTAAAAAATTCTAACTTACCATTGAGTTCCCACGAGCAGTAAAGTGACATCAATGCATATTATGGTAAAATACGAGTAGAAAGGTGTCATGGGACACCCGATAGGAGCAAAGTTACTTTCGCTATATATTACGTATTAAATAACAGACAAGGAAATAGATTAACATAGCAATATTTAAATTTTATCATGTTTGTTTTGGGTAACTGGCGTCTAGATGACGTTGTTCATATAAAAAATAGGATTTCCGAACGTTCCATGTTTCAAGTAAACACACAAACACATACAAGGAATGTAACTGAGGCACAACACGGATGGCTATAACTAAAAGTGTCATGACAGTTGAAGTAAAACATGCGTGTCGTGAGATAAAAACTCCGTTCTAAAAATATTGCTCGAGAACCATTATTCGTTAGAAAGAAAGGTTCACCAGTGGTAAAACTCGTAGGGCAGCCTCCCACTAGATGAAAGGACGGGTTGATAGTGACGCTGAAGACGCCCATGTCGATAAGACCACGGGATAGTTTCTGGCCGGACTGCAGATTAAATATTTAACGAAATATCGTATGGTAACGTATTTTTACTCGAATCACTTTTATACTTACAGTATTTCTGTTATGTTGTTTGTATTTGGACTGTAAACCACATCTGTGTCGCAGACACTGACGGCAGGGAACGGAATCAATTCCGTCGGGTAACGAGTTGTCTCCACCTGGGAAATTTTAACTCTTAAGAGTGTAATTCGTTAATTATAATGTTTATTTATTAATAATGTTTATTTGTTATTACAACTACATTACTATTTATGAATGAAATATAATTATCTTTTTTATATCGCGCTTTACCTAACAATGTCTTCTTAACAATTTTTTTTAAGTCTGTATCCGATTTTTGTGTCACACTTATTTTTAAATAATAGATCTAGTTAGAAAAGTCTTTCTAGTTTTGGCCAATCTTAACATAGGAACAAGTAGCGTGTCGCCTCGACCCACTCACTCTATAGGATATAGTAAATTTTTAGTTAAATAATTTCACGTTTTTCTGTATGTACATAATATTGTCAAAAATGAACAACGGCGGAAGGGTCAAAATATTAGTCTCCTTGAATAGTTCACGTAGCGATTGGATCAAGAATATCACACAATTTTATCATTTGTAGATTATTGTAAAAGTATTATATTGTATTATTTTATATTAGATATTAGTCATTATCCGCCTCTAAAACGCCTGCCGTACGACAGCCGCGTCTTATTATATTATACGCATTGTATTGTAATAAATAAAAAACAATCTCAAAATCAAATTTAATTTCCCTTCAAATACTTCATTTTAGTTTCACAAAATATTTGGGGGAGGCATTCTCAGCAGTGGGATATTTACAAGCTATCGCTTACAGGTAATTAGATGTGTAAGGCGTACCAATGATGTGTTAGCCGTGTGGTGGCGGCTCGTTAAAAGATTATTACCACTCCATCTCATCCATACATCTCGTAAAAGGCGATTAAGGAATTAAACTGCACTGTGCACCCAACAGCGCATGGTGGCGATGGGCTCACCACCTATCACACTAAGTGCATTTTATTGTTTTGGTGAAACGTGGATTGTGGCAGTCATCTGTTTTTTACAGTGAGTGCCCAGTCTCTGACTACCCCTTATGGGATACAATCGTGATCTTACGTACGTATGTAAGGCGTACCAAATCACAAAACCGCTTACAGTAAGAGGTTTTGTGATTCGTTACGCCGCTTCCACACACTTCGCAAGTCTCATAAAGCGTTCATGTCTAATCTAATCGGGCAAGTTTTAGCTTGGTAAGGACGGAGGCGCTTGCCGGCGATATGACTGAGTGTCGATTTTTGTCCACAGATCAAATGAAGCATGCAGCAAGCGCTTGTGACGCCTCCAGATTGTGTCCGCTTGACTGACTTCAAAGTTCGCCATGTTTGACTAAGATATGTAAGGGCAGGCAGCTCTTTGACCGGGCCGCTCATCTGGTGGCGGCTGCCGGTGGCTGTTTGCTTGTGCACGCTGTTGATTGAGCGCGGGCGGTGCTCTTCAAAAATAGGTAATACACACCATTTTATATTTTGCATGCGGATCTTAGCAAATTAACTTTCTTTCCTTTATTATAATGGATTTCCGCAAAGTAACGCCTGATTCTATTAACTACATGATATGTAACTTAATTAATTATTGAATATTTGTTTGTACTTACCGAAGTGATACGAGTAGCTCAGGCAGGGCGTGCCTTGATATTTCATAGAATGCGAGTTACTTGAGAACTAAAATTTTATACGGAAATTTTTAGTGCAGATTTATGCCGTGCGCGCAGCGGTGATGAGAAACATCACTAGGAAACCTGCATATCTTAGAAATTAAATATAACATATGTAGTCTTGTTACTCGTAGTAAAGCAGCGTCGCGGTCTCTTTTCGGGTTTAAAATAAGAAGAAGCCCGCAGGGCAATATACCTGCAGCGTTTACTTTACTTTTTAGGGCTCCGTAGTTAAAACGGAACCCGGTTCGTTCTGTCCGTTTATACGACAAAGCTATTTTTTACTTGAAGTTGGCACTAAACAGATGCAGTTTTGAAGTAGTTTTTTATAAATCGCTATACAATGGTGTATTGAAATTATGCAAAATAGGTGTGGTAAATATTTCATGTAACCGAGGGAAAATCAGTAAAAGAAAAATCGGTGCACATAAGCGTCTGTGATATCGTTAGACAGATCATGAAAAGTGATAAAAAAGCCTCAAAATAACTATAATATATAAGCAAACAGTTGGTGAGATATGCGCTTCTAAAGTCGTAAAAAGTGTCGCCCCCTCCCATTTAACTTTTCCAATATGCGATGGAAAATTCTGAAAAAATAATTAAGGTAGTAGAACCTAGAAACTTCTCTGGTGGTAGGATTCCTTTGCAGGAACCCGTCTAGGTAAGTACCACCCCAGGGTCAGTTGTTCTGCCGTGAAGCAGTAATGTGAAACATTACTCTGTTTCGGTTTGAACGGCACTGAGAGCTAGCGTAATCACTGGGCATATGAGACTTAAGAACTGATGTCTCAGGGTGCCGGGCGCAGTGTGGTGCTACACATAAATATTCTAAGTAACACAGCATCTGTTATGGGCAAACGTTGCACTTACCATCAGGTTACCGTTTTGCTCGTCTCGACACTTTATCAAATAAAATCAATGATTCATTCCGTCACTTCTATCAAAAAAAAAAAAGAAAACACTTTACACCTTGGAACGTAGAAAGTTGGTTTCAGTGTATCGTGGAGTGTTTGATATATGGAATATTTTCAGTGACACGAACACTCACTAGTGAACACTTGACTGTGCGAGATCCGACGCGCACTTGGTCGGTATTTTTTACTTACCACAGTAAAAGTAGGATCAATAACGAACTTCTTCCAAATCATATGACTAAGAAATGCACATAGACCGATACTTGAAACGACATTGAAACACCAGAAGATATGCACCCATCTGTTAACACTGCCATAGAAATAATACACTCCGTGAAGTGTGCAGTGTTTGCAGAAACTTAAGATTTTCTTCACTAAATTACGCTTTAGGCTTTGCTCGTTGTTCATTTTAGCGTCTATTTCTTTAAGCATTAGTATATATTAAAGAAAAAATATGTGTGCAGTTCACACGCGGTGGAAGTTAAACCTTCAGAAAACTAAAGATCGAGAGAATGAGACGAATGTAGAGTATCAAAATTACTGGTGGTAGGATTCCTATGCAGGAATCCGTCTAGGTAGGTACCACCCCAGGGCCAGTTATTCTGCCGTGAAGCAGTAGTGTTCAAACATTACTGTGTTTCGGTTTGAAGGGCACTGTGAGCTAGCGTAATCACTGGGTATTTGAGACTTAGGAACTGTTGTCTCTGGGTCACGGGCGCAGTGTGGTGTCACACAGAAATATTCTAGGTGACACAGAAATAATATACAATAAAAAAAAATCAAGAGTAGAATGTTATTGTTACGAGTACCATGTTTAAAAAATTATTTTACATTTTGTTCTAAATAATTTATTACATTACATATTATACAGACTCCAAGTTATCCATTTCTAATGACACGAGTGGCTTATGGTAACTTAAGTAAAAATGAAATCCATTGGTCTGGATTTAATCGATATATCTATAAAATATTTTGTTGTCGAGCTAATGAGGCAAAAATCTACGAAGTAATCAAAGATTTGGACGAATTCGAAAATATACATATAACAGGAAACACTGTATACTGTATTCTATCTCATTCTCTCGCGGGCCGAATCCTATAGATGTATACGAGTTTGTTTCTTTTTAGTGTCGCTATTTTGTTGCATCGTGTTTCAAATCGAGACGATTATAAAGAAGTTTCCAATTCCAAAAAAAAAAGTTCAACCTGAAACAGACAGAGCTGAACTGGAGGCATTTCTGTAATTAATTCGTGTATGGTCAACAGGTCATCATAATTAAAAAAAAGTTTTCAATCGACAAACATTAAATGTTAATAATGGCTATCCGAGTTTCGTAAAGTGGAAAGTTTCTTAGTGCCGCGGTTTTTATTGGTCTTTAATTACAGAAGTTGTTTTCGTGGGCTTCGCTAATTGATAGTAATGAGACTTACTTATAGCCGCGCGTTGGTTGAACTCCGAGTACAGCTTTAACGATATTAAAAAGTTTACTGGAATTTTCCAATTATAATTCTAAGATCGAAAATATGTTTTAAAAGATAATTGAGGAAATTTTTATGGTGAAAAGTACATTAAATCAGTGGAAAAAATTTATACTCGTAATGTGTTGAAATAGATGCTTTGACTGATCTAAATAATCACTATCAGTATAAGAAATACTTTTAGCCACCCTTGCCATACTTGACTACAGATCCTTAACATTTTTTCTTAGTTTTTCATATATCAATTCCCACTGTATGATTTCGGACTATGTCGTGACATACATTTCGCATGCACAACACAACCTGCAGGGCTATTGCGTATCCAAAGTGATGATCACTTATAAAAGTGCGGAACGAATATCTGCTAAATAACTGTCTGCATACTGATTATGATTAACCAAACAGACGTCATATGAAAAATAATCGTCATTTTCGTTAACCATAACTTGTATGAAAACAGTTATTTGACAGATATTCGTTCAACACTTTTAAAAGTGATCTTCACTTTGGATACGTAATAGCCCCGCAGATCCGAAAACCAACAATTTGTGTTTTTACACAAACATTGGCCTCGGCAGGAAGTCAAACCCAAAACTCGCTACGATGAAGTTTAGTATTAGGCACTTGGCCACGTAGTTGTTTCATATTGTTTTTGACGAATTAAAACGTTGATCACCAGCACACCAGACAACAGTGCCCTTCAGACTGAAACACACTACTGCTTCGGAACAGAATAACTGACAAAGTAGTGTTTGCACACTACTGCTTCAGAACAGAATAACTGGCGCTGCGGTGCTGCGTCAAAGTATTAATTAATCATCATCATCATTTCAGCCTATCACTAGTCCACTGCTGAACGTAGGCCTCCCCCATAGATTGACATAAAAGTTTGTAGCTCACATTTTGGGGGGATTTCGCCAGAGTTGCCACGCCAGGGCTGGCAACCGCAGTTCATGGGATGAAATGGGGTGGTAGATTCTCTTAAGCCGCTATAACACGGCTATTATTACCTAAACGGATTACTGCCACCAGTGATTTTTAAAAAAAAAAAATATTTTCACCAGTTATTTTTCAATATTAATTTCTCTAGTTCGGTCGATGCAGTGACGCTTCGCGGGTTCGATTCCCGCACGGAGTAAATATTTTAATAGTTTACCCACAGGGTTTCACCTCCTCAAGGCCAGTTATTCTGCCGAGAACCTGTATTGTGCAAGCATTCCTGTTTCGGTCTGAAGGGCACTGAGAGATAGTGTAATCACTGGGCATATGAGACTTATAAACTCACGTCCCAGTGTGACCGTCATAGTGTGGTGCCTTACAGAAATGTCCTGGGTGACACACCATTGTTACGCTCGGGCGTTGCACTTACCACCAAGTGAACGTTTTGCTAGTCCCGCCACGTTCTCTGATCAAAAAGCAACAAATCTCGTAATAGTCTAAGTAGCATTGACATGACCAGTATGACCATTTTCTGGATGATAAATCTAACCAAGCTTCAAAGCAAGTCATCATGTTAGAACTCGATGCTTTACATCAATAGAATTGTAAACTGCATTTCCCTGAATATCAAAATATCACTTTTGGAGGCCATTGAAGACTGCTATGTGGACAAATAATGAAAATGCTTTACTTTTTATTTTAATTATCTATAAGCAATTTAAAATTCATATCGTTAATGTAGGTAATTTCCAAGTCAGATGGTGAGTTGGACTGAAAGACAGACAGTTTTTTAATTTTATATTTAATCAATTAAAGAATGACTGAATTAAAATATCTCAAACTCAAAAGCTCGATAATCATAGACAAATACTTCTATTTTTTTAGTTGTATGATATACTATATCAAACCTTTCTTATGTGATATGATGATGATAGATAGATTTTCTTCATATCGCAATAATCATTTTTTTATTTGCTTATACGAGTATGTTCATAAAAAAAATTATAAAGTCAATACTAACAATGCATCTTAAAAAAAACATTTATTTCCATCACAATGACTGATATTTTTTCTGTGGTATATACGTTAGCACGTTAAAAGTAATGGTACATTTGTCCCAATTTAAAAAATATAGAAAACTTCCCTTAAAACTTTGCTTCATTAAAAGTTTAGATCGAAAAAGTTAAATACATTTAATTGAGAAGTTTTTATCATTGTCGTGTTTTATTGTTTTAGAATTAGTTTCATTTTATAAAAGGAAAGCGGTAAGTTGGTTTGTATTTTATTTTGCGGGTAATGTCATCAGTCGAGTCGAAATTAAACTATATTATTGTATGTTTAACAACTTCTGGCGTGGTAACTATGGCCAGTACACTGTATTGTGTAGATTACAGTACTCTCTATTATGTAGATTAGTGTTCCCAAGCGGTGGTTCATGAGAGCCTCTGGAGTGGTTTAGGGCTCTGCAATACGTATAAAAACACGCCAATAAATGGAGATTTTGGAAGCAATGTGCGTTGAACGAGATGGGAATACATCTGAGCCGATTAACACAGTTAGGAGTTGGGGAGAGAAGAGAGAATGTCGTATTTAATAAACGTTTGGCCCCCATTGTAGCAATATCACTCGCATTACAAGGTAACAAACCATTTTCGAGAATAAAGCGCAGGCAGCAGTACGAGTGGGAGGAGCTGAGGCTGGTTTTTATTTTTGAGGTTAGTTCTACAGTAAATCTAGTAGTTTTTAATTTTTTCGCAAAAATGGTTTGTTGCCTAATCTTTGTTGCACTTAGAAAAATTGGCGTTTTGCTACTCTCCCATCGGTATTTCGTTTTGAATATGTGTTTTAACTTCTTCGTCTTCATCATCATTTCAGTCTATCACTAGTCCACTGCTGAACATAGGCCTCCCCCATAGATTTCCACAAAAGCTCTCCTTTTACTTCGCTCGGCAGGCGGGTTGGCAACTACAGTTTTTTTTTATTCAGATGTTCCTAAATAATGTGTTTGTTGATTTCTCCGGTTAGGGATCGAACTCATGACCCGTGGCGTAGAAGTCACGTACTATGACCACTATTCCACGCGGTTTCCATTAATATCAGTGCAAAGTAGCAGCATAGCGCGTGACGAGAACTGGAGTCTATTACTGCCTACGAGGCATTATAGATTGCATTATAGTTATCGGAGACACGCACCGACATTTCAATCTATTCTTAAAAGGATGTAAGACTCTCGGGGTAACTGTGACCACTTTATTATATTACTCCAGGTATTTTAACTAATATTTTATTGTAGGTTAGTACAGCTCAGAGCCGTGGTAGCTCAGGGGCTAGGCGCTCGCTTTAAATTTCATAGTACGCGAGTGACCTGGGTTCGATTCCCGGTGCCGGCACCACTAAAATTGTTAATTGCAATTTTAAGTGCTGATTTAACACGTGCTCGGCGGTGAAGGAAAACATCGTGAGGAAACCTGCATGTCTGAGGAATAAAAAATATTTCGAAGATATGTGAAGTCTGCCAACCCGCATTGGAGCAGCGTGGCGGATTCTTCCTAGCTCCAAAACCCTCTCAGAAATGAGAGGAGGCCTGTGCTCAGTAGTGGGACATTTATAGGCTGAAACTTTACTTTTTTTAACTTTTAGTACAGCTGTTCCCAATTTTTTTCACCCACAGAGCAGTAGCCGATATTCCGCTTTCCGTAGATACCTTAATGTGTAATACTTTACGTCGACCCCGTTGGCGCGGTGGCTAAGACTTCGGCTTCCGCGCCGCGACTTTTAATTCCCGCATCGGAGAAACATTTATATGGCCTACAGACAGTGGATCCAGGTCTGGGTGTTTGTGTATTTGGAATTTATGTTTGTTTAATGCACCCATGACACCGGAGAATTCTAATATTGCGCCTCGTTTTTTGAATGACTAAAGAAATAATAACTAAATTAATATTTTTTTGGTATTTTCAGATTTTTACAAAATCGTGTACGTCGAAGGTAAAAATGACAAGTAAAGGTAAACAGAACAACTTCGTTAAGCTGAATTCGTCGTTCCAGACGATTACGACTTTACATGGAACAAAGCAGTTGTCCTTTCTATCGGGATATAGAGTAAAATACTGGAAGGGACTGATGGTTACAAATATAATTTTAACCATTGCTTTTGTTTTCATTATCAAGAACAGATACAATAACGACCAAATAGTTACAAGGGTATTAGTGAATTTTACATTTTACTTTTAATTTTCTTGAAGATCTCCTTTTGGCTGATTCCGTCCACGGTTATTTCGTTACCAAATGTTTTTTTTTATTTTTTTTTGATAAAGTGACAAAGCGAGCAAAACGTTCACCTGATGGTAAGTGCAACGTCTGCCCATAACAGATGCTGTGTTACTCAGAACATTTATGTGTAGCACCACACTGCGCCTGTCACACTAAGACATAAGTTCTTAAGTCTCATATGCCCAGTGATTACGCTAGCTCACAGAGCCCTTCAGACCGAAACACAGTAATGTTTTTACACTACTGCTTCACGGCAGAATAACTGGCCCTGGGGTGGTACCTACCTAGACGAAATCCTGCATAGGACTCCTACCACCAGTTTATCTGTGTAGGATTCGTTTTAGCTTAAACAACTCAATAGTCTTTCCCTATCCATTTATGTTAAAATTAATATACCGGTAAAAGAAAATGTAATGGTAATAAATATTTACATATCTCCTCATCAATATATTCGAATCTCACTGGTGATAGGATTCCTATGCAGGAAACAGTACAGTATAGGTAGGTACCACCATAATACCAGTTATTCTGCCGTGATGCATTATTGTGGAAACGTTACTGTGTTCTGGTCTGAAAGGCACTGAGAGCTAGCGTAACTACTGGGCATATAAGACTTATAAACTGATGTCTCAGGGTGACAGGCGCAGTGTTGGAGAAAGCATAGCCAAGAACCGAATACTATTGATGTCAATGAGGCATTTTATTGTAGTTCTCAGAGGTACCAACATTTCTATTTCTTTTTTGAGAAAGGATGCAAGAGTCAAAGTTTTTTATGTTACTTCTGGTATTTCTATTTATTTTCTAATAATATTGCGTTATAGGTTAGAACAGTGGTTCCCAAATTTTTTCATTGCCAGTGTTTCTGCTGTTAAGAAGTAGTATGCAAAGATTTTGGTCCGAAGACTACATGAGACTTTAGAACTAATGTCTCTTCGTGACGATCGCGGTGCGGTGGAAATTAGGTGGCATCACACTGTCAAAACGGAATTAATAGAAATATGAACTAATAAGATATCTGATAGAATTGTAAATTTTTTTGTTCGACGTAAACTTATGTCTTCGATCGAGTGACAGACTGTTGAATAATTAAACCTGGTCTGGATAAATTAACGAAAACCCGAATCACGAAGTTAGAACTGGTGGGCAGAGTGAGTGCTGCCCCCGAGGCGGGCTATCAATAGCCAAGTGATGAAGGGGCCACGGTAGCGTTGCGAACGGAGATCCCGTGACCCCTCTTCAGCGCTGATTGAGATTAGTAGCATCTTTAAGACCGTACCTGATGTAGGTTCAATTTTATTGTGTATTGAACACCATTTTTAAGCCGTGCGGTGGCGGCTCGTTAAAAGAATACTACCACTCCATCTCATCCAATGGATCTCGTAAAAGGCGAGTAAGGAATCAAACTGCACTGTGTACCCAGCAGCGCATGGTGGCGATGGGCTCACCACCTATCACACCGAGTGCATTATATTGTTTTGGTGAAACGTGGATTGTGGCAGTCATCTGTTTTTGCAGTGAGTGCCCAGTCTCTGACTACCCCTTACGGGATACAGTCGTGATCTTATGTATGTGTATGTATGTTTTAATATTTGACAACGTCTAATTTTTACCAGCAGCATTTTACGGCAGTCGAAAATTTACGAGCTTATCATCCCTGTCATTCTAAATGATATATTTCGATTTATCTTTGCTCATTAATAAAGTGCTCTATTTTATTGTTCAAACATACAACCAGTAATTATTAATTTACTAAATATCTGTCAATCCAGATAAGCACCAACTGCGAACTCAATCAAATACCATTTCCCGCGATTACTATTTGTAATTTCAACATGGTGTCCATAAAGGAAAGCGTTTCTATTGTCCGTATTCTGTGAGTATGTTTTTATAGCTTTTAAATGAAAGTTATTTTATACACATTTTTGAATAAATTATTGGTATAAATGTCAGTTACTGCAATTACCAATTATCACTTAACATTAAGGTTAAGTGAACATTTGTCTCTTATATAAAAAAAATACTCTTACCATTATTACTGGATTCTTAATTATAATTTTACTGCCCAGGAAGAAAAGCTATTTGTAAGGGACACTATAAAGTGTGGACATTATGTTATGATACAGAATATATGAAGAGTTAACAAAGCCGACGTAAAGATGTACTCGTAGTTCGATTGACTCGTTTTATTAATATAATATTGTAAAAAAAAAAGTAAAGTTTCAGCCTATAAATGTCCCACTGCTGAGTACAGGCCTCCTTTCCTTTCTGAGAGGGTTTTGGAGCTAGGAAGAATCCGCCTCGCTGCTCCAATGCGGGTTGGCGGACTGCACATGTCGTCGAAATATTTGTTTTACTTTTTATTTCTCAGACATGCAGGTTTCCTCACGATGTTTACCTTCACCGCTAAGCACGTGGTAAATCAGAACTTAAAATTGTAGAACAATATTACAGGTGCTGGCGCCGGGGATCGAACACAGGTTACCCGCTTACTATGAAATTAAAGGCGAGCACCAGGCCCCTGAGCTACCATATTGTAAACAATTATGTAATAGAATTAGACATTTATATGCGCCACGGTATGTCGTCATAATTTATGTATACACCTGGAATCCACTAATATCTACTCGTAAAACATTTTAAATCGCAAAGGCATCTAGTTATGCATTCCCCTTGCCCTTCACCCGTCGAATGGAGACGGCTTACAAAGCAGCATCATGTGAACTTCTACGTTATGCTTTGTAAGAGTTTTAGATGTAAGTTAGCAGTAAAATTATATTCGATTCACTTTTATTATTCATTATTAATAAAGCCTCCAAATCGGCAACACGTATTTTTAATCAGATTTAATTAGTTTTAGTGAGTGCCCAGTCTCTGACTATCCCTTATGGGATACAGTCGTGATCTTGTGTATGTATGTATGTATAAGCTCCCTTTTTTGACTACCTATTATACAAAGTATCGCTTAGAAAAAAATACGATAAAAACATACTATTACTTCAACTTAAAATATATCGTTATATATGAATTATTCTTTAAGGTGCCTACAACTTTAGATCCATAGAACCCTTTTCAATTTTTCTTTTTCCGTGGACTTACTGCAGAATTTTTTAATTAAATGGGTAATAAGGCCTATTCCGTAAATAAGTTTACTGGTGGTAGGATTCCTAAGCAGGAAACCGTCTAAGTAGGTACCACCGCAGGGCCAGTTATTCTGCCGTGAAGCAGTAGTGTGCAAACTTTATCGCGTTTTGGTTTGAAGGGCACTGAGAACTAGAGTAATCACTGGGCGCAGTGTGGTGTCAAACAGAAATATTGTAGGTGACACAGCATTCGTTATGGGCAGGCGTGGCACTTACCATCAGTTGAAAATTTTGCTCGTTTCGTCACTTAATTCAATAAAAAAAGGCCTTTAACAGCCTTAGGTACCTATTTACCAGTGAATCCCATTCTTTTTACATTCTTTGGAAATATGCAGATTAGAAGGGTTAAAGTTGAGTATGTTTTTAAATATTTATGAACTGATCTCTTATGCAGAAGTTACAAATTGCCGGCACATCAATCCGAACAACTAAAAATTATTTTGCATTTATATTCTTTTTCCTTGTTAATTTTTTTTATTTCTTAATTTATCTTCACTCAGCTATCATTACATAAATAAGTCCAATACAGTAGTAGTACACACAGTCGTGCCTTTTTCCCATATAAGAGGTAGGCAGAGGCCACACACGTAGCCCACTTTTCACCACCGTGGGAATGCTATAAGATCAGAAGTAGGCTAAGATGCAGTGTCATAGACACAGCCTGGCTGGAATTCGTACCCAGGGCCCACGGTCATGTACACTGATCACTCAGCGACGCAGTCGTCAGTCAGTTTAATGTCCGCATAGCTACAACTATTGACAATTTCAATGTGAAACGCTTAAGATCACCAGTGACTAATGTAGAAGGATCGTCCGTCTACGTCAAACAAGGACGGACAAACAGATGTTTTATTTATTAATTTTCATAAACCTTTAGTACACCCTGGAGCCGTGGTAGCTCAGGGGCTAGGAGCTCGCTTTAAATTTCATAGTACGCGAGTGACCTGGTTTATATCCCCGGTGCCGGCACCTCTAAAATTGTTATTTTAAGTGCTGATTTACCACGTGCTCGGCGGTGAAGGAAAACATCGTGAGGAAACCTGCATGTCTGAGTAATTAAAAATATTTCGAAGACATGTGAAGTCCGCCAACCCGCATCGGAGCGGCGTGGCGGATTCTTCCTAGCTCCAAAACCCTCTCAGCAATGAGAGGGAGGCCTGTGCTCAGGAGTGGGACATTTATTGGCTGAAACATTACTTTTTTTTTAGTACACCCGTCGCATTAAATGTGTTTAGGTAACATACCGCATTTCTATGGCAATCATTTTTCAGTGAACGCTACAACATATCGCAAAGTGAGACAACAAAATTTCTTCGTGCACTACCGAATTTAAAAAATTATCGAGATTCAAACAGAAACGGAAGTAATTTTAATGATATAATGTCAATTATCAAAGATCATTATTTCACCGTGGAATCTCTTATGGAAGAGGTAAGGAGTTCGATGTTTGATTTAAAATTCTATTTAAATGAAATATTTTATTGCCTAGTGGTCAGAGCCGGAGCCGGAGCCAGAAATTGTGCTAAAACACAAATTGTTGGTTTTCGGGTCCGGTTGCGTTGTGATTGTCCCCGTGTTTCTGACACTGCATCCAAGCCTACCTCCGATCTTATCGCATCGGCGTTACAACGGGCGCGGGTGGGTTGGGAAGAGTGAGAGTGCCTCTGTGTTTGCGCGTACACTTGCGGCACTATAATATCTCCTGCGCAGTTGATAGCTCTCGACAATATTCGAAAGTTGTTGCCGTGGTCGAAATCGGTCAGGAGAATATAATTTTTATTTAAGGGGGTTGCAGAGCACTACAGCAGTGCCAGTTATGCTGTCGTCAAGCAGTGTGCAAACATTACTGTGATTCCATGTAAAAAGAACTGTTATGCGTTGTAATTACTGGACGTTACTGAATTGACATCTCAGAGGGTTGAGCGCTGTGAAGTGCCACACAGATATGACGAGACTTCAATTCAGATGAACAATTTGTATGTCACGTCAATTTCTTCCATAATTTTATTTTATTGATAAAGTGACGAGACGAGCAAAACGTTCACCTGATGGTAAGTGCAACATCTACCCGTAACAGATGCTGTATTACTCAGAATATTTCTGTGTAGCACCACACTGCGCCTGTCACCCTGAGATATCAGTACTTAAGTCTCATTTGCCCAGTGATTACACTAGCTCACAGAGCCCTTCAGACCGAAACACAGTAATGTTTGCACAACTACTGCTTCACGGCAGAATAACTGGCCCTGGGGTGGTACCTACCCAGATGGATCCCTGCATAGGAATCCTACCAGCAGTAAAATACTGTAACTATTTTACTTTTCTAATATAATATGGCCGATAGATGTCCGGCAGAGTTGAATAGGGAAAATAATAATAAAAAGTATAAAATAACCGACAACGCATCTGTTATTCCTTTCGTATTTTAGATGTTCCTGGGCGGCGGTGATCACTTACCGTCAGTTGAGCCGCTTGCTCGTTTGCCCCATCTGACAAAAAAAAAAAAAACACCTACCTCTTTTCTGCCTAGGTATCGTAAGAGGCGACTAAGGTATTGTACGGAAAGCCTTTATTCGTGCCGAATAACCCTATAACATGCACTGCTCGTGGGAATGCAATTGCGAGCAAAATTTTTGACTCATACCAAAATGGCAATTTTACTGGTGGGAGGATTACTATGCAGGAATCCGTCTAGGTAGATACCACCCCAGGGCCAGTTATTCTGCCGTGAAGCAGAAGTGTGCAAACATAACTGTGTTTCGGTTTGAAGGGCACTGTGAGCTAGCGTAATCACTGGGCATATGAGACTTCAGAACCTATGTCTCAGGGTGATGGGGACAGTGTGGTGTCACACAGAAATTTTCTGGGTCACACGGCATTTGTTCAGGTGAGCGTTATGCTCGTTTCATTACTTTATGCAATAAAAAAAAACCCGTCACCTCTCGTTTCCTATCGAAAAGTGGGCGTGAGTGGTCTCGGCCGACCCCTTATATGGGAAAAGAGCGTGACGTGTACGAGTATTTATTTATGCTAATATAACCAACATACTTTTTACATTCTCAACGTTTCACAGGTACACCAAAAATGTGACAAACTAATGGTATACTGCACATTTAACAGGAAAGTTAAGAATTGTGCCGATGTATTTAAACTTATAAAAACATACGAAGGCCATTGTTGTGCCTTCAACTACGCAGCCTTAAACGACAATAGCGAAATGTGAGTTTAAATTTAAGATTTGTGTAAAGTAACAGCCTATAAATATCCCACTGCTGAGTACAGGCCTCTTCTCATTTCTGAGAGGGTTTTGGAGCCGTGAAGAGTCCGGCTGACTTCACGTCTTTTGGGGGTAGGATTCCTATGCTGGAATCCGTCTAGATAGGTACAATCCCAGGCCAGTTATTCTGCCGTGAAGCAGTAGTGTGCAAACATTACTGTGTTTCGGTTTGAAGGGCACTGAGAGCTAGCGTAATCACTGGGCATATGAGACTTTAGAACTCATGTCTCAGGGTGACGGGCGCAGTATGGCGTCATATATAAATGTTCTGGGTGACACAGCATTTATTATAGGCAGACGTTGCACTTACCATCAGGTGAACGTTTTGCTCGTTTCGTCACTTTATCAAATAAAAAAAATTAATGCTTTTATTCCTCGGCCATGCAGGTTTCCCCACGACATTTCGCTTCACCGCAATTTTAGACGGGCGCCCGGCCCCTGAGCAACCCACGGCTTATTAAATTTGTATGAAATTTGTTAAGTGTTGATAATTATATTACATTAACATATATAATCAAATTAAGTTACATGCGACTTGATTTCTAGTTTCGTAAATAAGACATTATTGCGGCCGTTAAGCAGTGTGGTGGCAGTTAAAGGGAATCTACCACCCGATCTCTATATATACGGCTCGGTTGGCGCAGTGGCTAAGCCCTTGGCTTCTGCGCCGCGGGTCGCGGGTTCGATTCCCGCACGGGACAAATATTTGTAGGGTATACAAATAGTTGTTCCGAGTCTGGGTGTTTGTGCATGTGGAATTTATGTCTGTAAAACGCACCTACGACACAGGAGAAATCCTACCGTGGACATCGTTTTTTTTTAAAAAATAAATAAAAAATAAAATAAATCTCTTCCCGTGGGTGTCGTAAAAGTCAACAGAGAAAAATTAAAGCTTCCTGGAACATCTGAATAAAAAAACTACGATTTCCAAGCGAGGCAATCGCAGTTTATTTATTTAAAGAAGGGCAAAATACCCCAAAATGAGAGTTACTAACTTTTATAGTAATCTATTGAGGAGGCCTATGTTCAGCAGTGGACAAGTGATAGGCTGAAATGATGCAATACGACATAAATAGGGTTACTTTATTTCTCGCGAGCTACACGAGCCAACATGTAACATGATTATTTCCTTTAGTAAGATCTACAGAGCTCTGTCGTAGAGTCAATAACAATTTATAATGGCTCGTTGTTAAGGGAAGCATGTGTCGTGTTCTCAACTTCAGTACTGTGTATAGTCTAGTTGGCAGCGTTGTAGTGCTGGAGATCATCTGGGGGCGATTTCCGATGGCGGTACTAATTTGCACGCGATTTTTTTTTATTTCATAAAAGTGACGGAACGAGCAAAACGTTCACCTGATGGTAAGTGCAACGTCCGGCCATAACAAACGCCGTGCCACCCAGAAAACTACTGTGCGACACCACAATGCGCCCGTCACCCTGAGACAGCAGTTCTTAAGTCTCAAATGCCCAGTGATTACGCTGGCTCTCAGTGCCCAAACCGAAACACAGTAATGTTTGCATACTACTCCTTCACGGCAGAATAACTGACCCTGCGGTGGTACCTACCTAGACAGATTCTTGCATAGGAATCCTACAACAGTAAAAACCGATTGTCGGAGGGCGGGCGGTGTTCTTCAATAGCTAGGTAATGGTCTTCAAAAAATCGTGTGTCATTTTTAAGTTTGCATAGAGATCTTGGCAAATCACTCCTTTGACTTCAAATAAAATATAAAAGTATTGTATTTTAATATTCAGCAATTTCCGTTCTATTTCTAGTTCCGAGTTTGCAAAAGATGATGACATCGAATATTATGAAGACCCAAGCGGGGAGGACGTGAAAGTGAACGAGCGAATTATAGTAACATCTGAATCTGGAAGGTTAATATTTCCTGTTTCCTGTAAATAGCACTGGCCGCGGTATCTATACGCCGTTTTCGTTTTTACAGTTTGACATTTTGATATTTCCCCCGTTGCATCGCTTAGCGGTTTATCGGACACGTGTAGTCTCTTGCGGGTAGTTATGAATAAACGTTTTTCTGTGTGTACTGAAAAACTTACTAGAATATAATACAACCTTCACAGATGAAAGGGGCTCATATGGGCAAACTGTGATATCTTATGTCACTGGGACCGATGCACGCACTCTTTTTGACTTTTGAACGATATATATTTATGCTTTACAGAGGATCTGGTCTTAGCGTAATATTCAACGTAGAACCTAACGACTATCCAGATTGGTCTCCATTACCATATTATGGAGCAAAGGTAATTAGTATTCTGAACATTTCAGCACATTTAATCCATTTATTAATTACTGTTAACTATAATGTCACGCCGTGTGGTGGCAGCTTCAGGTTTTGTAAAAGTCGACAGAGGGAAAATAAAAACCAGAAAATATGCAGCATCATCTTTTTTATATTTGATAATAGTGTCGAAACGAGCAAAACGTTCACCTGATGGTAAGTGCAACGTCTGCTCATAACAAATGCCGTGTCACCCAGAACATTTACGTGTTACACCACACTGCGCCCGTCACTCTGAGACATCAGTTCTTAAGTCTCTATGCCTAGTGATTACGCTAGCTCTCAGTGCCCTACAAACCGAAACGCAGTAATGTTTGCACACTACTGCTTCACGGCAGAATAACTGGACCTGCGGTGATACGTACCTTGACGGATTCCTGCATAGAATCCTACCACCAGTGAACATCAGAATATTCCTGGAAAATCTGAATAAAAAGAAATGACAAAATTCCTCCCGAAATGAGAGCTACAAACTTTTGTTGCAATCTATGGGGAGGCCTATGTTCAGCAGTGGACAAGTACGCTAAAATGGTGATGGTAGTTCTTAACAAGCTCAACACAAGTTTTTAAGGTAGTAGATCTCGATACCGCCCGCGTCGTTCGCGCATAAAACGTCGTTCTTTCCTACATATAAACCCTGTGTGGTTGGATTGTATCTATTCATTTTATTGGTATATTTTTAATAGAGGGACTAACTTTTGGGCGCCCATTGATATTTTGGATGTTTGTAGGCGGCGGTGATCACTTGTCATCAGATCAGCCGCTTGTACATTTATCCCCTATAAAAATAATATATACAACGTTATTCATAATTGGTATAACATCCCGGTACCTACCCATGCTACTTTGGTCTGATAAACACAACGGTGAAGCTTAATGACAAAATACTAAAAATGTCATTACAAAACTTTAAAATTATTTGTTATGAAAAACTTTACGCGACCCTAACTCAGAAAGTCGTTGCTCCGAACCAGACAAATCAAAGTTTTCTTCTCCACCTAATTTATGTTACCCTAGTAACTATTTATAAGATCGAATCTATTTATAAATGGAAAAACGCCCAAATTAATTTATGAGTTCATTGCCTCGATCAGCTGTATAACAGGGTAGTCACCTATGAGTTTTAAGCAAATTCTATATGTCGACATATCTCCTTCAGGTATCACGCTACGAGGCTCATTATATTTTTTAAGCATATACACATCGTCCCTAAACCCGGCTTGACGAGATGTATAGGACATTACGAATGACCCTGTATGTATATATTAGTGTATCTTATGTATTTCATCGTATTTTATATATTGCAGGTCTCATGGCGCGGAGCGATTGTGCGGTCTTCAAATGCCTCTTTCCCAATTATGTTGCACTTATATGCTAATTTGAGTAATTCATTAATATTATTTCAAAAAATAGTAGTGTGCAAACATTGCTGTGTTTCGGTTTGAAGGGCACTGAGAGCTAGCGTAGTCACTGGGCATATGAGACTTAAAAACTGACATCTCAAGGTGACGGGCGCATTGTGGTGTCACACAGAAATTTTTCTGGGTGACACAGCATTTGTGGACAGACGTTGCAGTTACCATCCGGTGAACGTTTTGCTCATTTGGTCACCTTATCCAATAAAAAAGAAATCACAATTTTTGCATATTGATTTACTGTTCATAAATACTAAATTGTATGTTGCATACATACAATTTAGTATTTATGAATGTGCGTCGTATCACTCATTAAACTATGTCAACTTGTTATTAACCACATAATATTTTTTTCAGATTTTACTCAGCGATCCTAATGACTACCCAGAAACAACAGTCTTGTACAAATTCGTGAGTCTAAGAGAGTCGTTAGATATAAAAGTGGATCCAATGGTATTCCATAGCGAGAATGACGTACGTTATGTTGCTCCAGAGAAACGAGCTTGTTGGTTTCACGACGAGGTGTTTCTCGAACACACGGACAGATATAGTTATGAGACCTGTAAAACTGAATGCAAAATGCAAAAATATCTAGAAAACTGTGGCTGCGTACCGTACAAATATCCAAAAGGTTAATTAACTTTACTGTAAGAGTTTCCCATTGGGGTAAGCAGAGACCACATCTTTCCACTTGCTACGATCCTGACACACATCTTTAGCTTCTTCTACTTTCATTAGCGTTTTCACACACGCTCGACGGTTGCGGATACTTTTAACGTGACCTTTCCTCAAAAGTATAATCTAAAATAATTTATAATTCTTAGCTTAGTTATTTTATTCCCTTTATTCTAAACATTAGAATTCCACGGACGCTTCAGATTAATGAAAGGAAATTAAAAGTAATTTAATTAATTACGACGTTATACTGTTCCCGAATAACATATAAAATCATCGCTTCAGTGCTGGATCCGTAAGTCTAGAGATAGGAACCAAACCTGCTTAACACTGCCATCAGATATCCTCCACCACTACAACACTACCACTAGGCATTATACACCACTGAATTCAAGACCACGACACGTGTTTCACCTCAAAACGAGCAAGCGGCTCACCCGATGTTAAGTGATCGCCGCCAAAAGTGATATTGACTCTACGACAGTCCGCCGCCGAGTCACGTGTCGCGGTCTCGACTTCAGTGGTGTATATTTCTTATTGGTATTGTTGTAGTGGTGTAGGGTATCCGGTGGCGGTTCCCGGTGGCTCGATGTAATGCTTTTCACAACTAGGTAATGCACCATTTTATATTTTGCATGCGGATTTTAGCAAATTAACTTCCTCTCCTTAAATCATAGAGCATTGACAAAATCACACGCAAACGACAATCTTTGATTCGATTTTGTTTTACAATGTAATTTTGGCGATCTTTATTTTTGTTTTTTAGGTGCTCTGAGTATTTTTTTCTCGATTCGCTTTTCGACAAACGAATAATAACAACTGATATTTTGTAATAAACCTAAAATTTTACAGCGTGGCTATTTAGAATAACCTCAAAATCGATAACATTTTAGGTAGCGGTTTACGGCTATAAAGGTGTTATTTTGAACCCAATAATCAATGTTTTTTAACTGATGGTTCTTGGGCGAACTTTGTATAAGAGTTGAGCGATGTAGTTTGTCTGTTTTGACTCATCACGTCTACTGACGGACAATAGCATTTCAGATGCGATATGTGTGTTGCGATCGTCTATAAAACTACGCCTTGCTATTATAGCAGATTCTTCTACACAAGCTCTACTCCAGCTGATCATAACCAGCTTATTAACGTTTCAGCCTATAAATGTCCCACTGCTGAGCACAGGCCTCCTCTCATTTCTGAGAGGGTTTTGGAGCTAGGAAGAATCCGCCACGCTAGCTCCAATGCGGGTTGGCGGACTTCACATGTCTTCGAAATATTTTTTATTCCTCAGACATGCAGGTTTCCTCACGATGTTTTCCTTCACCGCCGAGCACGTGGTAAATCAGCACTTAAAATTGCAATTAACAATTTTAGTGGTGCCGGCACCGGGAATCGAACCCAGGTCACTCGCGTACTATGAAATTTAAAGCGAGCGCCTAGCCCCTGAGCTACCACGGCTCAATCATCAGCTTATTAACTAGGTGATAATAACAATGATGTATTTCGTATAACAGCTACCATAAATAAAACTGTATAATTATTAAAGATCGCAAAATGTGTATTTTGATATAATTTTAATAATTGGCCCGGACTGCCAAACTTGACGTCGCAAAATAAAACTCTTTATTCGACACTTGTCGTTAACCATCCCCTTTAAAGCTTAGTTGTTGTAATGTTAATAGCATTACAAGATTTCTTTAAAAAATATATAATAATGTTCGCACTCGTCACATCGCCTCAAAAGCTGCACTTTTTACACACACACCTCTTTACAGACACGCCATTTCCCATATAAGGTAGGCAGAGACTACACCCGTAGACCTTTCTCCCTCGCGCGAAACGAGACGCGACCACGTAGCCATTATAGTATGAGTTATGAAATTCTTACTCCCCGTTGCGTTCTCAACAGCAGAATAGCGACAGCATTGCATATTGTGGTAATATTCGGCACAAATAAAGGCTGTCCGAACAATACCTTTGTCGCCTCTTACGACACCTCGGCAGGGAAGAGGTAGGTGTCATTCTACTTCGCCGAACATCCGGCCAATGTCTAAAAAAAGTTAAAAGTCGGCTAAAGTATTATTTTAGAATTTGGATATATCTTTGAAATATTTTGTAATTTCATACTAATTAAAATTAAAACAAATATTACAGTAACGCCATTATTAAAAACTGTCAAAAAAGTTTATCAACTTCTTTAACGGATGTATAATAATGGCGTTAGTATATAATCAAACTAATCTCATGTACCTCCGTCAAAGAAAATAATACAATCTATGTTTTTTATGTAACTAAATAAATCCATTTTACAGAGAAATCAACAAGCGTCTGTGAATTTGAAAATTTAGCTTGCTTAAATAATGTAACTGGTGAGTTTTTCTTTGCTTTTTTTTTTCTTTTTGGGTGGTAGGATTCCTAGGCAGGAATCCGTCTAGGTAGGTACCACCCCAGTGCCAGTTATTCTGCCGTGAAGCAGTAGTGTGCAAACATTACTGTGCTTTCGGTTTGAAGGGCACTGTGAGCTAGCGTAATCACTGTGCATATGAGACTTAAGAACTGATGTCTCAGGGTGACGGGCGCATTGTGGTGTCACACTGTTCTGGGTGACATAGCATTTGTTATGGGCAGACGTTGCACTTACCATCAGGTGAACGCTTTGCTCGTTCCGTCACTTTAATTAAATAAATAAAAAAAAAATGCTTCGTTGAATACGTTCGTATTCACAACAAGCATATTTCGAAAGTTTCATTTAAAAAGTGTGGTGGCGGCTTAAGAGAATCTACCGCCCCTTTACTTCCCGTGGGTGTAGTAAAACACAGACAGAGAGAAAATTACAACCAGAACATGAGCAGGGGCATTTTCCTGGAACATCTGAATAAATAAATTGCGGTTAGCACCCCGCCTGCGAAGCGTGGCAACTATGGCAAAATCCCCTCAAAATGAGAGCTACTAACTTTTGTGGCAATCTATGGGGGATGCCTATGTTCAGTAGTGAGCTGGTGATAGGCTGAAATCATGATGATGATGATTTGAAAAATTGCGCTGCGTGGTGGCGATGAATCTCTTATCCCATTTCTTCTCGTTGGCGTTGGATGAGCAGGTACTACTAAAATGTGCAAAAGTTTGTGGCCTTAAATAGAAGGTAAAATAACAATATGCAATACAAAGTGACAGCCTATTAATGTCCCCCTGCTGAGATTAAGACTGCTCTCGTTGTGAGCGTGCTTTTTAGCCGGGAAGAGGGACATGTACTTCGCATGTGCAAAATATTTTTATTCGTCGGACATGCAAGTTACCTCGCGATGTTTTCCTTGAGCGCTGAATAAATTGTAAAACAGTATTTAAATCTGCTAGAAAATTTAATCGGGTCACTCACTAACTGTAAAATTTATTGTCCATCGGCCTCGCCTCGCGTTCGGATACTGGACTAACCGTTCGGATTACCGTTGAGAGGCTGGTGATCAGTAAGAAAAGTAAACAAACTAAAGTAACAGCATATAAATGTCACTCTGCTGAGCACAGGCCTCGTCTCATTTCTGAGAGGGCTTTGGAGCTGGAAATAGTCCGCCACGCGGGTTGGCGAACTTTACATTTCCTCGAAATATTTCTATTCTTCGGACATGCAGGTTTCCTCACGATGTTTTCCTTCACCGCTAAGCGCGTGGTAAATCAGCACTTAAAATTGTAGAACAATTATAGAGGTGCTGGCACCGGTAATCGAACCCAGGTTACTCGCGTACTATGAAATTAAAGGTGAGAACGCCAGAACTACCTAAACAATATGGCTTAATAATTTACAATACGAGTATATAGGACATTGTAGTGATTTGCAGATTAAACTTTTGACTTTTGATTGAATGACTACCGCATAGCCTAGTGGTTAGAGCACCTGACTTCTACGCCGCGGGTCCTGGGTTCGAATCCAGCCGTAGCCAACATTTGTGCAAAAACACAAATTGTTGGGTTTTCGGGTCCGGTTGTGTTGTACATGTGAAATGCGCACCTACAATACAGGAGAAATACTACTGTGTTGATTCGTTTAAGAAAAAAAAAACAAAATCAGAATTACTAAATTATGGTATCGAATCAAATCAGTTTATAGATCCGAGAAACAAGGAGCTTGCGTTCCAGTTTGTTACATAGAGTGCCGAGATAAAGGATATAGTATCACTAGCGATGTGACTCCTTTTATTCCAAAGTTATTTCCGTCGATCGCAACGTAAGAAACTATTGTTTTACATATTTCCTATACGGTATTCCACTATTAACATTTTTATGTGTGCAGTACAGAGAGAGATTGGAATTTGTAGTCGTAACAGTAATTCAATATATTTGCTAAAATGTTCTATTTCCGTATATCACAGCAGATTTTATTGAAAACCATATTTTATTTTTTCTCTTTAATTTTCAGCAAAGACCACAATACGAGCCAATTGTCTGCCTTGCAAGTCTATTTCGCAAAGTCCTCTTGTAACAGTTACAAACTGAGGCTTTTAATGGACTTCAATTATTTTATAGGTAACTTACGCCATTCTTATTTTTTATTAGATTTATTCTTCCTTAGTTACTGGTGGTAGGATTCCTATGCAGGAATCCGTCTAGGTAGCTACCTAGTGTACTAGGTAGCTAGCTACAGTGCCTGTTATTTTGCCGTGAATCAGTAGTTTGCAAACAATACTGTGTTTCGGTTTGAAGGGCACTGTGAGCTGGCGTAATCACTGGGCATATGAGACTTAAGAGCTTATGTCTCGGGGTGATGGGCACAGTGTCACACAGAAATTTTCTGGGTGGCACAGCATTTGTTATGTGCAGATGTTGCACTTACCATCAGGTGAGCGTTTTGCTCGTTTCATCACTTTATCGAATTAAAATAAAAAAAATTACACTTTTTAGTACTAATTGTACAAACGGCGGATTTAATGGTATATGAGATTTTCTACCCGTCAACCTGAGAGTTAGTGGGAAAAGCGTGTACGGCTGTGGGCAGGGGCTGAAAAACATTAACATATGAAAATAAAATATACATATTTAGACATATACTTATAAAATAAACACACACTCGTGATTTAAAATATATGCCACTAGATCGCGGCAATATAAAATACATCATCAAACTTTCATCCCGAGGATGTCTCGAAGTAAGCTATTAGTACAAAACTCTATATTGCAGTAGACATCTAGAAGGCACCACCCCAGGGCCAGTTATTCTGCCGTGAAGCAGTAGTCTGAAACATTACTGTGTTTCGGTTTGATGGTCACTGAGAGCTAGCGTAATCACTGGTCATATGAGACTTAAGAACTGATGTCACAGGGTGACGGGCGCAGTTTGGTGTCACACAGAAATGTTCTGGGTGATACAGCATTTGTTATGGGCAGACGTTGCACTTACCATCAGGTGAAAGTTCTGCTCGTTCCGTCACTTTTAACAAAAAAAAAAAAACGAAACGTATGCGTATTGACCCTTCTCCGCCCAGATTTTTACGCCGACATCAGACTTTTAAGACAAATCCTTTGTGCTGTGCATATGAAAGTTTTAAAACGCACTAACGTTAAAAAGGAAATCATTCGTTTAGAAAAAAAACCTATTTTTTTCAAATACATTGCCCTACGCCAAGATTCCTCTTGTATCATGAGTGCGATTTACAGACATAAATTACACATGCACCCAAACCCGAAACTTCTGTATATATGCCACATAAACATGTTTTTATGATATTGATTTTGCTGGTGGTAAAGTTTATAAGGAAATTTTATATTTACAGCAACCTATGGAGGGATATTTTCACTGAGCTTCGGCGCGTCCGTACTTACAATATGCGAATTGATGTATCTTCTTGTATCATTTTTATTAAAGCTATCAATGCGAAATATGTAATATACGAGTAGTTAATAGAATCAGGGATTACTTTGCGAAAATCCAATAAAATAACTGAAAGTAAAGTTAATTTTCTAAGCTCCGCTGCAAAAGCTAAAAAGGTATGTATTACCTACTTTTTGAAGAGCACCGTTGTCCCTCCCTCAATAGCGTGCACAAAGAAAGTAGTACCGCCACCGGGAGCCGCCACCAGGTACCCTCCACCACTACTACAACACAATGACTAGGCAATACATACCACTGAAGTCGAAAACATGACACGTGTTTCACCTAAAAACGAGGCATTATTAAGTGATATTGACTCTACGACAGACACACCGTTACCCGGTGGCGGGTCCCGGTTGTGGTATTAGTTTGCTTGTGCACGCTATTGAGGGAGGGAGGGCGGTGCTCTTCGAAAAACTAGGTAATATACACCATTTTAAATTTTACGTGCGGATCTTAGCAAATCTGCCGTGTGGTAGCGGCCTTAGAGAATCTACCACCCCATCTCATCTCGTGGATGTCGTAAAAGTCGACAGAGGGAAAATGAAAAACAGGAGATGGGCAGCAGCATCTTCCTGGAACATCTGAATAAATAAACTGCGGTTGCCAATCAGCCTGTCCAAGCATGGCAACTATGGCAAGATCCCCCCAAAATGAGAGCTACAAACTTTTGTGGCTATCTATGGGAGAGGCCTATGTTCAGCAGTGGACTTGTGATAGGCTGAAACGTCGAACGACGATCTTAGCAAAACTTTCTTTCCTTTACGAAATATGTAAGCTAAAATTATAACTTTTAATTCACTTTATTGTAAAATTTGTAATAGAATTTGCACATAAAATGTTTTTAATTTAACAGTATTTTTAAAGAAGAAAAGTAAGTTACTTTGCTAAGATCCGCATGCAAAATATAAAAATGGTGTATATTACCTAGTTTTTTGAAGTGCACCACCCGCCCTCCCTCAGTAGCGTGCACAAGCAATCTCGGCGGCCGTCTGTCGTAGAGTCTATTACGCTTGATAATGCCTCGTTTTGGGGCGAAACACGTGTCGTGTTCTCGGCTTCGGTGGTGTATATTATCTAGTGGTGGTATTGTAGTGGTTGGTGGAGGGTACCTGGGGGCGGTTCCTGGTGGCGGTGTTAGTTTGCTTGTGCACGCTACTGAGGGAGGGCGGGTGGTGCACTTCAAAAAACTAGGTAATATACACCATTTTTATATTTTGCATGCGGATCTTAGCAAAGTAACTTACTTTTCTTCATTATAATGGATTTCCGCAAAGTAACGCCTGATTCTATTAACAGTATTTTTAATGTCTATCCATCCATTTAATTTTGTTTACCTGCCATCTACACGTCTTGCCTTGATAATTATATAAAGATAAGTACAAGAAAGTACACTAAACTTTTAAAACTAAGTTAAGTAAATTCTGAAGCTTAGCGTTTCTTGGCATTAAGATAATGCGAATTATAGAATAGTTTATATCTTAGTTAATCTTTTAAAAAAAAACAGTGACATCTTCTTTACAGACTCGCAATCTACATAGTCTTAAATAAGGTTCTCAAACATGCATTGTAACGATTCTTTAGAAACACGAGAAACAAACCATTTTAAGAAATCGCTAGCACATTGAGCTTTATATAATGCTTGTAGTACGCAGACTTCCTCATAGATGGCATTATTAAAATTAATGTTGTATACTGCTGGAATTAAATAGAATAATCTATAACCGTATTCATTATTGATTATGAGAGACATACATTTTAATATAAATAAAATATTAAGTAAATAATGGAAATAAAAAAAAATCTAGACTATTGTAGTCATAAACCAATACTATTAATTTAACGTTCTGTTAAATGTTATAATAGGCTGGTAGTTTAAACGATTTTCCTACCAAGGCTGTCTTAAGTTTCATTGAGGCATTAAACTTAATCACTGATACACTGGCCAATTAAATAATGACAGACGTAAAAATAAAATTAAACGCGATAAAATCCGTAAAATTAGTTTCATTTAAATGTGTAGTGTTCGCGTAAATATAAGAAATCATAATGACAGACGATTAATCCATACTTAATATTATACATGCGAAAGAACCTCTCCTCCCTCCTGGAAAAACAAACAGTTACCACGGGATATTAAAAACCTATATCCACCCACACGAAGTTGCGGATATCAACTAGCAAAACTATCACCTTATGGTCAGTCCAACGTCCGCCCATAACAAAAACAAACTCTGGATGTTTTACTGGTGGTAGGATTCCTATGCAGGAATCCGTCTAGGTAGGTACCGCCCCAGGGCCAGTTATTCTGCCGTGAAGCAGTAGTGTGCAAACATTACTGTGTTTCGGTTTGAAGGGCACTGTGAGCTAGCGTAATCACTGGGCATATGAGACTTAGAACTTTGTCTCAGGGTGGTGGGCACATTGTGGTGTCGCACAGAAATTTTCTGGGTGACACAGCATTTGTTATGAGTAGACGTTGCACTTACCATCAGGTGAACGTTTTGCTCGTTCCATCACTTATACCAATAAGATAAAAAAAAATATGTAAATTTTTATAGTAGAAAATGACTGAGACGAGGAAATCGCTCACCTGATGGTTAGTGCGACGTCTGCCCATAGCAAATGCTGTGTCACCCATAACATTTCTGTGTGGCACCACATTCATACGTCACCCTGAGACATGAGTTCTTAGGTCTCATGTGCGCAATAATTACTCAGTGCTCTTAGTCAGTCACAGGTTAGCTCTCAATGCCCTTCAGACCGAAGCTCAGTAACGTTTGCACACTACTGCTTCACGGCAGAATAACTGGCTCTAAGGTGGTAAATATCTAGGTATCTTACCACTAGTAAAGAGATGCAGTTTATTTTAATTCTTCCATCACGGTATCTTGGAACACCAGAGAAGTTAAACTTATTTAGGCTCGTACAATATTTAATCCCATTAAATTGCCAAAAAAACTATTATTTACAGACTATTGCCATCTAGTGGTAACAGTTCACATTATCATCTCGTATGCGAAATTGACAGTACTGTTAAGTACTGTTGAATGAAAACTACTAAAGCTGCCTCTCGTCTTATAATTGTTGGCATAGTCCGACAGATAGCGCTTTTTTAAAACATCATGTACCAAAATATACAGTTATTGAATATTATGTATACTTAAGATTTCCTTAATATAAGAAATATAATAGAAGAGGTAAAAGGGAAATAAAGTGAATTTGCTAAGATCCGCATGCAAAATATAAAATGGTGTATATTAACTTTTCAGAGCTAGATAATATATATGCTAATATACTTATATTTTACATGCGAATCTTAGCAAATTAACTTTCTTTCCCTATTATAATGGATTTCTGCATAACCATAATAGAAGTAGTATCAAATTAATAGAAATAGTGTGTTGTCGATTGAAATTATAAGCACTGTCTAAAAAGATAAAAATATCTTCAAGGATTCCTGTATCAGGAATCCGTCTAAATACGTACCACCGTGGTGCAAACACCGCTTTGAGGGCCACTGAAAGCTAGTGCGATTTCTGGGCTTATTAGATTTAAGAACCGATGTCGCAATGACGAGCGCAGTGTGGTGTAAAGTTGGTTTCAACGCACTGCTATCTACATGCGTGACCAAATGAATAACTTGCTCTTATCGCCACTTCCTTCCGCATTTTCTTGACAAAACGCAAAATAGCGTCACAAACATCTAAGTTTACAAAATAGATAAATTGTGACAATATTATCGTTTAAAAAAAGTTTTCATCAAATACACGACATTCATAATAACTAGGTTTTAAGTGTGAATTAACGTATGAAATATAAAAAGACTTGCATTTCAAACTCAGACAGCCCTCCGTTCTCAAACTGCCACATTAAAAAGTCTCGCAGTTGCAGATAAATCACGTGAAGATTGATCACGTCGCAGCTAATATAAGGGAGGGAGGTTTCGGTATTAAAATTTCAGGCCGATCGACGGACCCCAAATAACTTTAGGTGATTTACCTTCGCGTTACTTGAATTTATTGATTCTTTCCTTTCACTGCATTAGAAACAACTCTCAAAGGCCCTGAAAGTTTACATTGCATACGATCGCATTCGAGGCATTAAATGGCTGGTGGTAGGATTCCTATGCAGGAATCCGTCTAGGTAGGTACCACCTCAGGGCCAGTTATTCTGCCGTGAAGCAGTAGTGTGCAAGCATTGCTGTGTTTCGGTTTGAAGGGCACTGTGAGCTAGCGTAATCACTGGGTATTTGAGACTTAAGAACTGATGTTTCAGGGTGATGGGCGCAGTGTGGTGTCACACAGAAATATTCTGGGTGACACAGCATTTGTTGTGAGCGAACGTTGCTACTTACCATCAGGTGAACGTTTTGCCCGTTTCGTCACTTTATACAATATAAAAAAAAATATTTATGAATCGTGTAGTATAAATTAGTATTTACACTTAATTGTAATGCTTTAAAAATTATGTTACACCACTTTATATTCTTTCTGACGACCGCGTGGCCTAGTGGTCAGAGTACCTGTCTTCAACGCTACAGGTCCTGGGTTCGAATCCCAGCCGGAGCCAACATTTGTGCTAAAACACAAATTGTTTGTTTTCGGGTCTGGTTGTGTTGTGATTGTCCACGTGTTTCTGACACTGCGTCCTAGCCTACCTTCGCTCCTTTCTCACATCGGGCGCGGGTAGTTTGGGACGAGTGAGTGCCTCTGTGTTTGCGCGTACACATGTGACACTATAATATCTCATGCGCAGTTGATGGCTCTCGACAGTATTCGGAAGTTGTCGCCGTGGTCGAAATCGGCAAGGAGAACATCACCATTATTTTTAATAATTTGTGGTTAACGGTGCTGGTAGCACAAGACTGATAACTGTATACTACTATTATTTATGAATTAATATTGTGATTACTGTAAAAAATCTAGCCTCATTTCTATGGAAAGATGATGTTCTCTATTCGACTAACATGGGAATATATTTTTTTTAATAACAAGAATACAAGTGACAGCTGTTCATACTGGTGGGAGGGTTCTTAGGCTGGTAGCTCGTTTAGGTAGGTGCCACCCCAGGCCAGTTATTCCGTCGTGAAGCAGTAGTGCGCAAATATTGCTGCGTTTCGGTCTGGAAGGCACTGATAGCAATGGCATATGACAGTTAAGAACTAATGTCTCAGGGTGATGGTCTCAGTATGGTGTCACATAAATATTCTGGGTGACACGGCATTTGTTATGAGCGGACTACTTTTTACTACTCGTATCAATTAAATGATTTGCTAGACTCGTCACTTTCTTCGATAAAAGAAGTCACCCTGCGTTGGATATATTATAGTCCCGTATGTGAGCGTGTGGTGAAAGCATATAAAATTTATCATCAAAATGTTACCTTGTGACTGTGGCTGAAGTTAAACAATTACTGAACCATTTGATTTATGACCTAAATTTGCTCCAAGTACTGGTGTACTTGGCGAATAGTTTTCCAAGTAGGCCGGTGGTGGGGTAAATTCTATTCTTTCAATAGTAAAAAATAAGTAAAGTTTCAGCCTATAAATGTCCCATTGCTGAGTCTTCGAAATATTTTTTATTTCTCAGACATGCAGGTTACGATGTTTTCCTTCCCCGCCGAGCACGTGGTCAATAAGCATTTAAAATTGCAATTAACAAATTCAGTGGTGCCGGCACCGGGAATCGAACCCAGGTCACTCACGTACTATGAAATTTAAAGCGAGGGCTACTGAGGCCCCTGAGCTACCACGGCTCTTATCATATTATAATACATCTATGGCAATAAACAAATATTAGTAGATAGAAAGAAGTAGAATGTATTAGTAGAAAGAAAGTAGAAGTATTGCACTATGTACTCGTACTTCGATATCAAAGCAACGGCGAACGTCAAACGTAAACCCTAGTACCAAATTACTTCAGATGCCACTTGCATGGTGGGTGATATCGTCGTAGGAAGCGTGCGATCCGTCTGCCGAAGCTTCGTATTTCGTAGCAGACTCTCAGACCACAGGACCCAGGACGACTTAGCAGTCAGTATACTGAGTTACTTCACGATCGTCACATAGAAATTTTAACTTTTTCCTATACAGTTTAAAAATAGTCTAAGAAAAAGTAATCATGATGTCCTCTTCACCGATTTGTGAAGATTGCGACTGCTTTGACACTGGAACATTGACACCGTCGTTAGCTAACATCTATAAAAAACCGCGCAGGAGATGTTATATTGCCGCAAGTGTTGACACAAGTATGTAAACTCATGCGATACGATCGAAGGTAGGCTACAAAGCAGTGTCAGAGACACGGCGACAATCACATTATAACCTGATAAGAAAATCTTTAATTTGTGTTTTCCAAAATTGTTGGTTAACGTACCTTGATGATCGCATAGGAATCCGTTCACCAGTAATATATTACGTTATACGTATATACATTTGTATTTTATCCCCAGCGAAAGATTGACAAACTTTATGTACACCAGTGGGTTACCTTTAATTTTAAAGGTACTAACTTACACACTTGAGAATAACATTTATAAGACTTTTATAAGACTTTGGCAGTAATAATATATTATGAAGATGTATACTGATGTAGCTTTTTATAAATTAAGAAGTTATTTATATTTATTCTTTCTTTTTTCATCTATTTTTTAAAATCAATTGAGGAAATAATTTAGAGGAAGAAAGCCCTATCTTCCTTTTATAGCTGAACTTTTCAATGGAAAGTAACAAACTAACTTTTTATGTTTAAAAAAAACGTCGCCCTATTTGTGGATTTGTCTGATATCGTGGTTGGGAACACAAAAAAATAAACATAATAAACTCACAACGGAATAACTACCTGTAGGTCACACAATAATTATTCGAACGAACCCGCGACCCACAATTGGCACAGAAGCCAATTGCTTAGCCACTTTTTACAATTCTATAAGATTATGGAGATACGATCGTGGTGATCCTGAATAGATACCCGACCAGCCAGGGGAAGCAGCCGGGTTATTTCGGACTCTTACCGACTCAAGGTGGTCTATTTCAGACCTAAAGAGAGTCACTGAATCTCCACTCGGAACGCAACCGTGGCCTTCGCATCGCTTGGCTACGGCGATAGCCCGTATCAGGGGTAGTACTCGCTTCCACGTCGATGTGTCGAGATGGTTAGTCATCGTCTATTCTGAGGTCGCTTTATTGGGCATAAGGCTCGGAAGGCCTCTTTTCAGGTAAAGGAGCACCGATGTTGATATGAAGGCCGTAACGAGAGCCGCCGGAGCCTCGACCGCGTCGTTTCCGGAAGGAATATCCTCTTGGCAGCCTATTTCTGGATCATCGTGGTCTCATAGAAACTGGTTGCGACTCTCTATGCCGTATCCCCCCTCAGCATAGCCGATATTGCTGCTGGTAGGGAGCTGGATATCGGCCTCTCTCAACTTCTCAGGATTTGCCGTAGTGGCTATACTTAGCAGATTTGCGATCACCACACACCTCGCACCGTAGGTGCTGCTGTCTAACTTCAGTCTGAATACACAATATTTGAGAATTATTCTCCCATATGTTAGTAATTACGAAATTTTTCTGGCATTTTACTTTGTCAACTTGTAAGACACGACACCCCCTGGCTTTGATGGACTGGATTTCTTCCTAAATTTTCTATATTCTTTAAATAAAAAAGGAAATAAAGTGCAATTAATTACTCGCGATTTATAACATATCACAGTGAAAGCTTTTCAATAATCAAATAGAGGACTGCTCCGAAAAAAAAATTGATAGCTATCCAACGCCAATCCCAATATTGAACACGTGGCTCGCTTATAAAATGAGTGTCGAAATTGAATATTTCATTTGTTACCGTTTTTGAACATTAAAAATCAAAATTATTTTGCAAAAAGTAGCTTCCATTATTCCGTTAAGACATCATGATGACCTGCTGGCCGATTCGCCCACGGCAGCAACTTCAAATACTGTCGGCAGCTATCAACTGAGGAGGAAATATTATAGTGCCACAAATGTTCACGAAAATCACTAATCCTATCACCTTCAACGCTACCACCGCAGTGTCAGTTATTTTGCCGTGAAGCAGTAATGTGCAAACATAACTTTATTTCGATTTTAAGGACACTGATAGTAAGTGTAATTATTGGGCATATACTCGTAATAATTAAGAACTGATGTCTCAAGGAGTCACAGCATTTGTAGTGGGCAGACGGGGCGCTTATCATCGGATTAACGATTAGTTTGTCTCGTCACTTTCTTCCATAAAAGAATAGTGTAATTGTACTATACCCTTATCAATCACTTTCTAGTAGAAAAAAAAGGCAGAACTTAATTTTGAAGATAATTGAACTCAACACTACAGTTACAGCTTGCAATCAATAGAGATTTCAAGAAATACAGTTGAATTTTCAAAAGAAAGATCTGAATTTTGTAAATTAATTACCTGTGTGGTGGCGGCGTAAGAGAATCAACCACCCCATCTCGTCCCGTGGGTATAAACCAGGAGATGGTCAGCAGCATCTTCCTACAAAAACAGTTTAATAGATAAATTTCTAAAGTCTCTTATGGCAATCTTCACCCTCCAGTCAGCCGGCAGCGAGTATGAGAACAAGGCGTTGCCCTCATCTTGCTCGAGTTTAGATAAGAACCTTTAAAGGTACTTATACTCCTCGTCCGACTCCGGGAGGACGCGGATGCCTTGTCTGAATGGTTGTACATTTGGTCGCCTTCCAAGATGATAATGCCGATGCTTCAGAGACTGTTCGACAACGATGGGCGGGTATTTCGCCTTTTTAATAGTCTGCTCTTCTTGTCCCGATACAGATGGTGTTTGAGCGACATCTATTCCAATCGCTACTTGCGCGTAGGACGGTCCTTGGATGGAAGCAGAGCAGAGGTATATTTGATGTCCGCTGTGGTTCCGCTGCGTTATCGTTTTCGCTGTAAACAAGAACAGCGGTGGCGCAGGTGTACGCATCTCGCGCTCTCGGTGATGGAGTGCGCCGTGCGACAGGCAGGGACGCAGCCAACGGTGGGCACTAGGCAACGTTTGTGCGCACTGCTGAGGTGGCGCTTCCCGTCGGGACGCAGACGTGACCGACCTGGCTCGCTGGGAGACATCAGGCGGTTGCAAGCAAACACCTTGTATCAGCCTAATAGTAGAATTGGTCCGAGTGGGTGTTCGTACGTTTGACTACTACGGCTCCTCTGAGACCAATCCTCATACGTGCTCGTCGGTACTTTTTACGTGACCATATATTTATAAGAAAGCTAGAGAGTTTGTAAGTTTGAATGCGCTAATCTAAGGAAATGCTTAACCGATTTCAAAAATTACGTTTGCATCGGATAGCCGATATATTGCGCACTGTTATCTATATTAATATTATAAATGAAAAAGTAATTCTATCCCTTTGTCTGTTTGTTACCTATTACGGCTCAACCGTTGCACTAATATTAACGAAATTTAACTATTTAACGTATCGGAACACAGAGGGCCTGCATCCTAAGGAAGAATATAGGATATTTTTTATTCCGGAAAATCTAAGACTTCCCATGGTATTATAAAAAATCTAAATTCACGCGGACGTAGACGCGGGCCTCAGGTAGACTATAAAACTTATTGAGACATATGGTCGGCATATTTTAAGCGGTTGAAGTTATCTCTAAAATTAAAAAATGATAAAACGATTATTTTCTGTGATGATTATCTTAGTCAAAAGTATCACAAAAAACGTAAAAAAAATAAAAGTACACTATATTGTAAACAACAAAACCGCTATCAGTAAACGGAGAACATTATTAGAGATCATAAATGACGAGTAATAAATATGTAGTAGATTTTTATGCCTTCGCAATAAAAGTCTGGTTTGTTCGTTGTTCGCGAGAAGCGAGGAAGTTAGCGAATAAAGACGAGGGGTTATTCTGTGCCATCGTTTGTTCGGTGAGTTCGCTTTAAAGCCACCGAAAAGCGATATAACGGAGCTTTGGTCGCACTAAATTTTCTGAAACTGCCCACTTTCATTAAATATATTAAAAAAGTAGTATCTATTTCTGAAAATGGAACTTTGATATTAACACATAGATTTTGTTTATGTCATTTGTATTTTACTGCTGTGTCATTTCACTCTTGACTCTCATTTCAGAGAGGGTTTAGGAGCGGGGTATCCGCCACGCTGCTCCAATGCAACCCGCATTGGAGCAGCGTGGCGGACTTCACATCTCCTCGAAATATTTCTATTCCTCGTATATGCAGGATCAGGATGTTTCCCTTCATCGCTGAGCATGAAGTAAATCAGCACTTAAAATTGTAGAACAATTTTAGAGGTTTAAATAAAACAAATTTTTACGGATTTTATCGCGATTAATTTAAACTATTTGTAACCCGACGTTTCGGGCGCTTTACATCACCCATGGTCACGGGGGGACTGAGGTGACAGATGTCCTGATGTCATAGTTAACCAGGAGTACCTTCAGCTTTAATTTATTATTTTGGGTCCGATCTACGGAGAAAGATTTTACTGTGTCTTGAAGCCTTGCAGTTGTATGCTTGGTTTTAAACCAAGCATACAACTGCAAGGCGAAACGTCGGGTTATATATAGTTTACTGGTGGTAGGATTTCTATGCAGGAATCCGTCTAGGTAGGTACCACCACAGGACCAGTTATTCTTCCGTGAAGCAGTAGTGTGCAAACATTACTGTGTTTCGGTTTGAAAGGCACTGTGAGCTAGTGTAATCAATGGGCATAAGAGACTTAAGAACTGATGTCTCAGGGTGATGGGCACAGTGAGGTGTCACACAGAAATGTTCTGGATGACACAGCATTTGTTATGGGCCGACGTTGCACTTACCATCAGGTGAACGTTTTGCTCGTTTCATCACTTCATACAATAAATAAAAAAAAAGTTTAAATTAAACGCTATAAAATCCGTAAAAATTTGTTTTATTTAAATGTGTAGTATTCGCGTAAATGAAAGAAAACATAATTTTAGAGGTGCTGGCACCGGGGATCGAACTCAGGCTACTCGCTGCTATGAACTTAAAGGCGGGCACCCGAATTATGTAATACGCATAAAATAGCTCAAACACTGTGCGCTAGTTATAAATTGTATTGTACGCGAAGTACGCATGTTAGATCCCTAGACGCTTACACTGATATACTGGAAGACTCTTCCTAGCTCCATATCCTTCTCAAAAATTAGAAAAAAAACTGGCCCATAAGTATGTGTCCATGTAAAAAAAGTAAACTAACAAACTATAAATAACTGCTAATCACAGACCTCCTCTTATTTCTTAGACGGTTTTGTAGTCGGGAAGTGTGTTTGTAATATTTTTTTTTGAGACATGTAGCTTCCTCCAACTTTTGCTCACTGTTTTCTTTCACCGCTGAGCATGTAGTACTTAAATCAAAAAAGATGACTACTTCCTTTTATAAAGTTTAAGAAACTTATTTTAAAACCTACATACAAAATATGACACTATTGATTAAAACCTTTTTTGGTAACTGGTCCAACACTTATCACTTCACAAGCTGTTAAGAAATGAAAGAAAGAAAGAAAACATTTATTGCAATAACACGCCACAGACACAAATACATTACAATAAATACCAAACAAACAATATACACAACAGACAGGAAAATACAACAACAACAACATCACAAAACTGAACATTTAACAAAAAATTGTTATATTAACCATACTGTCATGTGTGTCGTGGCGCATTGGGCAAATGGGTCTCACTCAGCTTAATGCTGCAGTCGAGACTACAGCGCTGGTTTTCAGTGAGCCCAATTGGAGAGAGACGTACGAATAAAGAGATTGATACGATAAATAGTTAAATGGTTTTAAAGAGTTATATTTATGTATATCGAGTTTTGAAAGTTATTTCATTTCGATGTACATATTTTTATCGAGCAAGTTGTCTATGCAATTGACAAAGAGACCTGCGATCGAAACATTCAGAATACGGGTCAGGTTTTGCGCAAAAAAGAAGAAGGGATGGCAGTATTCATTCGGAATTTCAATGTCCTTTATCTGGTAGGAAGTGAGCCGTAAACATCGTCATAAATTGTTGTTATTCGCAAAAGTGTCGCGCGTTTCGCTTTTCTTTATTTTGAATTCCTGAATAGGCGTTCATATTGCAATATAGCTTGTAGAGGGGAACGATGTTACGTTTCGGCTGTATATTGTTATTGTGAAACATACTAATACATTGTTTACTGTTTTAAACATACATACATACATAAGATCACGACTGTATCCCGTAAGGGGTAGTCAGAGACTGGGCACTCACTGCAAAAACAGATGACTGCCACAATCCACGTTTCACCAAAACAATACAATGCACTAGCCGTGTGGTGGCGGCTCGATAAAAGAATACTACCACTCCATCTCATCCAATGGATCTCGTAAAAGGCGAGTAAGGAATTAAAGGTGGCGGCTTAAGAGAATCTACCATCCCGTAAGTGTCGTAAAAGTCGACTGAGGGAAAATGAAAACAAGGAGATCGAAGCAGCGTCTTCCTCGAACATCTGAATATATAAACTATTGTTGCCAACCCGCCTGCCAAGCGTGGCAACTATGGCAATATCCCTCCAAAATGAGCTACCAACTTGTGTGGCTATGTATAGTGGAGGCCTATGTTCAGCAGTGGACTTGTGATGGGCTGTAACGATGGTGCATTTTTCATATTAATACGTTGTCTAGAAGCCGAGTTGTCTATAAAAAAGCTGGAGAGTTTGTATGTTTGAGCGCGCAAATCTAGCTGTTCAGTTTGTTTGTCTAAATCTGAGGAGGAAGTTTAGTACTTCCTCCTCAGATTTACCGAAAAATATCCTTTGCATTAGATAGCCCGTTTATAGATAATATTAATATTATATGTATATAATATTAAAATTATATTATTAATATTATACGTATATAATATTAATATTATATGAATAGTATATATTACTACAAAATGTCATGCCAAAACTTTTAGGCGCCACACGCTGAGAAAAGAACGTTACCGAGAAGGGCCGACCTGGGCCGAAATGCTCAGGTAATAAGGTGTCATGCCGTACGTAATAAGGTGTTATGCGGGTCAACTAGACTAAAATACATTAACGGAACGCAGCGCCGTAGGTACACGGCCGCTTACCGTGCAAAATGTGATGTCTGTCTTGCAATGGAGTTTTAAAAATCTGTTGAGTACATCCTAACATGTTTTGTATTTTTGCAACAAAAAGCCGTGTAGTGGCGGCTCGTTAAAAGAATACTACCACTCCATCTCATCCAATGGATCTCGTAAAAGGCGAGTAAGGAATTAAACTGCACTGTGCACCCAACAGCGCATGGTGGCGATGGGCTCACCACCTATCACACCAAGTGCAAGCAAGTTATATTGTTTTGGTGAAACGTGGCAGTCATCTGTTTTTGCAATGAGTGCCCAGTCTCTGACTACCCCTTATGGGATACAGTCGTGATCTTATGTATGTATGTATGTACAACAAAAAAAATAGTTTTCTAAAAACTGTTTTAACCGATATGGTTTTACTGATTTTAATCTGCCATTTTCATTCTACGAGTATATTCTCTTGTAAACTAACGGACTCATTGTCACGGTAATCAAAGTGCTATCATGCGTAATACATATATGTCGCCGTGAGAGCACTCTCAACCGACGTGGTCAATTCCTTTATCACCATTTAAATATTTCTATCACATAAGAATTCCCTGTCGAAGCTGAAGACTGAGGGTAATTTTTTTTGGGGAACAGTACTACTGTCCCTATTTGACAATGGCTCAGTTGTACTGTCCTTCTCTTGATCCATTGCAAAGAAACGCCTTAATTTATCACTTACAAATGATTTATTTGTTACAGATTTATATTCCTCACAATAGTTTACAATTTATTTAAAGTAATACGCTTAACAAACGCTAGAAAAATACACAACCTTTACTGGCAAACTCTAAAAACACAAGTTAACTAGGTTGTCGTTAACACCCTTTTTTATATTACTATTGTACAGGCCAAGCAGCCAAAAATCCTCCCCACCACTCAATATCAATCTTAACATAATTCACAACAGTTCACTGGTAACGCATAGAATGAAGAGTAAGAAAAAACTTTTAACTTTTAACAATATGAAAGATTTACAAATAAATAATACTCGTGTGACAAAATAATTTAAAAGGCGACGTAGTAGTTAAGATTACGTTGTTAAGGTGCGCTTTCTCAGCGACACCTCTTAACAAAAGTGGCCAATACAAGGCGGTTATTGTAAACTGTTAAATGATTTAAATAAAAAGGAATTCTTATGTAACAGAAATATTTAAATGGTGATGAAGGAATTGACCACGTCGGTTGAGAGTGCTCTCACGGCGACATATATGTTGAAGGTATCACTTTTTGGGTAAAAAATTGTAGAGCGTTTTTGCCAACTATTATTGTGAAACGGTATACTCGTGTCACAATAATAGTTAAAAGTAACCTACCTATATACCTTCTAAAGCCCAGAAAAGTGCTATAAAGGCTGACACTGAACTCTGTAGGATTAAAGAAACGATACAAATCAAGACAAATTGATAACTAAACATACTTGAATGTAACAAACTAAATATCTAATTTTTAAGGTATTTCTATTAATGTTTATCCCTTATATATACGTATATAAGTGATTTACTACCGTGTCATCACGATATTTCCGAAATTAAATATATATAACTTGAAAATTGGCACACATATTCCTTTCTCAACCTAGACACCCACTAAAAACGGATTTTATAATCCTTTACTCGTCAATGTTTAAACGGGCTGGTGCTGTTTTTCTCTATACAGACTTTGACATAACAATAAGTACCGTCAGTTAATAACTAAATTGAAATATTATGAAATTAAAGTTCTTTAAAACAATAATATCTGAAACTGGACTTAAATCACAAAAAGACTGACTTTTGTAGATGTTTGGAATCCTGCAAATGCACTGGCAAAAACAAACATTAGCTCTATGGCTGACTCGTACTTATTCCAGATGGACTAAACTTCTTCACACACACGAGTATTTCTTCTTAGAGTTCCTTGCTGAGATAAGTGCTAGAAGTGCCAACTTGGTCCTACTCAGCAAAGAGCGATAAACAATCCTCGGTGTCTCTGTTACGTAAGTAGCAATTGTGGATAAGTAAACTTTGAATTGCTCTACTGCATATACTTTTCACTCAATTTCCTATGCAGCTAACTCTGTATAAGCATGTAACGGTCGCACTTGCAAAATTTCTGATGTTGTAATAAAAAATCGCTGAAACAGAATAATAATAAGTTTATTTGGTTTTGGTACATATTAGAAATTAAATTCTACAAACAGTACCAGTTAAATAAAATAAAGACGTAATACTTGTTTGCTTAATTAATATGAATTCGAGATTAAATTCATGTTTTAATAAGCAACTTAGAATCTCGTAAGATAAATCAATGAAAACTTCATATCATAAAATATTTTATGCACACACTCGTATATAATTATTCTAACCTACGAGTATTGCATTCTATAAAAATTACATTGTCAAGTTATCTATAAAAAATACCATGGAATTTCCGTTATTAGTAATGAATATTAATTTTACATTAATTTTTATCTTAAATTTTGATCCTGCAAATTTCGCAGTGCAGGGCACAGGCCCGCTTGGCGAGCTTGACATGTCACTTTTATAGGTGGTAGGATTTCTTTGCTGGAATCCGTCTAGGCAGGTACCACCCCAGGGCCGGTTATTCTGCCGTGAAGCAGTAGTGTGCAAACATTACTGTGTTTCGGTTTGAAGGGCACTGAGAGCTAGCGTAATCACTGGGCATATTACACACAGAAATATTCTGGGTGACACAGTATTTGCTATGGTCAGACGTTGCACTTCCCATCAGGTGAACGTTTTGCTCGTTTTGTCACCTTATACAACAAAAAAAATCATTTAAGCCAACACCTACCCATGATTGCCACAAATCCCGATCCTGAGCCACCTGCATCCTTCAATTACTTGCAAAACCGTGCAATCTGACGCTGTATCCAGTGGAGAGTCGCCTTAGCCACTCGAGAAACTTTCTTCCCCAACGGTTCAGTTCTACGAGCTATACGGCCCGTCCATTCCCACTTTAGCTTAATAATCTTAAGAGCTATGTCGGTATTTCTAGTTTTGCTGCGGATATCATCGTAACGGATTTTATCTCGCAGATAAACTCGAAGTATAGCTCTACAACATCCAATCCAACAACATCCGGTATAGGTATGTCATGGACATTAGACATGATTTTCGTCTTGTCCATGTTCATGCTAAGACCTACCCATAGAAACATATATTGAACATATTGCTAAGGTCCTCCGGCGATTCTGCTATAATGACTATGTCGTCGGCAAATCAAAGGTGAGTGGTATATTCGCTATTTACGTTAGTGCCGTATCTTTTCCAGTTCAGTAGCTTGAAGACATGTTCCGATGGAACAGTGAAGAGTTTCGGGGATATTACATCGCCTGTCTTACACCCTTTTGCAATGGGATCGGTTTCGTACTCTGGTTCTGTGATCGGATAGCCACCGTAGCTTTATTGTACATATACTGCAGCACTTCGATATACCGACAATCAATGCGGCACCGCTGAAGTGACTGTAGGATCGCCTAAATTTCGAAGGAACAGTTTATCTACGTTACTAATTTTTGTTTACTAGCACACACCGTAGAACCACGTGGCTGTGACTAAATTTCGCGAAATGTATTTGAAGTGGACTTTTTAAAATGCATTTGCTCAAAGAATTAACATCGAATATATCGATAAAACGAGACGAATAGTGAATAATATTTAACCACGAGTGCACGGCAGAGTCGTCGTTTAGTAGCGCGCGTGGCGTGACCCCATTCCGCTCGAGTTAGCGTTTGCGACGTGGAGTGCGCTCCACCCGGCTTACCGAGCGTGTTTGGCTTGTAAATATATTGCATTGCGTGCATTTAAATGTGCATGTTAAAGTTTCAGAACCGAAATATTACCGTGCGAACACGTAACTATTTTTGAAATCATCAAACCTTCATTATCCGCATCGCCGGTTATTTTTAAAAGTTGCCTTTTTAAGTTAGTTACTTGCAATGCAATGTTACTGCATGAATAATTTCATTGGTTCAAAAGTAATGTCAATGACATCATCTTTTGTTTTGCTCCAGAATAATATCATATATTTTTTTTATTATGCATTATCCTTTATTTTCGGGAAACTACATCTCCTCGTTGAATATATTTGAAAGCTTTGTGTGCTGTTACTGTACTGTTGTGTGAGCAGTGCGTATTGCCAGTGATGACTTACGAAACCACCAGACGTCCAGACGCATGAGGAAGCTCAAAATCGCTCAACCAACTATTCAAAGTTGCTCACTAGTCTCAGTGTTTCTCGGCTAGGCAGAATGTCTAACGGTGGTATCCGCAGCCGATATAGCAATAGGGAGCTACAAGTGAAGTTGCAATGGGCCGGCCATATAAGCCGGCACAGCCCCCCCCCCCCTCATTTTCGAGAGGGTTTTGGAGCTGGGAAGAATCCGTCACGCTGCTCCAATGCGGGTTTGCGGATTTCACATATCTTTGAAATATTTTATATTTCACAGACTAACAGTTTTCCTCACGATGTTTTCCTCCACCGCCGAGCACGTGGTAAATCGGCACTTAAAAATGCAACAATTTTAGTGGTGCTATGTGAAACTACTATGTTACTATGAAATGTAAAGCGTCTAGACCCTGAGCTACCACGGCTCTCGGCCATGTTAATAAAAATATTAACCAGTGCGCGTTGCCAGTGAACATGTACGGAACCGAGACGTGATCCTTCATTGCAGGCCGCATGAGGGAGCTCAGAGTCGCTCAGCGAACTATGGAAAGGGCTATGCTCGGAGTTTCTCTGCGAGATACAATCCTTATCGAGGATATCCTCAGCAGAACTAGCTAACATAGCCCTAAGGATTAGCAAGCTGAAGTGGCAATGATAACAGTTGGGGTAGAAAGAGTAGCAGCGACCTCTGACTAGATGGAGCCACGATATGCACAGTTTCGCGTGAGTTTGAATGCAGGTGGCTCGGGGCCGTGTTTTTTGCAGTCCACGGGGAAGTGGAACGATACGTTCGGCAGTGGAATTGTGATGGGCTTTTATTTCATTGGATTTTATTTCATAAAAGTGACGGAACGAGCAAAACGTTCACCTGGTATGGTAAGTGAAACGTCTGCCCATAACAAATGCTGTGTCACCCGGAATATTTCTGTGTGACACCACACTGCGCCCGTCACCCTGAGACATCAGTTCTTAAGTCACATATGCCCAGTGATTACGCTAGCTCTCAGTGCCCTTCAAACCGAAACACAGTAATGTTTGCACACTACTGCTTCACGGCAGAATAACTGGCCCTGGGGTGGTACCTACCTAGACGGATTCTTGCATAGGAATCCTAGCACCAGTATTGCTGTTAGCCTTTTTGGCTTTCACAGCTTCGTCGGATACTTGTTGATGGTGATGTCTATATTCTTAAGCTTGCTTATAATGGCAGATAAAAGTACTACATAAATTTCTTTAAAAATGAAGACACGCCGTAGTAACTATTTACGTCAATTTGTAAACGAAATGCGAAGTCGCCTGCAGCACGTTGCCGAAGTGAATTTATTCGGGTCGTTGGCTCACAAAATATACGAGCAGAACTAAATGTTACACTTAATCCACGGAGAGACACGGATTAACGATAAACTTTGAAATATGCGCATTTACCAGCTTTTGAAAATAAACTCAACGTCAGTTCGGGATACAGTCGTATTCGTGTATACCAGCTATAATTTTTGTATTACAACTGATCGTCTACAGGGTTTTAGAAAAGTTTGATCTGAACTAGGAATTGTTCGGATTAATTTCGATAGACGTCCGGCATACTAGAACCTACACTTTCCTACCGAGGTGTCGTAAGAAGTGACTGAGGTATTCTACGGACAGCCTTTCTACATACATACATACATAAGATCACGACTGTATCCCATAAGGGGTAGTCAGAGACTGGGCACTCACTGCAAAAACAGATGACTGCCACAATCCACGTTTCACCAAAACAATATAATGCCGTGCGTGTGTTTCACGCTTTGTGGAATTTGCTGCCGGCAGCGGTTTTTCCTGACCAATACGATTTAGGGACCTTCAAGAAAAGTGTACACGTTCTTCAACTAGATATTAATTGTTCTGAATTTTCTATTGCTATTTGCAAAGGTCAAGTTATTACAAGACATGAAATATTTTTTTTTGTCAATCACCAAAACCTACTAATGCGTCTTTTTGGAGTTTTTTTTAAACAATAATTTTATTTAATAAAAATAATTATACGGATTTTATAGCGATAATTTTTTTCACTCGTGACCACGACTGCTGCAAAGAGCTCGATACACCGGGTTATAATTAGTAAAAAAAAAACAAACGCGATAAAATCCGTAAAATTAGTTTCTATAACGTTTACTATAAATGTGATGTGGCCTCCTCTCATTTCCGACAGGGAGAGTCGTGGTAGTACGCGAGTGACCCGGGTACGATTCCCGATACCGGTACGACTAAAATTGTTAATTGCAATTTTAAATACTGATTTACCACGTGTGGCGGTGAAGGAAAACGTGAAGAAACCTGTGTCTGAGAAATAAAAAATATTTCGAGGACGTGAAGTCCGTCGACCCGCGTTGGAGCAGCGTGGCAGATTCTTGCCAGCTCAAAAACCCGCCCGGAATATTCGCGTAAATATAAGAAATCATTCCATAATTTTAATATAAATCTTACTACTATAATAATTCTGTAGATCTTGAGAGTTTGAACGCGCTAATCTCAGGAAATTCTTATCCGATTTCAAAAATTCTTTTTGCAATTGGTTGTATAAAACTTCATGCTACTCTGCTTTGATGAGTCGAAAATCACCGTAAAGGGCCGTAGTAGGAGCTCAGATTAGCGGGGTAGTATTCTGTACGGCGCAGTCATGTGGTCGGCATAATTTAAGCGACTGTAATCGCGGGGAACAGCAGTTCATTATAATATAAAACAGGTTTTAACAGGTTTTACTGGTGGTAGGATTTCTATGCAGGAATCCGTCTAGGAAGGTACCACCCCAGGGCAAGTTATGCTGCTGTGAAGCAGTAGTGTGCAAACATTACGGTGTTTCGGTCTGAAGAGGACTGTAAGCTAGTGTAATCACTGGGCATATGAGACTTAAGAACTGATGTCTCGGGGTGATGGGCGCAGTGTAGCAAGTGTCGCAGTGGCGCTATGGGCAAACGTTGCACTTACCATCAGGTGAACGTTTTGCTCGTTTGATCACTTGATCCAATAAAAAAAAATACCATGTACCTAGTCTTATATTCAAATATTCTGTAAAGTAATATTATGCGAGTGAGTTAAAAGTTGTTAACTACATGCGACAAAATTAAGGAGGTGAAAACTCGGAAAAGTTTTTATTGTTACGGTTCCTGGAATATATCTTCGCGTTGCTATATTAACGCAGACGCCCAGACTAACTTTTAACTGCGTATTTACTTCTTGCTACTTGTTGTAGTAATATGTTTTATGTGTGAATATACTTTACAATTTATTCTAAGAGTGTATACAGACCCGAAAGAGCTACTAATTTTTAAAATAAATTTATAAATGGTTCCGCTGTGTGGTAGCGGCCTAGGAGAATCTACCACCCCATTCATCAGAATTAGAATGAGGGTCATAATAGGATCCGCCAAATTATCGTCATCAAAGTCGAGACTATCTTCCCTTGCAGAATCATCTTGGAGTGCACAGGCGGTCTCGGTGTCATGAAGTTGGTGTCGGTCATAATCATCATAATCATCATTTTAGCCTGTCACTAGTCCACTGCTGAACATAGTCCTCCCTCATAGATTGCCTCAAATGTTTGTAGCACTCATTTCGGGGGATTTTGCCATAGTTGCCACGCTTGGCAGGCGGGTTGGCAACCGCAGTTTATTTATCCAGATGTTCCAGGAAGATACTGCTGCCCACATTCTGGTTTAAATTTTTCCTCTGTCGACTTTTACTGTGTCGGCAATCCAACCTGAAACGAAATAATAACTGGTGTAAATATTCGCAGTGTTCATACTAGATAGTTTCACTTTCCGCATGTAGCTTATAAGATAAATATCACCTGATACAAAAATAACGATAACATTTACAAAAACAATAGTAATGACCTCGTGGCCTAGTGGTCAGAGTACCTGACTTCTAAGCCGCGGGTCCTGGGTTCGTATCCCAGCCGGAGCCAACATTTGTGCTAAAACATAAATTGTTGGTTTTCGGGTCTGGTTGTGGTGTGATTGTCCCCGTGTTTCTGACACTGCATTGCTAGCCTACCTCCGATCTTATCGCATCAGCGTTACATCGGACGCGGGTAGGTTGGGACGAGTAAGTACCTCAGTATTTGCGCGTACACTTGTGGCACTATAATATCTCCTGCGCAGTTGATGGCTCTCGACAGTAGCAGTTGTCGCCGTGGTCGAAATCGGTTAGGAGAACATCATCAGTAATAACCAACAAACAAAAAGACTATTTTTTTTATTTTTGTCACGCATCGACTACATGAAATTTTTGAACTAACTAACGACTTCGCGTAATTTGAAAAAAGGTACGATATCTGAAAAACCGGAGCGTAGGCGACATTCTACAATCTTGAATAGGAAAAGTGATAAGTACATGGGAATGTATGACGACGAAACGGTATGTAGTATGTTATAGAGGGCGATGGATTCATAATTCAGTCAACTTACTGTTCTGTTTGAAATGATGATGAAGACGATTAAAAAAAAAAACACATTTTTACAGTTTACCAAATTTGGCGATGGTCCGGCCACATTGCTCGTAGAACCGATAGAGAACCGTTGAGGAACCTGGAGTGGCAACCTCGTACAGGCAAACGCTGCGTAGGGCGACCCCCACTAGATGGAGTGGCGATGTGCACGGCCTCGGGCCGTTTTTTGTAGCTCAGCAATGGGGAAGGCTCATATTTAGCTGTGGTCAATGTTCTAACTTGACTATGCTGTGGAATGGGTTTATTTTTTTTCAATTGTAGATAGTGACGAAACTAGCTTAATGTTCACGTAATGGAACGTACAACGCCTGCCAACAAATGATGTATCAATCAGAAAAAATCTCATATGCTAAGTGATTACACTAGCTCTCAGTGCCCTTCAAACCAAAACACAGTAATGATTGCACACTACTGCTTCACGGAAGCATAACTGATCCTAGGATGGTACCTACCCAGACGGATTCCTGTACAGAAATCCTACCACCTGCAGTTAAATATTCATGATGTAACGTCAAGTAATCTGTGTGTGCATCAATAAAAATGGCATAAAAAGTGCCGCGAATATTGTCAACCATTGTCGCACTAGCAACGCATATGTGTATTAGTAATAATGAAAATTTATTCCTCAGTCACCTCAGTCCTCCCGTGATCATGTGAGCTTTAAAGCGCTCGAAACGACGGGTTGTTAATGGTAAAAAAAATTACATTTGCACACAACTGCTTCAAGGCAGAGTAACTGGCATTGTGGTCTTACCTAGACGGATTCCTGCATAGCAATCTTACAAGCAGTGAAAATAGTAATTTAAAAACATATAAAATATGTCTTATCAGGTGAGAATACCGTTAAAACACGCGTACTTAGACTTTTGAAACACGCGGAAGAATGGTCTTCGAGATAACTTTTATCCCTTTAAATAAAGACGACAGTTTTATTGAAAGTAGGCACGCTTTTCTTTTGTAATTTCCACAGCCCATCATTTCCGTTGGTGTAATTTACAAGAGATAACGGTACTTTTAAATATAATATAAATTAAATTAAATTGGCACGTGCTGTTGCTACACCACTGATGACTGCTGCAGGTAAGTAAATTTCCGAAAAGAATCCGTCTAGGTAGGTACCACCCCAGGGCCAGATATTCTATTCACCTGTTTCGATCTGTAGAGCACTGAGCGCTAGTGTAATTAAGAACTGATGTATCAAGGTAACTGGCACAGTGTGGTGTCACAGAGTAATATCCTAGGTGACACAGCATTTGTTATGGGCAGACGTTATACTTTTCACAGTCACCAATAACCGTCGCGTAATAGCGTCGCCCAGAAAATTTCTGTGTGACACCACACTGCGCCCGTCACCCTTAGACATCAGTTCTTAAGTCTCATATGCCCAGTGATTACGCTAGCTCTCAGTACCCTTCAAACCGAAACACAGTAATGTTTGCACACTACTGCTTCACGGCAGAATAACTGGCCCTGGGGTGATACGACCTAGACGGATTCCTGTATAGGAATCCTACTAGTAAAAATTTCATTAAATTTCGCGAATTAATCTACAAGATTCTGGTGGAAGTATACGTAAGAATAATTCTTTATTATAAATCAAAGTCGACATCAACATATTATATTTGTATCATAAACGAATTATTCTATTATAAAATAAATAATTATTCCGCTTATTATGTTATCTTTCACCGGTGCGTAGTCGAGATAGAGACATTTTTCGCTTTGCCACAAAGTTAAAAACTCGTTATTCGTTGGCGAAAAGTTAACGGAGTCGCCATTGTAACTGGCAGGAATTTATCGCAATTCGCGGCATGACGAAGGCGACGATTAATCCCAACAACAGACCGGGCATAATTGAAAGATTTTGCTAAATCTCTTCCTTTGAGGCTACATCAAATCTTTATTCACATGAATAAATATTTTTGGAAAGAAACTGTTTGGAGATAGGAACAGATCAGCCTTAGCTACTTCAAAAGAATTGTTTTATTTAGCGTTAATAACAAACAGTACTACTGCAGTTTTTTTTGATTGTAGAAAGTGAAGAAACGAGCATAACGTTAACCTGATGGTAATGCAACGTCCGCCCACAACAAATGCTGTGTCACCCAGAATATTTCTGTGTGACACCACACTGCGCCCGTCACCTTGAGACATCAGTTCTTAAGTCTTAAATGCCCAGTGATTACGCTAGCTCACAGTGCCCTTGAAACTGAAACACAGTAATGCTTGCACACTACTGCTTCACGACAGAATAACTGGCTCTGGGGTAGTACCTATCTAGACGGATACCTGCATAGGAATCCTACCACCAGTAAAACCACAAGCAGTGCTAGTTAATTTGCCATCGAGCAGTAGTGTGCAAACATTACAGTTTCGTTTTATAGGACACTGATAGGTAGTATAATTACTAGGTATATAAGGCTTAAAAAGTGATGTCTCAGGGTGACAAGTGCAGCTGGTGTCAGACACAGAAACATGCTGACACAGTGTTTGTTGTATGCAGACGTTGCACTGACCGACCTGTGAAAGGTTTGCTTGTCTCGTCCCTGTCTTCCATAAAAATACTAATTGCTCAAACAGCGCTATCTTATTAAAGGAAACTAAAAATAGCAACAATCGGCAGTTGTCTGCAATATATTCTGTTTAGTTGAACTGAACTGAACTTACTGGAGAATTGACGAACCGTTTCTGGCTTCATTTACCAGTACAGTGTCGTAAATTAAAAATGATTTTATTGATTTCACACATCTATTATTCCTTTGGTATTATAGATGTTCATGGGCGATGGTTATCACTTGCCATCAGGTGAGCCATCACCTCGATGATAAGACGAGACTTAGATGAGACTTGACACATGTTGTGGATTTTTTTTAACTTAAACATGTAGGTTCTTTCAAGATATTTTCATTAATCACCGAGCGCCTGGTAAATCTGCACATAAAATTGCAGTAACCAATTTTAACGACATCAACATTGGGGACTAAACGTAGGTTAATGGCGCACTATTTAAAAATAACATTTTATTAAAAAAAAGTTTTTAATCAGTGCGCGTTGCCAGTGAACACGTACGGAACCGAGATGTGAACCTTCACTGCAGGCCGCATTAGGAAGCTCAGAGTCGCTCAGCGAACTATGGAAAGGCGATGCTCGGAGTTTCTCTGCGAGATAAAATCCTTATCAATGATATTCACAGCAGAACTAGATAACATAGCCCTAAGGATTAGCAAGCTGAAGTGGCTATGGGCCGGCCATATAACTCGTAGAACCGATAACCGTTGGTGGAGATAATATAATTATATTTTTTATAATTACTACATATATTAATGGCTCCGAATGAAAATTTTATTTAATAGGATAAGAAATGACAATAAGTTGTAGATGTTGTTGGATGAAGTCTACTTGTAACTCTTATTACCAAGAGACATAGAGTATATTTTATCACACTCTAGTAACGAGTACTTGCTTCTGAAATATAATTGAATTACTTGTATACAAGTCCACGAATCAAGATAATGTTTTCAAAGATTTAATGATGAATGCCAATTTTATGTTTTTATATAATATGTAGTTAGGTTCTCAGTATGCTGTATTCGTTCGTTTTATTTGTTTTATAGGAGAAAGTGACATGATGATCAAAACTTTAACCTGATGATTTTTAACCTGACGTCAGCCCATAACAGATGCAGTGTCACCCAAAATATTTGTAAGAACACTTAGGACACCAGTTCCTTAGTCTCATATGCCTAGTGATTACACTAACTCTCGGTGCCCTTTAGACTGAAACAGAGTAAGATGAAACCATAAAATTTGCTCAAGTCAATCTTGGGAGAGGACGAGCAGCTCTCCAAAAATGTCTGCAAGCAGCAGAAGCGAGAGTACCTCACGGCAGAATAACTGACCTTGCGGTGGTACCTACATAGACGAATTACTGCACGAGAAACCTACTACCAGTGATTAAACTATATTTTACTCATACAGAGTAGAATAGCACCTACCTCTGCCCTGTCGGTATCGTAAGAGGTGACTAAGGTATTGTACAGAGAGCCTTGATTCATACAGAATAATACCTTAATATGCAATGCTTTTACCTTACTGCTCATGGGAACGCAATGAGGAGCCTCGTTACTTGCGGGGGTGAAAAGTAGGCTACGAGTGTGGTTCTGCCTATCCCTTATATGCAAAAGGCGTGTTTGTATGTATATATGTATGTATCTAAATTTATGTAATAAAAACATCCCGCACACAAATTTAACTTTAAAATTATTTCGTCATCTCAGGATTTTAACTGAATCGTGTAAAATTGTGTAAAAATTACAGACACACATTTTTAGTTCATACATACGATTATATTGATATATACTATATATACGTTACTTTAGATTAAAATATCTTTTATCTCGACATGTTTACTTGCATACTTTGAAGTCTTTTTTTTAGGAGAGGGGGCAAACGAGCGATTTGCTCACCTGATGGTAAGTGATCACCACCGCCCATGAACGTCCACAATAACAGAGGAATCGCGGGTGCATTCTGCGAACCGAGTATTTATTATTATTATAGTTAATAGAATCAGGCGTTACTTTGCGGAAATCCATTATAATGAAGAAAAGTAAGTTACTTTGCTAAGATCCGCATGCAAAATATAAAAATGGTGTATATTACCTAGTTTTTTGAAGTGCACCACCCGCCCTCCCTCAGTAGCGTGCACAAGCAAACTAACACCGCCACCAGGAACCGCCACCAGGTACCCTCCACCAACCACTACAATACCACCACTAGATAATATACACCACCGAAGCCGAGAACACGACACGTGTTTCGCCCCAAAACGAGGCATTATCAAGCGTAATAGACTCTACGACAGACGGCCGCCGAGTGAGCGGCGCGGTCAAAGAGCTGCCTATTTATACTACAGGTGACGCAAACGGCCCCCACCTACGACATTGCGATTACAATATCGCGATAGCGACCGCTTGCTCACACAATCCACCACCCGAATTACATAAGCAGCCGTTTGCGACCGAATTGATAGCAAACGACTACTTCGAGTATATTTAAACTTTAAGTACTGGATTTAAAGATATTTAAAAGTGGTGAATTCGAGACGTTTGTTTGTTCATTCAGCAGTGCAATGTTATTATTTTTATTTTTTATTATTTCTAATTGTTCCAGCACACACAGCCGAAGCCCCTTGTCGCAAATATGTAGGACTTTAAATGTGTGGTCGCTAGTTAGGTTATGCCCAGTTTCCAAAAGATGTTTTGCGAAGTGTGATCTGTCGGGATTGCAATTTCTGTACGCGGCCAAATGCTCCTTGTATCGGGTCCCGAAATTGCGACCAGTCTGACCCACGTAAACGGCGCTGCATTCACTGCAAACAAGTCTATAAACGCCGGATTTTTGGCGTTCATCAATTTTGTCTTTGACGTTACAAGCCCCACTCAGCGAATTGCTTGTCCTGAACGCAACGTAAATATCGTTACGCCTAAGAGTCCTTGCTATTCTCTCAGATACAGGACCCAAGTAGGTCAAACTGCTCACATATCGTCGAACACTTCGGGATGTAGCCGCGTACAGATCTTTGTGAACTATATGAATTTGTTTCTTTTTTATTATGGTGTTAATAATATTTTTTGAATAACCGTTAGAGACCGCAATCTGATAGATGATTTGGAGCTCCTTGGCATAATTATCCTTATTCAGAGGTACGGTCAATAGACGATTGACGTAACTATGGAAAGCGGCCAATTTATGTTGCCAAGGGTGACACGATGACGCGGGGATGACAGAATCTGTATGGGTCGGTTTGCGGTAAATTTGAAAATCATGGGTGCCGTTTTTATGGGATATTGAAATATCTAGAAAGTTAAGAGTACAGTCTTGTTCCAATTCCATCTTAAATTTTATTTTGGGATGAATTTTGTTTAATTTATTAAAGAAAACGTCCAGTTGTCTTCGGGTACCTGTCCAGCAAATGATAATGTCGTCTACATATCTGTAGTAGTAAAGGATATTTTTATTGACAACTATGTTTAGTTTTTCATAGTTATCCATAAATACATCCGCCATAAGAGGACTTAATGGGGACCCCATTGCTAGACCTTCTCTTTGTAAATAGAATTGGTTGTCAAACCGAAAATAGTTCTGTTTCATACAAAGAGAAGTCAAATTTAGAAGATCTTTTGTTTCCCCGGGATGTAGACGACGTTTATTAAAATGATCTGCGAGTATACGCAAACAGTCTTGTGGGGGGACATTTGTAAAAAGACTCTCAACGTCTAAAGATAATAGAATGGATTTGGGGGGTAGATGAATATCTTTAATTTTAGAAATGAGATCTAAACTGTTTTTAAGACTATAATTTGGACTGAAACCAGATTTCTCCCGAAGGAGGAAATTTAATTTCTTAGCTAGGGAATAGGCTGGGGCACCGATGTATGAGACAACTGGACGCATAGGTACGTTTTCCTTATGAATTTTTGGTAGACCGTATAAAATAGGTGCTCTGGGATTCATTGGAACAAGACTATGCCGGGAAATATTGGGACTGGGAAAAACGTAGGAAGCATTCTGTATGGATTCTTTAATGTTAATTGTAAACTTTTTCGTTGGATCGGAATCCAATCTCACAAAATCATCCCGTTGGATAACATCGTTAACTTTCTGACTGTATTCGCTACGATCCATGATAACAACAGTGTTACCTTTGTCGGCTTTCGAAATGACTAAGTTGTTATCAGTCAGTCTTTGTTTTATTGATTTAAGGACAGGGATCTCCGAGCTACTATTAGATCTCACGGATACAGCCTTAATTTCCTGAGCCACCAAACTCTTAACGATGTTATCCTTCTTCCCGATAACTACTGCCATCTCCGCGTCAACGGCCACGGTCTCTAACGATTTTTGTGATATGGATGGTGTTAAGTTGTATTTGAGACCCTTATGCAAAAGGGACATTTCATCATTTGGAAACTGGACATTAGAAAGATTTTCTACACGGGGATAAAATTTATGTGAGGATGTCTGTGTGTCGCAATTTTGTTTACGGGAAGAAGTGGATACTAAACGTTGTAATTTACGGGACTGAATCTGATACTTTAGATGGACAGCCATCGAAGCGAGATCTCTGGCCTTCCGATCCAAAATATCGAATTCAATATTATGTAATTTATAGGACAGTTCGGAATATAATAATTTAAGATGAAGTTTCAAGTTATCTCTGATGGAAAACCAATGACGACACTCCTCACTAAGCCAAATTTTCTGAGCCCTAGATATAGCAACGTCAGCTGCCCGACTGTGTGTGCCAGAACGTATGTTAATATAATTAGGTATAACATGCTGTTGCTTACACTGCTGATTGAACCAAACATTCTGAGCAGCAAAACGATGTAATTTTGTCAGTTTAATGTAGAGTCTTGCCTGCGCGGCCGTGCTAGCCAATTTAATATAGTTAATAGAATCAGGCGTTACTTTGCGGAAATCCATTATAATGAAGAAAAGTAAGTTACTTTGCTAAGATCCGCATGCAAAATATAAAAATGGTGTATATTACCTAGTTTTTTGAAGTGCACCACCCGCCCTCCCTCAGTAGCGTGCACAAGCAAACTAACACCGCCACCAGGAACCGCCACCAGGTACCCTCCACCAACCACTACAATACCACCACTAGATAATATACACCACCGAAGCCGAGAACACGACACGTGTTTCGCCCCAAAACGAGGCATTATCAAGCGTAATAGACTCTACGACAGACGGCCGCCGAGTGAGCGGCGCGGTCAAAGAGCTGCCTATTTATACTACAGGTGACGCAAACGGCCCCCACCTACGACATTGCGATTACAATATCGCGATAGCGACCGCTTGCTCACACAATCCACCACCCGAATTACATAAGCAGCCGTTTGCGACCGAATTGATAGCAAACGACTACTTCGAGTATATTTAAACTTTAAGTACTGGATTTAAAGATATTTAAAAGTGGTGAATTCGAGACGTTTGTTTGTTCATTCAGCAGTGCAATGTTATTATTTTTATTTTTTATTATTTCTAATTGTTCCAGCACACACAGCCATGGCCAACGGCACCCATGATTTTCAAATTTACCGCAAACCGACCCATACAGATTCTGTCATCCCCGCGTCATCGTGTCACCCTTGGCAACATAAATTGGCCGCTTTCCATAGTTACGTCAATCGTCTATTGACCGTACCTCTGAATAAGGATAATTATGCCAAGGAGATCCAAATCATCTATCAGATTGCGGTCTCTAACGGTTATTCAAAAGATATTATTAACACCATAATAAAAAAGAAACAAATTCATATAGTTCACAAAGATCTGTACGCGGCTACATCCCGAAGTGTTCGACGATATGTGAGCAGTTTGACCTACTTGGGTCCTGTATCTGAGAGAATAGCAAGGACTCTTAGGCGTAACGATATTTACGTTGCGTTCAGGACAAGCAATTCGCTGAGTGGGGCTTGTAACGTCAAAGACAAAATTGATGAACGCCAAAAATCCGGCGTTTATAGACTTGTTTGCAGTGAATGCAGCGCCGTTTACGTGGGTCAGACTGGTCGCAATTTCGGGACCCGATACAAGGAGCATTTGGCCGCGTACAGAAATTGCAATCCCGACAGATCACACTTCGCAAAACATCTTTTGGAAACTGGGCATAACCTAACTAGCGACCACACATTTAAAGTCCTACATATTTGCGACAAGGGGCTTCGGCTGTGTGTGCTGGAACAATTAGAAATAATAAAAAATAAAAATAATAACATTGCACTGCTGAATGAACAAACAAACGTCTCGAATTCACCACTTTTAAATATCTTTAAATCCAGTACTTAAAGTTTAAATATACTCGAAGTAGTCGTTTGCTATCAATTCGGTCGCAAACGGCTGCTTATGTAATTCGGGTGGTGGATTGTGTGAGCAAGCGGTCGCTATCGCGATATTGTAATCGCAATGTCGTAGGTGGGGGCCGTTTGCGTCACCTGTAGTATAAATAGGCAGCTCTTTGACCGCGCCGCTCACTCGGCGGCCGTCTGTCGTAGAGTCTATTACGCTTGATAATGCCTCGTTTTGGGGCGAAACACGTGTCGTGTTCTCGGCTTCGGTGGTGTATATTATCTAGTGGTGGTATTGTAGTGGTTGGTGGAGGGTACCTGGTGGCGGTTCCTGGTGGCGGTGTTAGTTTGCTTGTGCACGCTACTGAGGGAGGGCGGGTGGTGCACTTCAAAAAACTAGGTAATATACACCATTTTTATATTTTGCATGCGGATCTTAGCAAAGTAACTTACTTTTCTTCATTTATTATTATTGTTCTATTTCATCATATTTAGATACTGCACCTGTCACTTTTATTTCACCGTGCCATTTTATTTCAATGGACTAGAATGCTGATCGTGATTCAGTTCGCTCGTTGTTTCTTCATTATTAAAGAGAACAACGTCTACTAACATTTACGTAGATAAATAACATTAATGAGCCATACCAGCCTACACCGTTGTATCTAACAAACATTTTCTTATTCCGTTACCAATTATAAACATAAACGAAGCCGAACATTGGAAAAAGTCATTTATTCTATTTATTTAGACCGTAGAAAGCTTTGAATAAGCTATTCATCATGATCATTATCATCGTTTGCCGTGTGGTGGCGGTTTAAGAGAATCTACCACCCCATCTAATCCCGTGGGTGTCGTAAAAGTTTACTGAGGGTAAATGAAAACCAGGAGATGGGCAGCAGCATTTTCCTGGAAAATCTGAATAAATAAAACGGTTGTGAAATCCCCCCATAACTTATGTACATTACTATTTATAACACAAATCCTCGCAAAGGAATACCGATTCCTACCAAGAATGACTCGCGAGGCTATTGAAATTAAAAAACACCCAAATTTTGATAGAGACGATGGTTTGGTACTGCCGCCAGCTAGGGATCCTATAATTAATTAATTTAATTCAAAAACCAAGCATACCACTGCTAGACTTCAAGACACAGTTAGCTCTCGTCTGCCGTGTGGTGGCGGCTTAAGAGAATCAACCACCCCATCTCATCCCGTGGGTGTCATAAAAGTTTACAGAGGGTAAATGAAAACCAGGAGATGGGCAGCAGGATCTTCCTGGAACATCTGAATAAAAAGCTGAGGTTGCTTAACCGCCTGCCAAGTGTGGTAACTATGGCAAAATCCCTCCATTATGAGAGCTACAAACTTTTTTGGCTATCTATGGGGGTGGCCTATGTTCCCCAGTATGTGACCCCCAAGGGTCCACGGGAGTCTTGATTGGGGGCCGACGTACGGCGTGACAAAAAATGGGTTAGTTAGTTATAGTTTTGGGAATATGGTAGAAATGTAGCTACTGGGGTTCCACCGGAACCAGCTAAATTTTGAAAGTGGTCGATGAGAAAAAAAGTCTGGGAACCTCTGGCTTAGAGCTTGACATTAAATTGCCTTACATCAGGTATTTGTTTATTTCATGTTTAGCTACTTGCAATTTTACCAACCATCTAATTAAGCCGCGAAAGGTAAAGTGAGAAAAAATATCTCTGGAGTGTACTTTATTTCCACGAATAAAACAGCTAGAAACATATGCGAGGAGCGGGTTTTTCACATATATAAATACCTAATACAGTTGCGGGGAACTTATTCTGGATGTGCTTGGATGCGGTTGAATCGCTTCCGTAAAAACAGTTTAGAACTGGTTTCGATTCGAGTTCATTCTATCACTTTTAAAATGTTCTTTAAACACAATTAAATAATCTTCGTTCGTAACCTTGCGACATCTGTTAATAATCAGTATTAGTTAATAATAAAATTAATTAATTTTTATTGAGAGTAGATTTAAATAAATTATAAAAGTAAAAAAATCGAAAGTAACAGCCTATAAATACCCCATTGCCGAGCACAGGCCTACTCTCATTTCTGATAGGGTTTTGGAGCCAAGGGGAATCCGCCACGCTGCTCCAATGCGGGTTAGTGGACTTCACATGTCTTCGAAATATTTTTTATTTCTCAGACATGCAGACCTTTTCACGATGTTTTCCTTCACCGCCGAGCGCTCGGTAAATCAGCACTAAAAATTGTAATTAACAATTTCGGTGTTTCCGGAATCGGGAATCGACCCCAGGATGAAATTTAAAGCGAGCGGGTAGCCTCTGAGCTATAATTGTAATTAGATAATTATAATATATAGTTAAGGATTAATATACTCAATTCAGTAAAACAGAATAAATAAAACGCAGTCACATTTCCGAAAATATTATTTCTGCTTCGAAAATGGTTGAAATAGAATTTAAGTTCAATCGAGTATTGTTACAAAGATTCAGAATAAGGTATCATTTCAACCCTCCCAAATATATTTTATGGAGAGTGCGCAACGCTCTTTTTGCAATAGCGAGCAGAAGGTGCGGCCCAACCCTTCATATTTACGATTAAGTCGTGATCAGAAATATAATACATATGTGTTTTTTTCTCGATGGGCGTCTGATACGCGATATTCTGCAGAATCGTTACTTCAAACTTTGAGTTCAATTTCATTTGCTACATCAAAAATATCAAATAAAAGAAAACGAAAACGGAAGCGAACAATAATATTTATTTGTATATTGATTTTAATGTAGATTTTCACCGTCATCACTTCAGCCTATCACTAGTCCACTGCTGAACATAGACTCCTCCATAGATTGCAACAAAAGTTAGTAGCCTTGATTATGGTGGGATTTCGCAACCGTTTTATTTATTCAGATGTTCCAGAAAATCTTACTCCAATGGCATGCGTGTTGGTTGGAACAAGATTAAAAATTTTGATCAATTTTTATACAACAAAATTATTATAGATAAATGAATTATCAACAAAATTTGATTATTAATTTATCTATAATTGTTCTTAATTCTTTTTAATATACGTATGTTGTTATGGTTGGGACAATTTTGTACTGTTTTTTTACATATAATAGCATGCAGAACCTAAAACCATTCCCTTACGAAGCATAGACGAAAAATTCTTGGCACAAAGCCAAAAGGTCTATTGCGCATTCGTGGACTTGGAAAAGGCCTATGATAGGGTAGTGAGGAATGAATTGTGGTTGACATTGCATATGTATGAGGTGAACGGCAGCTTGATTCGAGCACTAAAATCACTCTATAAGGATTCCAGGTGCTTGTGTCAGGGTAAACGGGGTTTACACAGACTGGTTTAACATCGAAAAAGATGTTAGACAGGGACGTGTGGCTTCGCCGTGGCTGTTTAACCTATTCATAGACAATTGCTTAAAAGATTTGAAAGAGAGTGTGTTCGGATTAAGAATGAATGATCTGACCGTCAAATGCCTCCTATACGCCGATGATCAGGTTATATTAGTATCATCGGAGGAGGAGTTGCAGGCGATGGTTATTATTATGCATGATGCTCTACAAAGTAAAGAATGGAAATTAATGTAGATAAGACGAAAGTGATGGTTTTTGAAAGAGAAGAAAGTATGTCGGATTGCAAAGTTCTGATTGAAGGAGAAAGAGTGGAACAAGTGAAAGAGTTTGTGTATCTGGGTTCTAAGTTTACGAGAGACGGAAAGTATGAATTCGATATTGAGAGAAGAGTTTTGGCAGGAAATCAAGTGAATGGGACTCTGCATAACGTTATGAGTAGCCAGAACGTATCTAAAAAGGCACGACTGGCTGTACATAGGGGAGTTCTTGTCCCACACTTATGTATGGTAGTGAATGCTGGGTCTGGCAGAAGAAGCATGAAAGTAAGATTAACATTGTGGAAATGAGAAGTTTGAAAAGTATAGCTGGAGTAACTCTGATTGACAAAGTGTGAAACATCGTGATAAGGGAACGTTGCGGTGTGGTTGAAGATGTAGTAACAAAGATAGAGAAAGGGATAATGATTTCTTATATTTACGCGAACACTACACATTTAAATGAAACTAATTTTACGGATTTTATCGCGTTTTATTTTAAACTAAAAAAAATAAAACGCGATAAAATCCGTAAAATTAGTTTCATTTAAATAGAGAAAGGGATGCTTAGATGGTTTGGACACGTAGAGAGGATGAATGAAAGGAGATTGACGAAACAGATTTATGATGCAAGTGTGAATGGAACAGCCGGTAAGGGTCGACCTAGGTGTACGTATCACAATCAGATCGGTGAGCTTTTGAGGAAAGGTCACGTTAAAAGTATCCGCAACCGACGAGCGTGTGTGAAAACGCTAATGAAAGTAGAAGAAGCTAAACATGTGTGTCAGGATCGACACAAGTGGAAAGATGTAGTCTCTGCCTACCCCAATGAGAAAGAGGCGTGACTTTATGTATGTATGTATGTATTTTCATATAGGTCTACATATATCTTCATTATTTCACATCTTAAATCCGACTATGCGTTTGCATTAAAAATAATCTTAAAACAAGGTTCGTTTTCCTCATTCAGGGTTAGTGTTTTTGTTACCGAGTTACTGCGTGTTCCGGACTTGAATGCCAAGCGGAGCTAACATTAGTGCCAAAATACAAATAGTTGGTTGTCGAGTCTTATTGTATGGTGATTGTCCCAGTGTCTCTGACAAGGAACCCTAGCCTACCTCCGATTTTATCGAATGAGAATTACATCGGACGCGGTTGGTTGTAAACGAGCGAGTGCTTCTTTTGGCACTTACACTTGTGGTAATATGATATCTATTACGCAGTTGATAGCTTCGATATTTGGAGGTTGTCGCCGTGCTCGCAAATTGACCAGGATGACATCAATTGCAGTTTAAATTAAGTCATCAGTGGACTTTTGTTGTGCTGTGGTGATGATTTAACGACGATGATTCGTCGTTCTAGGAAGTCTGCAGTCTGTGACCATGTTCTGGATCATCCCAACCATTACATCAGATTTGATAAACCACAGATCCTTGCAAAAGAACACCGATTCCAACCAAGGATGATTCGCGAGGCTATTGAAATCAAAAAACATCCTAATTTCAATAGAGAAGATGGTTGGGTATTACCACCAGCTTGGGATCCAATAATAAATAAAATTAAACCAAAAACCAAGCATACCACTGCAAGATTTCAAGACACAATTAGCTCTTTCTGCGTAGATCGGACCAAAAATAATAATTAAAAGCTGAAGGTACCCCAGGTTAACTATGAGATCAGGACATCTGTCACTTCAGTCCTCCCGTGACCATGGGTGCTGTAAAGCATTCGAAACATCGGGTTATAAATAGTTCTAAATTAAACGCGATAAAATCCGTAAAATTAGTTTCATTTAAATGAAAAACATTTTTTTTTTAAATTCATACGCTTTAAGTCACGATGTCGCGTGACTTATTAATGCCTTCGCTACTTACGAAGTTTCTACTTTTCCGAGCGACGATATTTTAAAAGAAGTAATTTATTTGGCTGCTCCTAATAGAAGTTATGTGACCATAAATTTAGTTTTCAGTTAACGGAGAAATACGTCGGGATATATGTAATAATCCATTTTATATGAATATAATGTAGCTTTATACACATGGCCCGTTTTCTTGGAACCGCGAAATAAAAACTAAGTAGAGTTGCTATAAAAAGAGAATATTTTATTAAACAATGCTTAACATACTCCTATAACACTTTTAGATTATGTACGTTTAATGCAATAAACGTGTGGTGGCAGCTCGTTAATAGAATACTACCACTCCATCTCATCCAATCCAGCACAGTCATGCAGGATCCCATTTACTTTCAACACACCCTTATTTATTCAGAGTGTTCATCTTTTCAGTCTCTTTCCTTTTCGTAATAAAATTTATTCACATTATTTTTATATAATTTAGATTAATTGTTATTATAATTAAATTGGCCGTGTGGTGGCGGCTTGTTAAAAGAATACTACCACTCCATCTCATCCATTGGATGTCGTAAAAGGCGAGTAAGGAATTAAACTGCACTGTGCACCCAACAGCGCATGGTGGCGATGGGCTCACCACCTATCACACCAAGTGCATTATATTGTTTTGGTGAAACGTGGATTGCCGCAGTCTTCTGTTTTTGCAGTGAGTGCCCAGTCTCTGACTACCCCTTATGGGATACAGTCGTGATCTTATGTACGAGTATGTATGCAATAAATTACAAATCTTAACTGAAAAGAGAAACAACATTTAAAGCTATTATTTCTAAAATTCCTTTACTTATAATTATAGCGTTGTCTTTGTAGTACTTGTCTCGGCTTATTCAAGAAAATATAAAATAATTTGCCATCGTACTTGAAGAATATATATTTTTTTATAAATAAACTGACATTGTTTTGTCTATAAGTTCCAACGACTTCCATTCCATCATAGTTTTATGTCGCAGAAATTATTGCTAAAAATTTAATTGGTCCAATTGTATGCCAAAATATACATATTTCTATGCAGGAATCCGTCTAGGTAGGTACCACCGAAGAACCACTTATTCTGCCGTGAAGTAGTAGTGTGCAAACATTGCTGAGTTTCGGTTTGAAAGGCACTGAGAGTCAACGTATGGGAGAGGGGCATATGAGACTTAAGAACTGATATCTCAGGGTGACGGGTGCAGTGAGATCAGGTGAATATTTTGACCGGTTCGTCACTTTATCCAATAAAAAAACGTACGCTTTCCATTGCTTAAAATAATTGTGTTATTCACCCACCATATGGTTTGATCCCAAATCAAACTTTGTTATTAGACTAGTATTTGCAAAAATCCTGTTAAGTCCAAAAAATGAGAGAATGCTTCTAGATACCTATACCATGATAAATTAATTCGCTTTTTACCATGTGTGTTTATGAACTCGCTTTCTCTTCTGACAGTTTGTTTGTTTTTTTCGATTTGTTTCAAACTTTGCGTTTAATTATAAACTAATTTTATACGTTTAGTTCGTTTTAAAAACGTGGTATGTATAAAGTTTTTTATACAACACTCGTGTAAGCTATTGTCAATTTTATACGACATGTGCATATTAAATGTATCTAAGAATAACCTAATTAATGGATAAATGGTAAGTATTAAATATCATATTAGTTCGCTCGATTGTTGCACCATCGAAGTTCCGGTAAGATTATGCTGTTATGGTTTCGGATTTGACTTGCAAAGAGAGATATAAAAACGGTTGTAACGACTTGAATGGGACATTCGCTTATATGGCACGAAGTGTAGAAGAGACAAAATTACATAACAGTACGAAATAATTATATATATAAAGTGAAAATAAACGTGATTGAGTCAGTAAGACTAACTATTATTTCCAACACTTTTTGTATTAGGAATGCTGTTGATATTAAGTTGTCATTTACATTATGACGGAAAACTTCTTCTTGTCTTTACTTAAGAAAATTACCTAATTTTATTTTAAAACACAATGTTACAAATACCTAGGCGTTCTGTTTCTATCTATCTATATATATGAATATATATTATCCCGTGGAGTAATAAAAAGAAGGCTAAAAACTAACCAAAAACTAGAGATTTTCAAAAAAAGCATTTTAAAGCCCCAATATTCTAGTTTTTAGGGATTTTGACCAACAATTTTTAGATTTTTATTCCACGCATTCAAAGAAGTAACGCGGAAAAATAATCTGCTTTTTTTAAAAAGTCTCTACGACCATTTCTCACTTAAATACAGCCCTTCAAAAATCACTGAAAAATTAGGTTTTGTTCCCTTAATTTTTGTGCGTAGCATATATGCCAATGTTATTATATATTCATATATATATAATTACTTTAATATTATTTTAAAGCATAAATAAATAAATTATTCCACGAGTAGTCTCACACTTTGTTAATGCACGAGAAAACTACCCCCACAATTCTATCGTTACCGAAACTGTAGTCTGTGTCAATTCTGAGTATGCACATCCTTCGTTGTAACCAATGAGTGGCCAGTGTGAGCTATAAGTAAAAAAGTGTTTTCTAGTAAAAACAGTGCCATACAGTTCAAGTCAAAAATAAAAATAGTTGTGTGAGTGTGCCCTCTTGCATTTTTTATGCAGAGCAATTGATTTTTGAAATAATTAAATTTTTATTTATTTTATTGTCTTGAAGGGTGGCCATACAATTCAGACTTTGATTGTTACTTTGTTTATAGTTTAGCATTTTCAAGAAAAAACGCCGAATATATTAACAAACCATTGTCGTCACCATTTTTTATTTTGCATGCGGATCTTAACAAATTAACTTTGATCCCTTCATACATACATACATAAGATCACGACTGTATCCCATAAGGGGTAGTCAGAGACTGGGCACTCACTGAAAAAACAGATCCACGACTGCCACAATCCACGTTTCACCAAAACAATATAATGCACTTGGTGTAATAGGTGGTGAGCTCATCGCCATCATGCGCTGTTGGGGGCACTGTGCAGTTTAATTCCTTACTCGCCTTTTATGAGATCCATTGGATGGGATGGAGTGGTAGTATTCTTTTATCGAGCCGCCGCCACCCGGCTTGTTCCCTTCGTTATAACTAAGTTGCGCAAAGTTCCGTCTGCTACTCTTAACTATCTCTACTAGACAATGTATAATCCCCTAGACGTGCGTCCTAATAAAATATACTACAATCATTAATTCATACTTTTTTCTCTTGTTATATTACTAGGTGTTTATATTTTGTGTGTTATCTCTTTGCTGCCAATAAATGTTTTCTTTCTTCATAAAGTCACAGCCTATAAATGTCCCACTGCTGAGCACAGGCCTCCTGTAATTTCTGGGAGGACTTTGGAGCTGGGATAAGCCAGCCGCACTACTTGAATTAGACTTGACGGACCTTACGTATATTCGAATTTTTTAATTGCTACGTCATGCAGCTTTCCTCAAGATGTTTTCCAGCATCGCTAAGCGCTTGGTAAATCAGCCCTAATAATGCCAATTGAAGATGTGCCGGCACCGGGGATCGAACTCTGGTCACTCGTATGCTATGAGATTTATGGCGAGAGCCCGAAAGCCGTGGTACTCATAGCTCAGGGGCCGGGCGCTCGCCCTAAATCATTATATATTCAGTTATGTTTATTTCTATTTACTATCGAATTATTCTATGGCCCAGTTACGTTCAAAATGTAATGTTTCAAGACACTTTTTTTGTGCTATGCTTATATAATTTAATGTAAAACTAGATATTCTTGTGAATGTAATTGCATCCAGACCCAACTTTGATTTCGGTGTCATGTTCTACTTAGAGGTGGTTGACTGCTGGTAGGAGTCATATGCAGGAATACGTCTAGGTATGCGCCACCGCCGTGTCAGTTATTTTGCCGTCCAGTATTGGTCTGCAAACACCACTGTGTTTAGATTTGAAGGATCTAGCTAGTGTAATTAGTCGCATACACACATACAGTTTTAATTTATGAGTGAAACAACTGTCCCTGGCTGTGAAGAAATTGCTAGATTACCTGTTGAGGTACCATTTAAAAAAACATTGAACCGTAGTAGGGTACTAAAAAGCTGTACTGGCCGAAGTATATTGAAAGATGATCGCTCAAGGAATATCAAATAATAATCAGCATAATCAGCGTAATGAAGAAACATGAGGATGCTTCATTTCATATGATGAGTAATGGGAAGCAGATAACGAAGTAGCAAAGAAATATTTCTTATATATAATTCTGACATTAACGCGAATATTACACTATTCTTGATAAACGCGTCTTCTAGTAGTTAGAGTCTGATTACTGCGTCGCGAAAAATCCGTAAAAAATAGTTTTACTTAAATGTGTAGTATTCGCGTAAATATAAGAAATCATTGTGGAAACTAACTTTATAAGGTTGTATATAAAACGTTTTTTATGTTACGTTTTATGTTAGCAATTATCAACTTTATTACACTTGTGCATATTAAATGTATCTAAAAATAAACCTTATTAATGGATGAAGTGAAAATTCTTTATTTTTTGACGTAAGAAATATACATTTCGTTTGTCAAACGTCATTTTTTACAATCTACCACCGTTTCGTAATGAGGTTCTTCTGACGGAGAACAGGCTAAATAAACTCCGTAGGTATCCTCTATTTTGTTTTTTTTTACCTTTGTCAAAATTACATTATAAATATATTTATAAACAACAGTCTCATAGAAAACCAAAGCACGCTCCATCACAAAATGTTATACAAAATTTAATACCAACTGAATAAATGCATTGCAAACTTGACCAGACCAGCCTCCACCAATAGCACCTGTTCACAAGTATGACGCCTGTGGCAGCCATCGCCCTCGTCAACCATTTCAATGGGAAGTGGACGACCCGCTACACAACGCCGCCACAAGCAGAGACATTAAAGCGAGCATGACATACTCAAGTCTAACAAACAAATTGACATTACTTAAATTATTGCCTTTTACTTTACAGAGCGCACTTTAGTGTTCCACAAGACAATTTACATTTTACAATAACAAAACCTAAAAAAACATATTACGTAGCTGTCCACAAAATAACAAACACATTGGATGAATACTTTCCATGCGTCCTTATAAATGAAATAATCATTCAAATTGTAATAGATATATATAAAAATACCCCTTAACTAGTAACATAAAAAACTAAAAATTAAAACGATTTATTAAAAAAAAACAAAAAGAATCGATTTACTAAAAATAACAAATGGGAAGAATAAAAAGAAAAGAAAAGAAGAAAATAATGTTTACGTGTTGATTGGCAAATGGGAAATTTTAAATTATGATTGTAACTATTCTTCGGAAATAGTGATTTGAATTTACGTACATGCATAATGTTTTCATATAAATATTGGCACGTAAAAGTTAAAAATATTTTTTTAAACAGTTCCCTTAGCGAATCACGATAGCTCGTATCATAGATTGATAAGGTTATTCAATATCATCATCGTCATCTCAGCCTATCACTAGTCCACTGCTGAACACAGGCCTCCTTCATAGATGGTCACAAAATTTAGTAGCTCTCATTTTGGGGGGATTTTACCATAGTTGCCACGCTTGGCAGGCGGGTTGGCAACCGCAGTTCATTTATTCAGATGTTACAGGAAGATGCTGCTGCCCATCTCCTGGTTTTTGTTTGCCCTCTGTCGACTTTTTGCGGGTCCTGGGTCTAATCCCCGCAAAACCCAACGAACCAGTTGTTACTTTTCGGGTCTGGTTGTGCTGTGCATCTGAAAATTATGTCTGTAAAATGCATTAACGATATAGTATATGGAGGAGGATACTCAGGGTAAAAGCGCAGTGTGGCACTACAAAGAAATGGTCTGGGTACACAGAATCCGTTAAGGACAGACCAATACTTAACATCAGGTGAATGATTTTCTCGTTTCGTCTCTTTCTTCCATTAAAAAAAGACAAACAATAGAGTAGTAGATCGCAACAAAATCCGTAACATCTTGTTTTATGAAAATGTTTAGTATTCGCGTAAATATAAGAAATAATTATAGCGTTGAGAATAGTTTTCAAATAACTGAAAATAACCTAACCTAGTCGTCAGAGTACCTGACTTCTACGTCACTAATCCCGGGTTCGAATCCCAGCCGGAGCCAACATTTGTGCTAAAACACAAATTGTTGGTTTTCGGGTCTGATTGTTTCGTGTGCATCCTAGCCTACCTCCGATCTTATCGCATCAGCGTTACATTGGGCGCGGGTAGATTGGGACGAGTGAGTGCCTCTGTGTTTTCGCGTACACTTTTGGCACTATAATATCTCCTGCACAGTTGATGGCTCTCGACAGTATTCGGAAGTTGTCGCCGTGGTCGAAATCGGATAGGACAACATCATCAATAACTATAAAATATTTAAAACTAAATTTTCTGATAAAATATTTAAAATTAAAAATCTGTTTATATCCTTATTCTGTGCGCTCTATTTGATGGTATCGTTATTTTCCTCATTAAAAAAATAGGGCGCGGAAATCCACAGTACTATCTAACTTCGAAAATCCGAATACTGATGATGTTTTCCTAGCCGATTTCGACCATGGCGACAACTTCCGAATACTGTCGAGAGCCATCAACTGCGCATGAGATATTATAGTGCCACAAGTGTACCCGCAAACACAGAGGCACTCACTCGTCCCAACCTACCCGCGCCCGATGTAACGCTAATGCGATGAAATCGGAGGTAGGCTAGAATGCAGTGTCAGAAACACGGGGACAAACACAACACAACGAGACCCGAAAACCAACAATTTGTGTTTTAGCACAAATGTTGGCTCCGGCCGGGAATCGAACCCAGGACCCGCGGCGTAGAAGTCACTCTGTACTCTGACGACTAGGCCACGCGGTCGCCAAAAATCAATTAGATATCGCACAGATATTCGCTTCAGCTAAGATTCAAAATATATCCGACGATTTGGTAAGTAATCATGATGATGCCCGAGCTACACGGTCCTCGCCCCGTGTTTTAACACTCGATTTAACATTAGACTGAAATTAAACAGAAATTTGCATTCTTTCCTTTCCCACACTTTCTACAAAGCGTTTTTGTTTTCACAGTCCAATAACAGTATGTAGAAAAGGTTAACAATACCTCCCGTATTTTCGGGATTTGTATTTATACCCTTAATCCTGTTTATATGCGAGCTTGCTGTATCTCGGATACATGTAAATCTATTCGTTACAACAAAATGAAACAAAGTAGTCACATTTTACTTTAACTTTGTTACTTTTTTGTTCACCTTCATAACACATTAATGGAGTAATTTTAATGTCGTTATATAGTCATGTAAGAGTTATTTAACAAATGTTAGTCTTCTAAATTAGCTGGCAGTAGGAAATTTAATGCTACTGAATCATACAATTATATTTGATACAGAAATCGACAACTATGTGATTTAGATACCTATAGAGACATGACAATGACATTTGTACTCTACTGGTGGTAGGATTCCTATGCAGGACCCGTCTATGTAGGTAAGTACCACCCTAAGGCCAGTTGTTCTGCCGTAAAGCAGTATTGTGCAAACATCACTGTGTTTCGGTTAGAAGGGCGTTTGCCAACCTGCCTGCCAAGCGTGGCAACTATGGCAAATTCCCCAAAATTAGAGCTACAAACTTTTGTGGCAATCAATGGGGATGCCTATGTTCAGCAGTGGACTGGCACTGAAAGCTTGCGTAATCACTGGGCATCAGTTATTAAATCTCATGATTTAAGAACTGTTGTCTCAGGACGCAGTGTGGTGACACACAGAAATGTTCTGGGTGGTCACAGCATTTGTTATGGGCAGACGTTGACATTTTACCACTTACCATCAGGTGAGCGTTTTGCTCGTTTCGTCAATTTTATCCAATAGAAAAAAAAATCAGAAGAATTCTAGAAAGTTAAAGTTGTTACAAAGTTTTTCTCTAATAGATTTATAACATCTATTTAAGTTCGGAATTATTTGCATTTTTTTCGGTAATGGAAACCTAATAATCTGTAATGAAAATTAATAATCTTGGTTTCCATAAGTTTTATTAACCATCCTAGCAAAAGAGAAATGAAATTTCTATCAATGCAGCTTTTAAGCAACGTTTAACATAATTAAGCTGCAGTTACAAATTAAGAAGCATAAAGTGAATTTACAATTAAGAGGTTATGCAAACAAGGTAACGAAGTGCTGACAATGAGGAAAGAAAAATTGATGTGACAAAGGAATATTCGAAATATGACGATATGGCGAAGTTTAATGTTATCAAAATATATATATAACTGGGCAGCGTTCGGGAAACTACGTCACATCTTCTCGTCGAGTATACCTCAATGTCTCAAAAGCAAAGTTTACAACCAGTGCGTGTTGCCAGTGATGACATACGGAACCGAGACGTGGTCCTTCACTGCGGGCCGCTTGAGGAAGCTCAGAGTCGCTCAGCGAGCTATGGAAAGAGCTATGCTCGGAGTTTCTCTGCGTGATAAAATCCGTAACGATTATATCCGCAGCAGAACTAAGAAGTAACCGACATAGCCCTAAGGATTAGCAAGCTGAAGTGGCAATGGGCCGGCCATATAGCCCGTAGAACCGATAACCGATGGGGAAGAAAGGTTCTAGAGTGGCAACCTCGTACCGGCAAGCGCAGTGTAGGGCGCCCCCCCCACTAGATGGAGCGACGACCTGCGCGATTTTGCGGGAAGTCGATGGATGCAGGTGGCTCAGGACCGTGCTTTGTGGCAATCTATGGGGGAGGCCTATGTTCAACAGTGGACTAAGATAGGCTGAAATGATGATGATGATGATATATCATAGTAAAAAATATACTACACATAAATTGTGAATCACTGGTGGTAGAATGCTCATGAAGAATCCGTGTAGGTAGGTGTCATCGCGGTGGCAGTTGTTCTACCGCCAAGCAGTAGTGTGAAAACACCTTTGTATTTATGTTTGAAGCACGCTGAAGCTAATGTGATTACAGATCATATGAGACTTATAAATCACGTGTCTCATGGTGCCAAACGCAGTGCGGTGCTACACAGAACCTTTAAATGGCATGGCAAATCAGATGATCGACTTACTCGTTTCGTTTCTTACTTCCATTATAAAACTACGATGAATTATCGGTCGATTATTTATAATAGCCGTACACCGCTTAAGAGAATCTACCCTACCCTATCGCAACCCGTGGGAGTCGTAAAAGTCGACAGAGGGAAAATAATAAAACAAGAGACGGGCTGCAGCATCTTCCTGGTACATCTGAATAAATAAACTGCGATTGCCAACCCGTTTGACATGCGTGGCAAATATGGCACTAAACCCCAAAATGAAAACCAGCCTTTGCCAACTAGACTATTGTTCAGCAGTGGATTAGTGATAGGCTGAAATAATGATGATTATGATGATATCGGCCAAATGAGACTTTATAACTAAGACGTCAGTTATTAAGTATCATATTCTTAGCGGTACATCATTGATCGAATAACGTTAAGTTTCGTCGCTTACTTCCATTATAAAACTTTGATGAATCACCATATGAGACCATAACTGATTCGTCAATTATTAAGTTTCGACATGTTCAGGAGCTCCGCGATACAGAAACGAAAACTTTGGGATCGATATGCGACGATACACGACAAGATCGTATACGTAATGAGTATATTCGTGGCAGTCTTGGATTACGTGATGTGACTGACAAGCCAGGAAAGTCGGTTAAGGTGGTTCGGGCACCGTGTACACCAACCGGGCAAGTACGTTGGGCGGAAGTTTTTTGATGTAGTAGTGGTAGGAGCACGACCACGCGGCAGGCCCTAAAAGCGTCGGCTCAGTGTCGCTGTGAGAGCCAACGGACTCACCACTGAAGGTGCCAAATGCCGGGCAAAATAGAAATATTTAAATTGACCCTGGTCATTGGCCGGGAAAACACTAGGGAGAAAAAGATGATATGCGCCGTGTAGGAGTTTTCAATTCAAAGTTCTAGGTGATACTACAACTGAAATGACCTGTACAATGCGTGACAATTATCATTAGGTGAACGTTTTGTTAGCGTCTTCTCTTCCTTAAAAAATACATACACACATACACAAATGTCTGGAAATTACAGTTCTATAAAAAATTGTCAAAAAACACCTTTAAACTACGTTTGAACAGCAAACACCTGATGATCCTGTTAGAATAGGAAGTCATAATCATGAAATTATTGTATATCATTGGGACTTTATACGTGTTCTAAATTTCAAATTATTCGGACGTCTCGAAGTGGATGGATATTGAAAGATTACCTACATTCATACGGGTTAAGCTGATTATGATGTTCTCCTGGCCATTTTTTACCACGACGACGACTTCCAAAAATTGAGAGCCATCAACTGCGCAGATATTGTAGTGCCACAAGTGTACGTGCAAACACAGAGGCATTCCCTCATACCAACCTACCCGCGCCTGATGTAACGCTGATCTGATAAGATCGGATGTAGGCTAGGATGCAGTGTCAGAAACATGGGGAAAATCACAACACAACCAGACCCGAAAATCAACAATTTGTTTATTAGCACAAATGTCAGCTCCAGCTGGGGTTCGAACACAGAGCCCTCGGCGTTTAAGTCAGGTACTGCGACCAAAAGCGTGTAAGAAGAAGGTTTTTAGCACGCTAAATTTACACCGTTTCCCCGGTAAATGAGCAATTATTATGAAAACTTAACAAGGTTTTATAAATACTTTTATCGTACTGAGAGAAGAAGAATTGTTGTAAACATATAATGCACGACCGTAAATGAGAAACACAGTTTACTTATTCTTTTACATGCTTTATTTCATATTTCGATCGTCTACCGCATCAAAAAGTTCTCTTCTGTACTCTATGTATTCTCGCATCTCGTCGCGACCTGATTACAGCACCTGACGAACTAAGTCTGAACCTCGGGCATTTGGATAGAAAAATATTTTTCGTTAATATTTTAACATAAATTATCTTGTATTCATTTTCTGACTTTACAGCGTTGGTGTATAATTTTGAATATTTAATTATGAATCACATACGTCTTACCTTATATAAATGAAATATAAATTCATATAAATAAAAAAATAATTCATTATAGTACCAGTATTATGACGTATTACTATGGAGATCCGCGAGGTGGGCAGCTGGATTGGAAAGAATATTAATTCCAGACAATCTTTAGTTGGGTCCTCGTAAGTCGCTATTAGAACTATTCAAGGAGACTAATATTTTGACATTGCCGACGTTATGTTTTCTTTTACTTACGCGAATACTACTCATTTAAATAAAACTAATTTTCACGGATTTTACCGCGTTTAATTTAAACTATTCAGATTCCTACCAAGGCGGATCAGTATCCTACAAGGATGATTCGCGAGGCAATTGAAATTAACATTTACATCCTAATTTCAATAGAGAAGATGGTTGGGTATTACCACCGCCTTGGGATCCAACAATTAATAAAATTAAATCAAAAACCAAGCATACCACTGCAATACTTCAGGATACAGTTAGCTCTTTCTGCATAGATCGGACCAAAAAATAATAATTAAAAACTGAAGGTGCCCCGGATTAACTATGACATCATGACATCTGTCACTTCAGTCCCCCCTGACCATGGGTGCTGTAAAGTAAAAAAAATAGTTTTATTTAAATTACCGACGTTGTTTATTATTGAAAACATTACGTACGTATTTAAAACATGACTTTATTTAACAAAATGTGACTGTATTCTCTAGAATGGGTCGAGGATGGTCTAGACACGCTAGATGTTTCTATTTTGAGGTTGGACAAAACTAGAAAGTATTTTCTGAACGTATCTATTACAAAATAATAACTTTTTACTCGATGCTTATGAAAGTATATACGGTACTTTTTGTCTGTCTATCTGTTTCTGTCTGTCTGTTTGTTCCGGCTAATCTCCGAAACAGCTGGACCTATTTTGACGGAACTTTCACTGACAGATAAGAAGGATCAGATGAAGCTGTAAAAGCCAAAAAAGGCTAACAGCAATTACATCACCGAAATTATATATACTGACAGATAGCTGATATTATAGCGGGTAACTTAGGCCACTTAAATTTAAAAATAATAATTAACAAATAATAAATATAAAACAATGCGCAAAAAAATTTAAACCTCTAAATCCGATTCAAATTGGGAAGTATGTTATCGATCGGGGTCGTTTTTTTCGCAGGTGAAACCGCGGGGTACAGCTATTAAAACATAATATTAGCTATCATCTGACATAGATTTTAATAAACTTGTCAATAAGACATTATTAGATAAAGCATTTTATAAAATAGATCATTATATAGATGACAAAGATGAGTGTAATTAACTCTTAGTCTGCACTTGCAGCCATACCATCTATCGTATCTGGCTACCGAATATATCATTGTATACCATATATATTGATGATGTTGTAATAGTTTCATTAATGTAATTTATAAATGACATTATGTCATATATCATTGGAAAAAATACCCCAGAGTTTATTGAGTTTGTAATTCAAAAGAGCTTTAAACAACCCTAACTGGATACAACAAATTTTAATATTGACTTTGTCTTTCACATTTCATAACATTGCAATATACTAAATTGAGTATACATGTGTAATGAATACGTATTTTGCACAAACTAATTCGTACCCATTTACATTTAGTGACATGTAGTAAATTGTCAAAAACATAATATAACCTTAATTGAGCAGCGATGGAACAGAACGATAAAATATAAACATTATCTTAAATTTATGAACAAAATTTACTTGTATATTTTGTTTAATGATTATGTATAAATCTTAGTTTCGTACTGCATGATTTTACATTTCCCGAATTAAATTTCTTGCAACACGATTCAAGCTAGAAGAGTTGTAACCTTTCCGAATTACACCGATCTTGTTCAAACTTTGGATTAAAGAACCTGAATGGTTAAATATTCAACATGCGGTCATACCCTGCAAGTTATGCAGGTATAGCTGACCCGGGTTTAGATTTCGTTAGACCCATCTTTAAGCTGTTGCGGAATTAATAAGACACACAACATTTAAATTGTGACTGTCATACAGTTCACAGGATCACAAGGTAATGTTATATTATATGTATATACGAGTACATTCGTTCCAAAGGTATAGTGCCTAATGAGATTAAAAATGAATAAACAGTTATCTAAGTAAAATTATGATAAGCAAAGCACTTCAAATAATTCTAACGTCTGAGCTTGGGCTGTGACAGTTTAAATCATAATGCTATAAAATAAGATTACCAACGACGACGGTGAACGGACAACGTGAAAAAGGTGCAGACGTTTTGTTTTAATTTACAAAAATATAAATATACAAAAATACTAGAAAAGGAACAACTTGTAGACTTTCCGAACAATTTTCTGAAAAACTAGGTATTTAAAGTGCACAGCCTCTTTCCCATAGGGGTAGGCAGAGACCACATCTTTTCAGTTGCTACGATCCTGAGACTCATCTTTAGCTTCCTCTACTTCCATTACTGTTTACATACAAGCTCATCGGTTGCGGGTAGTTTGGACGTGGCCTTTCCTTAAAACGATTTCGATCTGATCGTGGTACGTTCGCCTACGTCGACCCTTACCAACTTGCCCGTTCACACTCGCTTCATAAATCTTTTTCGTCAATTTTCTTTCATCCATCCTCTCTACGTGTCCAAACCATCTAAGCATCCCTGCTTCTTATTTATTTATCATGCTGTTTCTTACTTTGTCCATCAAAGTCACTCCAGCTATACTTCTCAAACTTTTCAGTTCAACAGCATTAATCTTATTTTCATGCTTCTTTTGCCAGACTCAACATTCACTGCCGTGCATAAGAAATATTAACAATAATATTTTACACATTCAAAATCTCTCGTATCAATGTTCGCCAATAGAGCCTTCTGTATTTCTCGGTTTCTCTTTTTCCATTTTCAACCTAGTTGCTTTACATTGAAATACACATAAAACTATTCTGCGCCGCCGTTCGGTAAGCCGCAGTAAATTCAGCGCGTCAGTAGACATTCCACAAGGCACACGTACTCGTTGTAAAATATTCAAGGCAACGGTGCCTGGGACGAGAAATAAAATGCGCTAGTGTCTAAAACTCTGCGATATATATAAATATATATATACCACGTGGTATGTCTTACATATATTACCAAATCAATAGGTTATTTTTCAGAAATATTATTAATTTTATAGAAAAAGACAACAGGTACATCCTAGAGCCAATCTAGATTTAATAAAAATGATCTAAATACCAGCGAAGTCTATCAATGGACTGTTTCAAATATATTAGTTGAAACTAATGCTGGTCAATCTCATTGCACATTTTGATAAAATGTGTATATTATATAAAAAGTAAATTTCAGAATTAATACATAGTAAACGTAAATAGCAAATTTAAGATGAGGAACTAATTTTAACTGTTCTTTTTTGAAATATTCCTGTAATTAATTACAGATACTTATTGATATTAAATGACCTAAACCAATTAGAAACCGACTCGAGGTATGATCTGTTAAATCGGAATTGCCATGAAAGAAAAATCATCTCAAATTTTCTCCCGTTTACCAATTACGTCGTTATCTTGTGAGTCTAACTGAATAAAACTCGGCGTCGTTTCATCATTTTCGCGTGGCGAAGTTTTAGTTAGTTTTTGTTCAAACTTCTGATTTACGACCATCCCGGGGCATCTCTCATGGCACGACGCACCCCCGCTCTAATAAAGGAATTTTCACGAAAAAAAAATCTTCTGTGAATTTATTTCACCGAAACGTATTTGGGCATTGTTTGGAATTAAGTTACAAAAACAGAACCTTTGAATGAAGGCTCTTAATAAATGAGAAAGTCTACAAAATAGTAATGGTTTGTTATCTAAGGTCGTGTGGTAGCGGTTCAAGAGAATCTACCACCCCATCTCATACCGTGGATGTCGTAAAAGTGAAAGAGGGAAAAATAAAACCAGAAGATGGGCAGCAGCATCTTCCTGGAACATCTGTATAAATAAACTGCGGCTGCCAACCCGCCCGCTAAAAGTGGCAAATATGGCAAAATCCCCCAAAATGAAAGCTACAAACTTTTGTGGCTATCTATGGGGCAGGCCTATATTCAACAGTGGACTATTGATCGGCAGAAATGATGATGATGATCTAAGTCCTACGAGATTTTTTTTCAAAAATCCTATTTTTTAATTGATAAAGTGACGAAAAGAGCGAAACGTTCATCCGATGGTGAGTATAACGTGGTAGACGTTGGTAGACATACGAAATTCTGTATCATCCAGAACACTTCCGCGTGACACCACACTGCGCTCGGCACCCAGAGACATCAGTTCTTAAGTCTCATATGCCCAGTGATTACGCTAGTTCTAAGTGCACTTCGAACCGAAACACAGTAATTTTTGCACACTACTATTTCACAGCAGAATAACTGGCCCTGGGGTGGTACATACCTAGACGGATTCCGGCTATTCCGGCGTGCTGGTTGCACTGGGGTGGTACATACCTAGAAATTTTACCACCAGTAATTATGAATAAATGTAATATTTCAAAGTAACGTACGTGATAGAGTAGAATGTTGGTCTGCATCGCATAAGTTTATCAGCTCAAATGGAAAAAAATTATGGTTTCATCGAAAACGAACGTAAAGTAGAACCGTAACACTGCTGAACATGGTAAGTGAAAAAATCCAAGAGATCCAATAGACAGCCAGCAGTCATTCCACCGTAGTCCAGAAGAGTGACCCCTACGTCAGGAATATCATCGAGGATGGATCAGGCAGATTTCGTGTTCGCACTTACATAAAATTATATTATTAATATATATAAACATATCAGTTGAGACGTAAAAGCCGTTCCAAGATGACGAGCATGTTAGAGTTAAAGAAGGACATTCACTTTTATTCATGCTTACTATCGTCGGTTTTACTGTATTAATGATGACTAGTGTTCGCCACATGTTCGAAATTCCAATGTAATTCATTAACATGTTTTTTGTGTATTTATACTAGCATACACACATATAGACACACCTTTTTCCCATGTAAGAGGTAGGCAGAGGCCACTCACGAAGCCCACTTTTTACTCCCCCCCCCCCCCCCCATTGGAGAAGAGTCCATTAGGATATCCCAAAAAATGTCTCATCAAAAAAGTAAATATGGGGGTGATTCTCCCTGTGACCTGTCTGTAGTTTTCTGCCTTCCCTTTATGTTTTAGAGCCGTCTGGATTGCTTTTTAGTACCTTAATACTATGCTGCTCGTTCTGGGTTAGAATATCTGCCGGAGCAACATTATGTGCATAAATATAAATTGTTGGTTGTCTTATTGTGTTGTAATGTCCGTGTTTGTGCACTACAGCCTAGAATATCCCTAACTTTATCGCATGAGCCTTTCATCTGGCGAGGGTATATTTCTGACTAATTGACAGATTCCGACTTCAAATACGAATGTTGAAAATCAGTAGATGATATCATAATAATGCAGAAGTGATAGAAATCTCCAGCTCAACGTCCGCAATGAAGAGACTCCTTAAGGACCATTGTGGTCGCGACTGCGGTAGCGTCCGAAAGCGTCACCGTAGTACCGGAGGTAGTGGTTGGTGAAGACTGGAACACCATGGCTGTTTTAGGTGGTGGGAGTGGGATAGAAGTATCTATTTAGATTTCCCTGCGATAAAAAGTTTAATTTAATTCTATTTTCTTAAATAAAAGATGGCATTTCTGAAATGACGTTTTTCGAGTTGGCGGCAATTTTGACGTATTATAAACTTTATACAAGCATTAATAAATAAAAAGCATTGATAAATAAATTTTGACTGAGAATTAAAAAAAAAAAATTCGTAAACTTTGTAAGTAGGACTAACAATTGACATTGTATAAAATCGACAATGTTTTTTTTACATGAATTGTTTAACTTAAAAAAATATTCAAATTGAATATAACATACGGATTAGTATCATTACTACCCTATGACCTACAGCCGAAACCTTTGATAAAGTATTTCACATATTCCAACCTTTTGCGCTTCGTAAGCCACGAGAAAATACAAATTGCCTTCTTTAATATATGGCACGCGCAAATTTGCTGCCGCGTATGAAAAAACCGAACCTACTTACAGCACGATTTTACTACCGGTTCTATGATTTCTGGTTAAAGGAGATTTTAACAACGCTCATAATTATATGAAAAGGCGAAGCTTGTACAAACTCAAAGAACACGTGTTATTTCCAAAGATAAATGTACGAGTATCTTAAATGTTATTTGTTTCCACATATCGTTTAATCATGAATTTTTTTTATGTCATTGTCTAAAAAGGCAGTGTGCCATTTCAGATTATTGTAGCATCAAAAGTAAACGAAACATGTAGAAATACTGATGTTTGAATTCAAGTGTGGCCGTTCATCATTTCTCTCCCCTACCCTTCCCTTCCTTTATAACACGGTCCCGGTCCCGAGCCACTTGCGACCATTGACTTCAGGTTCGTCCTAAACTGCGTTCGCCGTGTTACATGGCCATCTGATGGTAAATGCAACATCTGCCTGTAACAAATGCTGTGTCACCCAAAACTTTTCTAAAGAAAGTAATAGGCTCTCTTCCTGAAGGTCCCTAAGTTGTATCTGTCCAGACAATCCAAACGACTGGCGGCAGCAGCTTCAGTGGTCGGGTGTGACAGAAAATTACTTTAAAATCGCGGAGTGTCACCCATCAAGGTGATGTCGATGAAATTTTGAGTTAAGCAACAATAACTGGAATAATTTCTCGGAATATTCCCCGTGGTTAATTCGATATTTTTTTTTAAGATATGCAACGTCTCTTCGCACGGCCAGTGGATCAAGCCGTTCGAAAAGAACTTGGTCATAGACGATTTAAATAGAAGATTTGGTGGGGATCCGCGGCCTGCCATGAAATAATATTCATTTTGCAAAAACAAGTATTTCGGGCAATATATAACTTGGGTCCTCGCGAGTGGCTACGAGAACTATTCAAGGATTCTAATATTTCGACAATTCCGTCGTATTTGTATGAAAATATTATGTACGAACGGAAACACATGTATTTATTTAATAAAAAAAGTGACTGTATCCTGTAGAATGGCCCGAGGCAACACGCCAGAGGTTCCTGTGTTTATGTTGGCCAAAACTAGAAAATATTTTCTTAGTAGCTCCATATTTTTTTTTACAACATTCCTAAAAGTGTGACTCAAAAAACTGACTTAGAATTCAAAGAAATTTTCAAGAAGACATTATTAGAAAAAGCGTATTATAAAATAGATCATTACATAGAGGACAGACATGTGTGGAAATAATTCTTACTCTGCACTTGCAAACTCCCCAGCTAATAAATTTATTACGTAATTTATTAATGACATTATATAATGTGGTATTGAACAAAAGAAAGACCCTAGAGTTTCTTGCCGGTTCTTCTCCGAGAAGGTCTTATTTTTTGAACCGGTGTAGATTTTGACAATCATAAGAGCTTTTTACAAGCCTAAGCTGAATAAAGAAATTTTGATTCTTTCCAAAATATTTTATGACAGTTGTACGAATCTGAAATCATTTGTCAAATAATAAATATAAACCTCATATAAATGATTTCATAAGAGATACTTGAGATAAATCAGAAATGTTCTAATCCTATTACCTAAATATACAACAAATAAAACCCTTGTTTCTTTGTTTGCTTAAAAACGATTCAAGTTAATATTGTTCTTATACAATTAGAGATTGAGATCTTAATGCTCCTAATATATTACAAAGATTATAGGGGATCTTGGAACTTCATTGTTGTAGTTTTGCATCTTAAGCTGAGACTTAACGAATTAAAGTTGCGCCCCAAAGTTATCGAGTTTAAATTTCAGGTTTAAGTTTCATTATAATCGAGTTATTATATTATCAAAATATACATGAATATAACATTGTGATAAGATTTTTTTTCATACCACGACTCTATAGGTATCTGTTTAGAAGAAAATTAAATGAAAAAGAAATATCAATCAATTTTATTTCCTCCACTAACTCTCAGTTAAGTGAAGTATCCTATCAAAAATACGTAAGTACCATGTTCGTGTATGACAGATTAAACTGGTAGTAGGATTCCTATGCAGGAGTCCGTCTAAGTAGGTACCATTCCAGGGCCAGTTATTCTGCCGTGAAGCAGTAGTGTGTAGAAATTACTGTGTTTCGGTCTGAAGGGCACTGAAAGGTAGTTGCAGTGGTATGCTTGGTTTTTGATTTAATTTTATTTATTATTGGATCCCAAGCTGGTGGTAATACCCAACCATCTTCCCTATTGAAATTAGGATGTTTTTTGATTTCAATAGCCTCGCGAATCATCCTTGGTAGGAATCGGTGTTCTTTTGCAAGGATCTGTGGTTTATCAAATCTGATGTAATGGTTGGGATGATCCAGAACATGGTCACAGACTGCAGACTTCCTAGAACGACGATGCTTCACGTCAGCTATGTGTTCTTTTACACGGGTTTTAATTGATCTTTTTGTTTGGCCTATGTAAGAGAGACCACATTCACAATCTAGCTTGTATACTCCTGCGTCCTGTAGAGGGATGTTACACTTGACAAATGGTAAAAACTGACTTATCTTCTTCGGCGGCTTGAAGAATGTTTTTATGGAAGCCCGCTTCAAGATATAGCCAATCTTGTCCGTGACTCCTCTGACATAAGGTAGAACAGCAGGCACACGCTCGACTGTGGCCGGTTTCACTCGGTCACTGCGACGTAGGCGCGGAACCCGAAGCTTGTTGTCGTGCAAAACTTGCTTGACATGTTGAAGCTCGGCGGCCAGGTGTTTCCTGTCACAGATTCCTCGTGCTCTCTGAAACAAGGATTTACCCACGGTAGCTAACTGTGATGGATGATGGTGAGATTCACCGTTTAAATATCTGTTAGCATGGGTCTTTTTTCTATACACAGTGTGACACAAGGTGTTATTAGGATTTCGAATTACTAATACATCTAGAAAAGCTAAAGAGTTATTTGCCTCTAACTCCATTGTAAATTGAATTTTAGAGTTTAGGGAGTTAAGGTGGTTTAGAAATGCATTTACTTTATCTGATGGTAAAATTGTGAAAGTATCATCTACATACCGCTTGTAGAATCTTGGATTTACTGGAGAAGTACGGAGGGCTCTCTCCTCAAAGTCTTCCATGAAGATGTCGGCGACAATGGGAGATACTGGGGAGCCCATCGCCACACCATCTACTTGCTTGTAGTAGTGTTCCTTCCACAATAGATAGCCAGATGTAAGGCAATGTCTTAGTAGTTCTGCATATTCCGCTGGCATGTTGTTCTCAGCTAGCTTCCTAGATACAATTGAGATGCAGTCATCTACTGGTAGGCATGTGAATAGAGACTGGACATCAAAACTGACCATAGTTTCATTGTCAGTCAGGTGTAGGTCTTTAATCTCACTGACAAAATGGTATGAATCCTTTGTGTGTGCTCTAGTGTGTCCTCTGAGTGGTGAGAGTACTTTAGCCACATGCTGAGCCAATCTGTAGGTTGGTGAATCGATCTGGCTCACTATTGGACGTAGTGGAGCATTTGGTTTGTGTATCTTTGGTAACCCATACAACTTCGGTGATTTGGCACAAGATGGTACTATCGAACTAACGTCCAGATTCAATTTTTCGGAGTGTTTCTTAATAAGATCGCTAGTCGTTTTAAGCGTATTAGTAGTTGGGTCTGATTTGACCTTTTTATATGTACTTTCGTCCGACAAAAGTTCTTGTATTTTAAAATTGTAATCTGACGTATCCATGACTACCGTAGCATTACCTTTATCTGCGCGGAGGATCGTGAGTTCAGGTCTGTTCCGTAGGTTGTTCAACGCCTTTAATTCGTCTTTAGGAAGATTTAGTTTCGGCACCGAACTTCGACGTAACATAGACGAAATGTCTTGACGTATGGCCTCCAAATCTTCTTTATTGATATTGTTTTTAAACAGACAATCCTCGACACTACAGATAATTTCCTCGTACGGTATTCTTCGCGGTGTTACTGCGAAATTCATGCCTTTCGATAATACTTTTAATGTAGATTCATCCAGTGTTTGTTTTGACAGATTATAGACCGCGCGTAATCTATGATCATTGTCCGTAGTCAACGGTCGCGTTCCGTTCATGCGTTGAGATTGATGTTTGACATTTAATTTGGTCGTTAATTTTTGATATTTTTCTATATGTTTATTTTTGCAATTCATTATATCTAGCTGTTTCACGCTTATTTAATGTTTCAATGCAATTATTAAAATCAAATGTCGTTAAAACTGTTTTTAAAACACTGGATAAATTGTCTATGGACGTATTTATGACATGTAGATCGGTACGTTTTTGCTGAATACCCGTTCTTAACAACTTTTTACTTGCCTGTTTTAAGATCTTAGCGCTTCCTCGAATGTCCTTTTTAGCTGATATTTTGACACACGTAGGAATGAGATCATGGTCTCTGCATCTCTTCAAGAAATTCAAAGATGTTATGAATCTTGCGCGCTTGGTCTTGCGATCTTCTAACCGGCGTATTTTATTTGCGATTTCCAGTCCGTACTGGTTCACATAATGATTTCTTATATTTACGCGAACACTACACATTTAAATGAAACTAAGTTTACGGATTTTATCGCGTTTAATTTTTACTTTTTTATTATTTATAACCCGACGTTTCGAGTGCTTTACAGCACCCATGGTCACGGGAGGACTGAGGTGACAGATGTCCTGATGTCATAGTTAACCTGGGGTACCTTCAGCTTTTAATTATTATTTTTGGGTCCGATCTACGCAGAAAGAGCTAACTGTGTCTTGAAGTCACATGGAAGACTTTGAGGAGAGAGCCCTCCGTACTTCTCCAGTAAATCCAAGATTCTACAAGCGGTATGTAGATGATACTTTCACAATTTTACCATCAGATAAAGTAAATGCATTTCTAAACCACCTTAACTCCCTAAACTCTAAAATTCAATTTACAATGGAGTTAGAGGCAAATAACTCTTTAGCTTTTCTAGATGTATTAGTAATTCGAAATCCTAATAACACCTTGTGTCACACTGTGTATAGAAAAAAGACCCATACTAACAGATATTTAAACGGTGAATCTCACCATCATCCATCACAGTTAGCTACCGTGGGTAAATCCTTGTTTCAGAGAGCACGAGGAATCTGTGACAGGAAACACCTGGCCGCCGAGCTTCAACATGTCAAGCAAGTTTTGCACGACAACAAGCTTCGGGTTCCGCGCCTACGTCGCAGTGACCGAGTGAAACCGGCCACAGTCGAGCGTGTGCCTGCTGTTCTACCTTATGTCAGAGGAGTCACGGACAAGATTGGCTATATCTTGAAGCGGGCTTCCATAAAAACATTCTTCAAGCCGCCGAAGAAGATAAGTCAGTTTTTACCATCTGTTAAGTGTAACATCCCTCTACAGGACTCAGGAGTATACAAGCTAGATTGTGAATGTGGTCTCTCTTACATAGGCCAAACAAAAAGATCAATTAAAACCCGCGTAAAAGAACACATAGCTGACATGAAGCATCGTCGTTCTAGGAAGTCTGCAGTCTGTGACCATGTTCTGGATTATCCCAACCATTACATCAGATTTGATAAACCACAGATCCTTGCAAAAGAACACCGATTCCTACCAAGGATGATTCGCGAGGCTATTGAAATCAAAAAACATCCTAATTTCAATAGGGAAGACGGTTGGGTATTACCACCAGCTTGGGATCCAATAATAAATAAAATTAAATCAAAAACCAAGCATACCACTGCAAGACTTCAAGACACAGTTAGCTCTTTCTGCGTAGATCGGACCCAAAAATAATAATTAAAAGCTGAAGGTACCCCAGGTTAACTATGACATCAGGACATCTGTCACCTCAGTCCTCCCGTGACCATGGGTGCTGTAAAGCACTCGAAACGTCGGGTTATAAATAGTAAAAAAGTAAAAATTAAACGCGATAAAATCCGTAAACTTAGTTTCATTTAAATGTGTAGTGTTCGCGTAAATATAAGAAATCATCATATATGGTAGTTTAAAAATTTTAAGCAAAAGTTTTTGTACATATCATTGTAAAACGAGAGTACATAATATCGTTGTAAGCTTGTTAGGTCAACAGATGCCATCTGCGTTGCGACACCAGCGCCATTTGTTTTACGGGCAGCCCGTGGCACGAATTGCAACTAACTATTGATAACACAGTATTAAACAAGCGAGTAGGGATTTACCATTATTTTTAATATTTTATGTCGAACTATTTTTAATGAAATGTTTTAGTGCGCTAAGAATTGTTGCACATGGTTTTAAAACGTAATGTAATTAAATTAACATCAACTTACGAGAACTTTTTTTAAATACATTCATTATTTTTTTTAAATTTAACAACTATAACTAATCATCGAACAAAACGTAATTACAAATCGGTTTATAAAAATGTATAAACAATACCATAACACATGGGCCTCGAAGAATGTAAACTCATCAAAATCATCTACATATTATGTGATATTAAATTCAAGATTCATAGTCATCATATTCTGATCGTCAATTAATGATTGTATGCCTTTAAGTTTTAAAAATTCTTACCTGGTTTTAAATAGTAATGACGTATATCGGAATAATGAAAGAACATATGATTTATGCAAATATTAAACGTGTTCTCGAAATGAGGGCCAAACCGAGAACAATAGGAAAGCTTTCTTTAGCTTTATACAGTTAAATAAACAATTATATTTTCGTATTATATTAGTGGCTAACAAAGAAGTTACCGTTATAAGCTGAAATCTATATTTTATTATGGATGTAGAAATCTGGTAGAAAAGGAGCAGAGAGCTGTATGAGCAGGGATTAAAGTTTTCAAAGGAAAAGACAACGCATATGGACGTGTACCGAAGGTAGAAGCTAAAACTTATAACAGATGTGGATATATAAAACAGAAATAATTAGTTGATATTTAGGTTATTTTTGAAGTGATATAATGATTGCGTGGTAGAAAACAAAATGGGAGATTATAAGTAAGTTCACAGATTAAACAAGCATCCGTAATTATTGGATTTATTTCTGGTCATTAACAAATTTGAGTTGAAATAAAACAACTTATTACTTATTTGTACGTGCCAGAAACACGGGGACATTCACAACACAACCAGATCCGAAAACCAACAATTTGTGTTTTAGCACAAACGTTGGCTCCGGCTAGGATTCGAACCCAGAACTCGCGGCGTAGAAGTTGGGTACTCGGACCACTAGGCCACGCGGACGTCAATTTCGCAGATATGTGAAGTTTGTCAACCGGCATTGGAGCAGCGTGGCGGATTCTTTCTGTCTCCATTATCCTCTCAAAAACGAGAAGAGGCCTGTTCTCAGCTGTTGGACATTTTCAGGTATATTACTTTATGTTTCACGTAATAAGTGTTAAGTAAGTTAACTATATAAGTATTGTTAACTTAAATCTGTATATAACGTTAAGTTAAAATAAATTACATACAAATATTAAATTCAACTAAATTTGGCCAATCATCGTTCACCACCGAACCGCACATTAAAATAATTCGTTTGTATCCTGTATGAAATATAGTTAATAGAAACAGACGTTACTTACTTTCCTTCATTCCTGTATGAAAATTATGAACGGATTTTTTTAATGCACAAAAATCATGCACTTAGTTGTCCGGAGTAATCAAAACCACAAAACATATACTCGTATTACAGATTATTAAATAACTTGTGTAAAACTGTGACTCTTAGTTAGCGGTTACAAAATACCGACAAGATCGCACATGCGATCCGCGCGTTCGCACGCATTATTTGCTACTTCACTGTGCGGAACTAATGCTGGGATTAGGTGTCCTATAAATCGTATGGTGTAGACACATAAAAAATTGTTTAACGAAGTTGACATATATGCCCACGACCATTGTACTTTAAAAAAAAGATAATATTCTGTCTCAAATAAATGAAATCAATCAATAAGTAATTATGTTCGGTTGTGTTAGAAAACGCGTGCGCGTGAAAATTTAAATAGGGAGTTGTATTATGTTTTTTTATATAATTAGGAATTTGGTGCTTTAGGATACGCATTTTTCACCTAGAGACATGAGTTCTTAAGTCTCATATGCCTAGTGATTACGCTAGCTCTCAGTGCCCTTCAAACCGAAACACAGTAATGTTTGCATAATACTGCTTCACGGCAGAATAACTGGCCCTGGGGTGATACCTACCTAAACGGATTCCTGCACAGGAATCTTACCACCAGTAAGATGGTGTGTTCATGGGCGGCGGTGATCACTTACCATTGAGCCGCTTGCTCGTTTGCCCTCTCTTCTATAACAAACTTTTGAAATTTTCAAATGATTCACTATACAGTTTTAAGGTTTCTTAAGAATCACAATTCTCTTAGCATACCTTAAAAATATGGGAACAAAGGAGCAGCGGTGGAAGCCGACAGAATTAACTAATTAATATCTGTATTCCACAGCCAAGCTTCCAGCTTGCCAACGGTGCAAGTCCTTTGTGTTGTATGATTACACGGGTATTACAATCGTGACCATAGAGACAGATAGAATTAGTTGTCTGACGTCGAGGTATACTCGTAAGCGAAAGTGGATTTAATTTCAAATGACAACTTTTTTAATTAAAAAAATGGCTGGCCGCGTATGAGAGTGCGCGGAGTATGAGAATACATCATTCCATATCGTTTCTTATATTTATGTATGAGTGGTGACTTAAGAGAATTTAGCACCTCATCTCATCCGGTGGGTGTCGTAAAAGTCGACAGTGGGAAAATAAAAACCAGGAGATGGGCAGTAACATCTGAAATTTCCTGGACCATCTGAATAAATAAACCTGCCTGCCTAGAGTGGGAACTATGGCGAAATTTTCCTTTTTTTTTTCATAAAGTGACGAGACAAGCAAATCGTTCACCTGATGCTTTTTTTTCCATAAAGTGACGAGACGAGAAAATCGTTCACTTGATGGTAGGAGCAACGTCTGCCCATAACAGATGCTTTGCTACTCAGAATATTTCTGTGTAGCGCCACACTGCGCCCGTCACCTTGAGACATAAGTTCTTAAGTCTCATGTGCCCAGTAATTACGCTAGCTCTCAGTGCCCTTCAGACCGAAACGCAGTAATGTTTGCACACTACTGCTTCACGGGAGAATGACTGGCCCAGGGGTGGTACCTACCTAGACGGATTCCTGCATAGAAATCCTACCACCATCCTAAAATAAGAATTATAAACTTTTGTGGCAATCTATGAGAGAGGTCTTTGTTTACCAATGGACTAGTAATACGTTGAAATGATGATGAAAAAGAGACGAAAGGAATAAATAAACCAGGTGATAGCAATGTCGCTTTATGTAAGCCTTTTTTCAAGGATCACTCTCACCAATCATCCCAATAGCCGTTCTTATGGCATTGTAGTGTCTACTGCTACGGAAGCTACTGAAAAGGCAGTCAGTCATATTTATAATGATACTATAATACTCGTAGCAATTGTTAACAATGCCTCTTGCTGTTGTATTCAAATCCACTCTATTTTTAAAAAGCATTCGGGATTGGGTGAATATGGTACTTCAATATGTGATGTATTTACTTTTATGATGGGAAATTATATACTGTTCATACATACTATTGATAATATTAAAAAAAACACAATACTTCTAATTTTTTTACTTTTAACTAGCAACATCAAACTTTGTCACAATATAATTTATATGTTATCAAACAGAACCGTGATGTAATTTACACGTAGTGACATCTGTTGGTCGGCACAATAACTATATTTACTAAGTCGCCTGTTGAACAGCATCTATGTGTGATAGTTCAAAACACTAATAGATAAACAGGGATAAGATGTGCAATAGAAAAAATTTTATTAATTCATAATACTGATAGTATTTTCTCAGACAGCCAACGGAAAAATGTAAGTGCTGAATCGAAACCACAGATCATTATTTCCAATTTGGTAGTACAGGCGGTTGCATATTAAAGTTTAAATTGAACGTACACTGCGGCTCGGTGTAAGTCTGCATTAGGAGTCTCTGGGGAGACGAGTATTTGACTGTGAACTTAGACAAGCGGAACAAAAGTTTTGTTTCATTTCATCGTTCGACTTAATCGAGTTAAGTTAATTTACGTCATAAAGTAGGGTAACGTAGTTTTTTTACTGTCCGGAATATACATAAAAAGTTACTTCATTTTATTTAAGTATAGAATAATGTAAACCCCAAAGTTTTAATTTCGTTAGAATTATTAGAATTATTATCGTTTATTTTTTATTTATTTTTTAAAAAAAAAAACGAAGCCCCACAGTAGGATTTTCTCCTGTATCGTGGGTACGTTTTACAAACATACATTTCAGATGCACAACACAACCAGACCCGAAAAGCAACAATTTGTGTTTTTGCACAAATGTTACCTCCGGCTGGGAATCGAACCCAGGACCGGTGGCGCAGAAGTCAGGTACGCTAACCACTACGCCACGCGGTCGACAATAGTTTATTATTTCAATAGTTAATAGAATCAAGCGTTACTTTGCGGAAATCAATTATAATGAAGGAAATAAAGTTTATTTGTTAAAATCCACAGGCAAATATAAAGTGGTGCATATTACCTGGTTTTTGAACTGCACCGCCCGCGCTCCCACATTAAGGTAACACAACCCTATGTTCAGCACATTGATGATGAAATAATGAATGAAAGAAAGGAAGTTAATTTGCTAAGATCCGCAGGCAAAATATAAAATGGTGCATATTTCCTGGTTTTTAAAGAACCACACACCAGTCTCACAGTAGCGTACACAAGCATACTAACACTGATAATGCCTCGTTTTGAGGTAAAACACATATATGAACCAATAAATTGTTTAATGATTTCTTATATTTACGCGAACACTACACATTTAAATGAAACTAAGTTTACGGATTTTATCGCGTTTAATTTTTTATTATTTATAACCCGACGTTTCGAGTGCTTTGCAGCACCCATGGTCACGGGAGGACTGAGGTGACAGATGTCCTGATGTCATAGTTAACCTGGGGTACCTTCAGCTTTTAATTATTATTTTTGGTCCGATCTACGCAGAAAGAGCTAACTGTGTCTTGAAGTCTTGAAAACATAGCTGGACGTGAAGCATCGTCGTTCTAGGAAGTCTGCAGTCTGTGACCATGTTCTGGATCATCCCAACCATTACATCAGATTTGATAAACCACAGATCCTTGCAAAAGAACACCGATTCCTACCAAGGATGATTCGCGAGGCTATAGAAATCAAAAAAACATCCTAATTTCAATAGAGAAGATGGTTGGGTATTACCACCAGCTTGGGATCCAATAATAAATAAAATTAAAATTAAATCAAAAACCAAGCATACCACTGCAAGACTTCAAGACACAGTTAGCTCTTTCTGCGTAGATCGGACCAAAAATAATAATTAAAAGCTGAAGGTACCCCAGGTTAATTATGACATCAGGACATCTGTCACCTCAGTCCTCCCGTGACCATGGGTGATGTAAAGCACTCGAAGCGTCGGGTTATAAATAATAAAAAATTAAACGCGATAAAATCCGTAAACTTAGTTTCAATAAATTGTTGCTTTCAATGCGTAAAGTAAAAGCAAATTGCTGCAGCTATGTACGGTAAATCAAGAAAATAATATGTCACGTGAAGTAACAACCATAATCAGGTGGTATGTATAATTGTTTGTCAACGTATTCACATAAAAACATATTTTAAGCATATCCAGGTTCATCGAGGCAATAGAACAAGTGTACGGCAGAGTAGAATAGCACCTACTTGTTTCCTGCCGAGGTGTCGTAAGAGGCGACTAAGGTAAGTGAGCTACGTGAGTGGCCTCTGCCTACCCCTTATACGAGAAAAGAGCGTGACTGTATGTATGTATGTTTAAGTTCACTACAATTTGTTTTTGTGGAAGATAGTGACGAGACGTGCAAATCATTCACAATTATTGATGGTAGATTTATATACATGAATCCGTTTAGGAAGGTTCGCCGCAGATCCAGTTATTCTGCCGTGAAACAGTAGTGTGCAACAAATAATATGTTATGCGAACCCAGGACCCGCGGCGTAGAAATCAGGTGCGCTAATCATTTGGTCACACCATCGTCTTATTACACAAGCTATCGGTGCCCTTCAAAGCAAAACACAATACTGCTTTACGGCAGAATAACTGCTACTGTGGTGGCCTACCTAGAAATACCTAGACGGATTCCTGCACAGAAATTCTACCACCAATAAAAATCATCAGAGTATTAGTATTTTTTTTTGTTCAGAGTGTTAAATACATCGATTTATTTGCTTAAGACGCTACCGCCTTACGCTATCGCTTATTAATGCATTTAGCTCGATAACATTCCCAAGGGCCGAGAACAAAGTATCGCTGCAGTTGTCTGCATAATTCACTTTATCGCAGCCCGCTCTAGCTGCAAGATATCCTGTCATAACTCTATTTAGGATCTGCTGGCTTCAACGGTATCTATTTCTACCGTATTAAGAATTCACTCGAGACCAAAAACAAAGCAATTAAAACTGTTCAGTTTAACAAAATTGAGATTGAGCTTAGTATTCCGAAATTAATTACCGCAGTGCAATTCGAATTATTGTGTTAAAATATCATTGTTGATTTATAAGTAAATAAGAGGTGACTAGGGATTATAGCGCCGTGTGTTAGCGGCTTAAGAGAATCTACCACCCCATCGCATCCCGTGGGTCGTAAAAGTAGACAGAGGGAAAATTAAAACCAGAAGATGGGCAGCAACATCTTCCTGGAACATCAGAATAAACAAACTGCGGTTGTGAACCCGCCTGCCAAGCGTGGCAACTATGGCAAAATTCCCCCCAAAATGAGAGCTACAAACTTTTCTAGCAATCTTTGGGGGAGGCCTATGTTTAGCAGTTGACTATTGATAGGCTGAAAGGATGATGATGATAGGGATTCGTTATACACTTATAACGAAGAAGCGGCTGTCTTGAGAAGCAGCAAGAAACCAAGCGAGAAGTATAAAATAGTTCTACTTTATCTGCTGGCAACCATATCATAGCAGTGATTAAATATTAAAAAAAAAAACATTTTTCTCAAAAATCCTGGCTTGTGCGTTTTGAATCGCGGGTTCGATTCCCGCGCGGAACAAATTACTATGGCCTACAGGTATGGTTGTTCTGGGTCTGAGTATGTCTGGTCACATTTCACCGGGTTCTATAGTAACTATTTACACAGTACGAGGTATGTGAAATCTATAGGTGTAAAACGCACCCACGATACAAGAGTAATCTTACTCGTAGTAAGTAGCTTCGTTTCTAAAAAAGAATATTGTATTTAATAGCAGCGTAAATATTTAAAAATTATGTAACGAAGTTCACCCTCTAGTCAATTACTCTCGCGAACAGAATGACGGTCCAAGCCGAGGTCCCTTGCGCTTACACACCGATTCCTACCAAGGAAGAAACATCCTAATTTAAATAGGGAAGATGGTTGGGTATTACCACCGGCTTGGGATCCTATTATTAATAAAATTAAATCAAAAATGAAGCATACCACATCAAGGCTTCAAGACACAGTAAGCTCTTTCTGCGTAGATCGGGCTAAAAATAATAATTAAAAGCTGAAGGTAGTCCGGGTTAACTATGACATTGGGACAACTGTCACCTCAGTCCCTCCGTGACCATGGGTGGTGTAAAGCGCCCGAAACTTCGGGTTAAAAATAGTTCTAAATTAAACGCGATAAAATCCGTAAAAAGTAGTTTTATTTCATTTTTTTTTATTTTCTTTGAACGTCATCGGAGTGCAAATGGGGGTTGACACTGAAAATCAGTGCTGTGGCGGAATTCGCTTCTGCCGCAGTGTATGCTGAGTTGTCAACCTCGTTTGCGAGGAGTACGGCGTACAATTTTTTAAATATTTTTGTACTGCTATTTTTATTTTTTATTACGTATTACTTTTGTGTACGTCTGCTTCAAGCAAATAAATGATTTTTCTTTCTTTCTTTCTCTTTCTTTATTCAGATATTCCTGGAAGATTTTGCTGCCCATCTCCTGTTTTTATTTTCCCTCTGTCGACTTTTACGACACCTACGGGATGAGATGGGGTAGTAGATTCTCTTAAGCCGCAACCACACGACTTTTCTCAAGTGTGATATATTTGATACAATCGGCAATGTATTTTTATATTTATATTGATTTACTGTTTTATACTTTACACACTCAATACACACTGTTACTGTATTCATTAAATACAATTATATATTATGATAACGTTCCTCTTACTAATTCTGAACGGCTACTATCTCGGGCTCAAAACTTTTTATCATATAGATAACCGATTTTATCAGCGTAGAATCGGAACTTATAGTTAGTGTTGCAATATTCGGATAGTTTTTTTTTTTTAATTGGTTAAAGTGATGAAAAGAGCAAAACGTTCACCTGATGGTAAGTGTAACGTCTGCCCATAACAGTTGCTGTGTCACCCAGAAAATTTCTGTGTGACACCACACTGTGTCCATCACCCTGAGACATAAGTTCTTAAGTCTGATATGCCCAGTGATTACGCTAGCTCACAGTGCCCTTCAAACCGAAACACAGTAATGTTGACACACTACTGCTTCACGGCAGAATAACTGGCCCTGGGGTGGTACCTACCTAGACGGATTCCTGCATAGGAATCCTACCACCAGTAAAAGTTGGTTTGAAATTCGTTAAAAATATATTTATAAATTGCTTACTGTTAATTGTTTTTCATTGCATTAGTTTTTACGTAGATATTAGTTCTTTCTATCAAAAATTTAACCCGTGAGTGATGTGCATTTCCTGCTTCTTTAACTTAACTTTGGTAAATAGGTTCACATTCTACCGCTCTTATTTCCTTGGGGAAATCATTCAGAGCTTTCTAAGGTGTCTTCAACCTTTTGGAAAATCTACAGCTAACCTCTTTTAAAGGTGCTTTTATTTTCAGTTTCTAAAACATTTAGTCATTTCGTTTTTACTAAGTCAATACTTTAAAATCTAGTAAACTTATTCATCCTACAAGGATATGTATTTGATAGTTAATAATTAATGCAGTCTATTTTATAAACGGATGTTATATCTATTCAAAGTCAATTTCTTTAATTACTCGTATCATTTAAACTTGGGTAACAAAAGCAGTTAACTCTACCAGAATGTATTCAAAAATTAGCTTCTATTTTTATTAATAGAATCAGGCGTTACTTTAAGGAAATCCATTATAATAACGGAAAGAAAGTTAATTTCCTCAGATCCGCATGCAAAACTTAAAATAGTGTGTACCTAGTTTTTGAAGAGCACCGCCCGCTCTTCCTCAACAGCGTGCAAAAGCAAACCAAGACTCGACGACAGTCAGCCGCCGAGCGTACTGTCGTAGACTCAATATCTGCTCTGCCTATCACTTGTAAGGGAAAAAGGAAAAATGTATGTAAAGTAAATATTCAAATTTATTAAATAGACAATAATAGACAAACCTTGAGACTTATTTTCCTTTTGGTTTTAAATTGGTGCGTAATGCAAAATTGATTTTATTTATACAACATATTATATTACTGATCGATTCCCGACAGTTTCGAATACACCCAGGTGTTCCTGCACAGGTGTACTGTAGATGTTTACGACAATATAAAGTCAAGGTGCTATTCAACGGTTAATCGATACAATTGAAGGTAATCGGTAGAGATAATTTATCGTTCAGACTAAATTGAAGATGTGAAAATAAATGATTTATTTAAATCCAAACCTGAAATCGTGTAATACGAACAGAGAAAGAATCACAACAAAAATCTCGTAACAATTTATCCTCTTAAACAAAGATTTTCCTAATTTGAACATTTGTTTATGGTTTTTCTCAAAAAATAGTAATACAATATTTACACTGCATATATATTTATTATTTCAACTATATTTGCATTACAATACTACCTCACCTGATCACGAGCCATTAATATATATCCTATTCAATAAACGTAGCCATATAAAACCTATTTATGTGAACAGTCTGTAGTTTAGACAAGCTTTAAACGAGTATTTCATTTTTATAGCCATTCGCTTCGCGTCTCGCTCTCCTTATCGCGAAGTGGCGCGTTATTTTATTATTGATATCGTCAATAGTCCGTGCGTTCTATGCTGTTACGACGGTAATATTTTTTTAATACTTCCGACTGAAGGTGGAAAAAGAGACGATAAATGGATACTAAAGTTGTTTTGAAATATCTCTAACATTTATCATCTCTGGTCATAAAAGCCTCGTTCACAAATTTCTATTGTTACGTATATGACTTCCGGGTGAAACCAAATTAGATTTTTTTGGGAATTGTTATCTTACACGCATGTTTTATTTAAATGAAAGTTTCAAGAACTGACCATTGAATATATATGTGGTTATATATGCTAAAATGTTCATTGAGCTGCAATTCTAATAATGTCTGCTACTCTGTCTCATCCGCTGCGAAGATTGGAGTTTTGAGAGCTAGTCTCCAGAAAACTGACGAAGAAAACCTACATGCAAAGACTGGGTGACCGCATAACACCGTTAACTGGCCAGACTTGTTAAAATTTTCACCCAAAGATTAATTGTCAGTTAAATAACGAAGGAAAGGAAGTTAATTTGCTAAGATTCGCATGCAAAATATACAATGGTGTGTATTAACTAGATTTCACAATCAAACTAAAGCCACAACCGGGACTTAACCGGGACACTAGGCAATATACATCACTGAAGTCCGAGATCACAACACGTGTTTCACCTCAAAACGAGGCATTATCGCCGAGTGACTCGTCGGTTGTCTGTCGTAGAGGAAGCTATCAATTAAGCAGGAGATTTAATAATGTCATTAATAAGTGAACTAATTCACTCACTATTCCTAACCTCCTTATCTTTATCGCCTGTTGTAACGCATATGCCATAAGATCGATATTATGTTGGCATGGAGTGTCAGAGACCTGGATTTAAACAAAACAATACCAAACACGAAAACCAATAATTTGTGCTTCTGCATCAATGTTGGCTCCAATTGGGATTCAGACACAGGGCTCTCGGCGTAGAAATAAAGGTTGACCTCTAGGCCACGCGGTCGCCATGTATCACTATCTTATCACTATCACACCATAATATTGAGATCAATATTATGGAGTCGTAAGAGATGATGTGTAAAGCAGAGGATGTGTAGCACTTAACATTTGAGCAAACCTTTGCGGTTGACAAATCTCACCTAAAAGTTATAAGTGGGGAGGAACTCATATAAATAAAAGTGAAAATTAATATAACTTTATCATATTTTTTAATTTGGATCAAATAACAGTAAACACGATATAGTTATAAATAAAGTGACAAAATGTTTTCTTTTATTTACGCGAATATTACACATTTAAATAAAACTACTTTTTTACGGATTTTATCGCGTTTAATTTTGAATTATTTTTACCCGACGTTTCGGACGCTTTACAGCACCCATGGTCACGGGGGGACTGAGGTGACAGTTGTCCCGATGTTATAGTTAACCCGGAGTACCTTCAGCTTTTAATTATTATTTTTAGTCCGATCTACGCAGAAAGAGCTTACTGTGTCTTGAAGCCTTGCAGTGGTATGCTTGGTTTTTGATTTAATTTTATTAATTATAGGATCCCAAGCCGGTGGTAATACCCAACCATCTTCCCTATTGAAATTAGGATGTTTTTTAATTTCAATAGCCTCGCGAATCATCCTTGGTAGGAGTCGGTGTTCTTTTGCAAGGATTTGTGGTCTATCAAATCTGATGTAATGGTTAGGATGATCCAGAACATGGTCACAGACTGCAGACTTCCTAGAGCGTCGATGCTTCACATCAGCTATGTGTTCTTTAACGCGGGTTTTAATGGATCTATAGTGACATGTCAAGAATAATGACATGTAAACAATTGTCTTACCAACACCGTTAGTAATTGGTCTTTATTCGTATATTCATTAACTTTTGGACTACATTTTTTTTATAAAACTGCAATATTCTTCATAGTGTATCGTGACAATAGCTTTCGGTAGTATTGGGAAGTTTTCGCCGTGGTCTAAAATGGACCAGGAAGACATCATTCACACAAGATGGCTGTTTTTTTTTTTGATTAAACTGAATCACTATTTTTTAAAAAATACTCTTGTACTTGTTTCTGATTTATATCTATATATATATAAATTTGCATGATTTGTGAAACTAGCTCCAATGTAATTAATATAATAATAACTTCTAATCACATTGTCATATTTGTATAACTTATTCAGAAAACCGAAAGAAAACTTATACTTAGATAGGCCTGTTAGTCGTTTATTAAAATTACTGTATTATAGAACAATAGACCGCTAGTGTCTTCTTTTCAAGTGCATGAGATAGATTGGAACCTGCGACGTAGTTGAATGGCCTGAGATACATTAGTGTGTTAGTGGGAACCTAATCGATAATGCCGGAGGTGGTTTAGTTGAAACTACTCATAGCTAAGGCTAAATTCTGATTACTACTAAGCATTTAAAGGAACGACAACAAGTAACCTATTTTACAAAAATAATATTCATTTTCGATAAGCAGTCAGCTTCTCCCAAATTTCTATTATATTATTCAATACACGCATCTGTCTTAATTTTAATTTTAAATTGAGATTTCACCGAAATAACAGATGCTATTACCGTCACCAAGTATCATGCATTTTAGATCGCTAGTATTTCGTTTATTTGACATGGTTAATCTATCTATCTATCATCATGTCCCTATCTGTGTTTCAATGTCCAACTAAACTGAGCACAGGCCTCCTCTCACTTCTGGTAGAGTTTTTAAGCTAAGAAGAGTCCGCCACGCTGATCCAGTGCCGGTAGGCGGAATTCATATGTCCCTGAAATATTTTTATTGCAGACACGCAGGTTTCCACATTGGTACAGCACTTAAAGTTTTTGTACAATTTTATAGGTGACGGCAGGGACCCAGAACATTTCTGTGTGACACCAAACTGCACTAAGACATCAGTTTTTAAGTCTCATATGCCCAGTGATTGCGCTAGCTCTCAGTGCCCTTCAAACCGAAACACAGCAAGTTTTGCACACTACACATACTACAATACACTACTGCTTCTCGGCAGAATAACTGGCCCTGGGGGAATAGCTGTCTAGACGGATTCCTCCCATCCATAAGGGAGGCTTATTTCCAGACCACTACTGAAGTAGACTAGTGATAGGCTGAAATTATGATCGTAATGATGAAATCGTAATTTTTTATGTGCCTGTATTTTGTTGGATCTCGTCAACAAGCAAGTATATATACGAGTAGTGGATATAACTAAAGAATATTATGGAACTGAAAATGGAAATGTCCATAAAATCTTGAAAGGTTACGTTAAAAGAACGTTAAAAGAGCGTTAGAAGTAAACGTTCTAATGTTAACGTTAGAAGATTCTTAGAGATAAGCTTGACGGACTTTTTTTTTTATTGTATAAAGTGACGAAACGAGCAAAACGTTCACCTGATGGTAAGTGCAACGTCCGCCCACAACAAATGCTGTGTCACCCAGAATATTTCTGTGTGACACCACACTGCGCCCGTCACCCTGAGACATCCGTTCTCAAGTCTCAAATGCCCAGTGATTACGCTAGCTCACAGTGCCCTTCAAACCGAAACACAGTAATGCTTGCACACTACTGCTTCACGGCAGAATAACTGGCCCTGGGGTGGTACCTACCTAGACGGATTCCTGCATAGGAATCCTACCACCATTAAAACTTGTGAGTCAATTAGCTAAATCCAACCGCTGATTATTGATTGATTGAATTTAATCAAAATTTTCCCTTCGACTCAGTTAGTTTAGAAATAAACAAACGTAAAAGTAGAATCTGAATGATATTTTCAGAAGCTACAGTTCAAGTTAAATAAAAACATACAGCGAGCATTTTCTAAAGTTATTCTGCGCTGCAAAACATTCAACTCTTTATGCCTACATCTTCTGAAATGATGAAAACTATGAATATTTCATTTCCTCTCGTATTCTGCACTTATGACTGACGGTTGAAATCACCGCCAAGCGGAAAGCGTAGTCAAAACCGAAATGTAAAATTTTATTAATTCTTCTTTTCAATTTAATTTTGTGAACAACTTTCAAAGCTAGAGAAATATTCGCAACGTAAGAACGTCTCGACGCAACGGTGCATGGCGAACTTTTAAAGCCTTTTGACACACCACGCGAAAATGTCTCTTAATTACCACTGTTTAAGGGCCCTAGTTGCAAACGTTTTTTTCCTTCCGACGTCGGCCCGGCACGGTGCTGTACAACACACTTGAGTTTTGACGTGTGGTATGAAATAAGATTTATTATTTACAAGCAAAAAGAAAGTAGAAAAATATATCGATTTTTAATCGTTGCTTCCTGGAAAGTAAGCACGTCTGACACAGGTGACCGTTTCTATTTATTAAACGGAATTCGGATTCTATTTCTTCACTTCAAAAAATATCATCGACATTATTAATACGACTTTTATTTTTTAAGTGAAAAGACAAGCAACCAACTGATGTATTGCCCAGAACATTTCTGTGTGGCACCACACTGCGCTCATCAACCTGATATTTGTAGTACTCTTGTACATACGACTTAGTGGTCGGGTTCACACCATGGAATCGCTAATAGTTTAATGATGTTCATTAAAACATAATTAACTAGAGTTTTAGTTGAGCATGTGCATCAGTATTCAGGTGCTAAAGCTGGACAGTAATAACTCAAGGTTTACACCTGTAGTAGGATTGCTACGCAGGAATCCATCTAGGTGGGTACCACTGCAGTGGTACTTATTCGGCTGTGAAGCAGTAGTGTGCAAAAATTACTGTGTTTTGGTTTTTATGACCATGATAGCAAGTGTTATTGGGCATATGAGACTTGAGAACTGATGTCTCAGGGGGCAGATGCAGTGTGGTTCTGCGTGACACAGCATTTGTTTCGGGCAGACGTTGCAGTTGCCATCGTGTGAACATTTTGCTACTCTCGTCTCTTTCGTACAATAAGAAAACGAACACCATGCCAGTTATTTTACTGACAGGCAGTATTAAACAAGCGTTAGTGTGTTTCGTTTTGAAGGGTATTGTAGCTTGTGAGATTAAAAAACTGACATGTCAAGGTGACTAGAGCAGTAAGGTGCCACACAAGACTGTCGCTTTCAAAGTTCTTGGTGACGGTACAACTATTATGTAGAGGCATAACATTTACCATCAGGTGAGGACTTTTTCGTCTCATCACTACTATCATAAAAATGCATGAAAGCGTTTCGAAGTAGGAAGGCAACCCAAAGAGATTAGTCGGTTATTTTGTAATGTTTAGCAAGTGCTGCTTACCTACTACTACTACATGATGGTAAATGGCGATTCAGCAGGTACAGTATTCCAAACAATATGAACAACTAAGCCAAACGCTTCGTCCGACTCTTCCCGTTTCCATTCATAGGACAACAAGACGTGTTGCATAATTCCTCACACTATTCAAAATGTTACCTGTAGAACACCGTAAGAATGGCCAATAAGTAAATCGTTATCTACAGAACTATATAATATTTATATACAATTGTTAAATCAAATAACTTAGCCGCTGCCGTTTGTAGCTGGTACCGTAGCGTTTGTTCAAAAGGAAGGTTGTCTTAAGACGTCCCTGCAGAAATTTTACGGCAGCATTTCTGTCAGTTAATTTTTCAAGTGTAAGGTAATTTTACGCTGCACGTTAACGTTTAAGCAATTAACCTATTGAAATCATTAGGCGTAAATTAAACATTTTCTAGATTTTAATGAAATGTTTCTACTTTGCAATTAAAATATTATTTTTCAACTTTATTTCCTCTAATAAAAAATTAACACTTTGTTACAAGCTACTGGCAACACTACATAGAATAATCTACATTCGTAATAATTATTTATGAGTAATATAAAAAAGAGAATAATAATAATTGAAGTAAATAAGAATAATGAGTATATAAATTATAATACAGTACTGTGTCACCAATTATAAATAGAATTTCGTTTTTTTTTTTGATTAAGTGACGAAACGAGCAAAACCTTCACCTGATGGTAAGTGCAACGTCCGCCCACAACAAATGCTGTGTCACCCAGAATATTTCTGAGTGACACCACACTGCGCACGTCACCCTGAGACATCAGTTCTTAAGTCTCAAATGCCCAGTGATTACGCTAGCTCACAGTGCCCTTCAAACCGAAACACAGTAATGCTTGCACACTACTGCTTCACGGCAGAATAACTGGCCCTGGGGTGGTACCTACCTAGACGGATTCCTGCATAGGAATCCTACCACCAGTAAAAAATTTGATGATTTGAGTTGTTGTATTGACTAACGTTATTGCGTTGTATTAGAGTCCGTCGTAACTGAGAGAAGCGAGCAATGTTCATAACGTATACCAGAACATTACTCTGCCCAAACATTGGGTGTTTCAAAGTATTCATTAGAGTTTAACATTTACCATTTGACTTATATCTGTAATATTCGGTAATAACTTACTAGTGGTGGCCCTTAGGTGAAAATTCAAACGTAAATCATTTTATTTTCAAGTTTGAGCGTTACTGAGGTTGGAGTAATTATTTGCAGGCATTTTAAAATTCGTTGGAAAAAATCTCTACTCTATGCGACTGTTTGTACACAGACTATCAATTTAATGTATTTGTAACACATATTATACATCGAATGTTGCGGTGTGGTAGAAGATGTAGTGACAAAGATAGAGAAAGGGATGCTTAGATAGTTTGGATACGTAGATAGGATGAATGAAATACAATCTTCTTCTCAACAATATAGAAACAGATTTATGAGGCGAGTGTGAATGGGCAAGCCGGTAAGGGTCGACGGAGGCGAACGTATTACGATCAGATCGAAATCGTTTTAAGAAAATGCCACATCGAAAGTACCCGCAACCGACGAGCTTGTTTGAAAACACTAATCAATGTAGAGAAAGCTAAAGATGTGTGTCAGGATCGAAGCAAGTGGAAAGACGTGGTCTCTGCTTACCGCTATGGGAAAGAGGCGTGACTCTTTACGTATTATTCATAAATTTTAGCTTAGGAGAAGAAGCGACTCCGTACAAACTTTAATTATACCAAATCTCACACTACTTAAAAAGTGATACAAAGTTTTCTCTTCAAGTATTAACGTATAGATTACAAAGTTAATAACGACCGCGTGGCCTAGTGGTCAGAGTACCTGACTTCTACGCCGCGGGTCCTGGGTTCGAATCCCAGCCGGAGCCAACATTTGTGCTAAAACACAAATTGTTGGTTTTCGGGTCAGGTTGTGTTGTGTTTGTCCCCGTGTTTATGACACTGCATCCTAGCCTACCTCCGATCTTATCGCATCAGCGTTACATCGGGCGAGGGTAGGTTGGGACGAGTGAGTCTCTGTGTTTGCGCGTACACTTGTGGCACTATAATATCTCCTGTGCAGTTGATGGCTCTCGACATTCGGATTCGGAAGTTGTCGCCGTGGTCGAAATCGGCTAGGAGAACATCATCATCACAAAGTTAATACAAGTTGTCCTTGGTACTCGTAGAACCGATGAACGTCTTCAGTGGCAATTTAGTACCATGTAGAGCTACATGCAAATGTAGGGCGACCCCCCGCCCTAGACTGCGTTTAAGATTAATCAAAATCACAATTCAGTCAATCGCATTATCAATTTAGTACCATGCAGAGCTACATGCAAATGTAGGGCGACCCCCCGCCCTAGACTCCGTTTAAGATTAATCAAAATCACAATTCAGTCAATCGCATTATCAATTTAGTACCATGCAGAGCTACATGCAAATGTAGGGCGACCCCCCGCCCTAGACTGCGTTTAAGATTAATCAAAATCTCAATTCAGTCAATCGCATTATCAATTTAGTACCATGCAGAGCTACATGCAAATGTAGGGCGACCCCCCGCCCTAGACTGCGTTTAAGATTAATCAAAATCACAATTCAGTCAATCGCATTATCAATTTAGTACCATGCAGAGCTACATGCAAATGTAGGGCGACCCCCCGCCCTAGACTGCGTTTAACATTAATCAAAATCACAATTCAGTCAATCGCATTATCAAGGTCGCACATAATGATTTCTTATATTAACGCGAATATTACACATTTAATAAAACTACTTTTACGGATTTAATCGCGTTTAGTTTTAAAACTATTTATAACTCGACGTTTCGAGTACTTTACAGCACCCATGGTCACGAGGGGACTGAGGTGACAGATGTCCCGATGTCATAGTTAATACGGGGTAACTTCAGCTTTCAATTATTATGTTTGGTCCGATCTACGCAAAATGAGCTTACAGGTCTTGAAGTCTTGCAGTAATATGCTTTTGATTTAATTTTGTTAATTATAGGATCCCAAGCCGCATTCACTCGCATATTATAAAACTTAAGGCCGGCGTTGGCTAAATCTAATAATATATTCTAATAACATATTTTAGGATAACTAACAATTTATCATGCTAGTGACACGCACAGCCATCTTATATCATGTGTATATTTGCAAATATAGCGTCGCCTACGTGCGTCACAATTTACTAGCGGCAGAACTAGCAAGACGCCCATTGTAACGGAACAATGGGAGCTTAACGGGAACCCGTTTAGCCTTTGTCAACGATGACACTGGCGGCACGTTTTAGTGACGTGCATGATCAATATTAATCTTCAAATAAACAGATCATGATTTTTTGTCTCGTCAAGAACTACATCGTATTTAGGCGTTAACAAATTGCAGATGGATGATATTTTTTTGTCTCACAGCCTGTGAATATCTTACAGATGAGTACGGGCTTTCCCTAATTTGTGACAGGGATTTCGGGAGTCGGGGAAGGTGTACCACGCTCTTCAAGAGAGGATCATAGGTATAGGCAAGTCCTCGAAATAATTGATCTTCCTCAGATATGCTGGTTTCTTCGTGATCTGGAAGGAATCACAGCTAAGAGCGCGATAATGGGTTCCTAAAATTGCATAACTGTGCATTGAAGAAGTTCCGGCACCGGGTATAGAATATACTCGTAAGTCACTAGCGAACTATGACATTTAAGGTGAACGCGCGTCAATTTCCACAGCATACAAATTAAGCGTAGTTGGCATCATAAATTGTACAACAAAATATTTAGATTTGCGAATGGATATTGTCACCTACTTAATTAGTGAAATAAATTTATTTAATCGGACCCTCTAACAGGTCCTCACAAGAACCTTATTACTAAACGGTGGTAAATTGTAAAAAAAGTAACATTTGACAAATGAAAAATAAATGAGATAATAAAAACTAAACCTGTTTAATACATAAATTGCATAATAATTAAAATAAATAAGTAACATAAAATTGATTTGTTTACAATTTTTTATCGGAAGTAATTATTTTATAGATGACTGGTGGTAGTGGTGGCTGAAGACTGTCACAACGAAGTGTATACACTATATAGACGAAAGTTTATTTCGCAGGATCGAGATCACGAAAAGTCATATTATTTAATTCACATCACTATCCAGTTTAAAGCGTGTTGGTTTAAATAGAGAGCTATAACGTAACGCTTCGATCGGAGATATTATGGTAGAGCCAAACATCTATTTAACACCTCGGCCTAAAATCGCAGTTTCGGAGATATGGGATAGATGACGGGCAACGCTGAAAATACTAAAGTTACTCATCAATGTGTTCTTTGTTTATATTTGACAACGAACGCCTTTTTGCCTTTAAGGACTTGGGATCATAGACTTTGGATCATGGCTATAATATTTGTCTTTGTTCGCTGTAAAAATGTTTTCGAACAAAAGAAAAATAATTAGCGAATAGGCATTAAATTATTTTAGTACAATTAATGAACAATTTTAAGTGCTGATTTACCACGTGCTTAGCGGTGAAGGAAAACATCGTGAGGAAACCTGCATAGGGAATAGAAATATTTCGAGGACATGTGAAGTCCGCCAACCCGCATTGGAGCAGCGTGGCGGATTCTTCCTAGCTCCAAAACCCTCTCAGAAATGAGAGGAGGCCTGTGCTCAGTAGTGGGACATTTAAAGGCTGAAACATTTACAATTAATGAAAAAAAAATAATTAAAATAAATCTAATCGTTATATTTAAATGAAACTAATTTTACGGATTTTATCGCGTTTATTTTTGTTATTTATAACCCGACGTTTCGAGTGCTTTACACTTTCATTTAAATGTGTAGTGTTCGCGTAAATATAAGTAATCGTTATACATTAACTGGACCTTAAATAAATTATAGTAATTGACCTATAACTTGTCCTATTCATTTGTTGTTAATTTATATTTCTGTATCCACTCTCGGATGAACGCCTCCTCCATCTTTCGACATTTGTCGATGTCCTGCACGAGTCTTGTCCAGGTATATATTTAACACAACATTCGGTTTTCGGGTCTGGCTGCGTTTTAATTTTCCCCGTCTTTCTGTCACTGCATTCTAGCCTACCTCCGATTCTTTTGCATCAGTGTTACATCGGGTGCGGGTAGGTTGGGACGAGCGAGTGCGTCTGTGTTTGTGCGTACACTTGTGGCACTATAATATCTACTGCGCAGTTGATAGCTCCAGACAATATTCGGAAGTTATCGCTGTGTTCAAAATCGACCAGGAGGACGTCATCAATAATATCTTCAGCCTAATGCCTATAGATTGTGGCAAGCAGTGAGTAAGTAAAGGTAAAGTTACAGCATGTTAACTGCTGAGCACAGGCCTCCTCTAATTTCTGGGAGGACTTTGGATCTGGGATGACTAGCCGCACTACTTACGATTTTGGAGCCGGGCAGAGTCCGCCACGCTGCTCCAATGCGGGTTGGACTTCACATGTCCTCGAAATATTTTTTATTTCTCAGACATGCTGGTTTCCTCACGATGTTCTTCTTCACTGCTGAGCACGAGACAAATCAGCACTTGCACAAATTGCGGAACAATTTTAGAGGTGCTGGCACCGAGAATCGAACCCAGGTTACTCGCTTACTACGAAATTAAAGGCGCGCCTTAGGCCCCTGAGCTCATTTTTATACATACATACAGGCGTACAGTCACGCCTTTTTCCCATATAAGGGTTACATAGACGCCATGCAAGTAGCTTACTTTTCGCCCTCGCGGGATACGAGACGTGACGGGTGGCGATCCACGTCGCCGCCATTTTGATACGAGTCAAAAAACTTCTTACTTCCCATTGCGATCTCACAAGCAGTATAGTGATAGCATATTATGGTGTTATTCTTCACAAATAAAGGATTTTCGTACAATACCTTAGTCGCCTCTTACGACACCTCGGTAGGAAAGAGGTCAGTGCTATTCTATTCTGCCGGACACCTATCAGCTGGCAGCTTTTTTTAATTTTTCAACGTAAGAACGTTCGGCGGCTGACTGTCGTAGAGTCAATATCACTTGATAATGCCTCGTTTTGAGGTGAAAAACGTGTCGTGTTCTCGACTTCAGTAGTGTGTATTGCCTAGTGAATTAGTTCAAAATCATACATTCAAAATTAGTTCAGTACTTTTTGAGTTTATTCATTACAACCAAACAAACATACAAATAATCAAATCTTTTCTCTTTATAATTTTAGTTTAGATGTGTAGTGTATTCTTGTGTAAAATATAAAGGTAAAATAAATTTGATACCTGCTTGGTGTAACAAGCAATAACTTAAGAAAAGAGCTTAACGTATAAACTCTAACTAGCTTGCAGACACATTATCTTGCCCTCGTGTGATCTTAGCGCCACTTGAATTTATTCCGAGGAGATTCCTTTCAGGTGAGGGAAGGAATAGTTAATGCGAGACTTTGCTGAATTTCACAGGGATGGGGTTTAGAGGAAGTGAATATGGAACGTTAAATTTTAAAATATTCTTTTAACGTCGGAGACATTTAGAACGGATTCTTATTATGAAAATGTTTTTTAATATTAACGTGACGAAACGAGCAAAACGTTCACCTGATGGTAAGTGCAACGCCCGCCCACAACAAATGCTGTGTCACCCAGAATATTTCTGTGTGACACCACACTGCGCCCGTCACCTTGAGAAATCAATTCTTAAGTCCCATATGCCCAGTGATTACGCTAGCTCACAGTGCCCTTCAAACCAAAACACAGTAATGCTTGCACACTACTGCTTCACGGCAGAATAACTGGCCCTGGGGTGGTACCTACCTAGACGGATTCCTGCATCGCGAATGTCCAAAGTTTAATCGACATCTAAAGTAGCTTCAAATTAGTTCACCGCAACTAAAATCATCACCAGCAAGATGTTCTTCATTTGTTACTTTCTGAATAACTAGAATTGTAGTCTGTATATAATATGCTAATGACCGTGGTAGGCAGAGCCGTGGTAGTTCAGAGGCTGGGCGCTTGCCTTAAGTTTCATATAGTTAGTAGAATCAGGCGTTACTTTGCGGAAATCCAATATAATGAAGGAAAGTAAGTTAATTTGCTAAGATCCGCATGCAAAATATAAAAATGGTGTATATTACCTAGTTTTTTGAAGAGCACCGAGAAGGCCTGTTCTCAGCAGTGGAACATTTATAGGCTATCGTTTTACTTTTTAGGCTAATGACCAGGCATCACCTAGGACGCAGCTTCTCGTTATGTGTATACTGTACTCGTTCTTTTACCTGGCAGTAAAATTAATTGGAAAAAAATCGTCTCCCTCGATAGTCGAAAGTTATCAACTGCGCAGGAGATATTATAGTGCCACAAGTGTACGCGGAAATAGAGGTAATAAATCGTGTCCAAGCTAACTGCGCTCCATGCTACACTCATGCGATAAGATCAGAGGAGGCCTGCGATGCAGTGACAGAGACACAGGCACAATCACAACACACCCAGATCCGAAAACCACCAATTTCTGTTATTGCACAAGTGTTGGCTACTTCTGGGATTCGACCATTATTATTCGGGATGGAAATAGAAAATATGTTACGAACTACATTCATTCAGTCACACCTATTTCCTATAAGGGGTAGGCAGAGACCACACCCGTACCACACATTTCACACCCGTGGCAAAGGAGACGTAAAGGGTGGCGTACCACGCTGCCGCAATTTTGAAACGAATCAAGAAATTCTTACTCTCCATTGCGCCCCCATAAGCAGTATAGTGGCGGCAGTATTGTGGTATGTGGTATAAGAGGTAGGCAAAGACCACTAACTCTCGGAAACTAGGCATGACGGGTGGCATACAATGTCGCCGCCATTTTGGTACAAGTCAAAAAAATCTTACTCTTCATTGCCTTCTCACTAGCAGTATAGTGACAGCATTGCATATTATGGTGTTATTCTACACGCATAAAGACTCTCCGTACAATACCTCAGTCACCTACAAACAAATCCTGAAAAAAATTAAATATCTCGATCCACTTCTTAGATAATTAGCCAATCAACAAATAACAATTAAGGAAATTAAATTCAATCCTTACTTTAACTTATGATGTAACGTCGGGGCGTAGTACAGTTAGCTATCATTATTAAAAATATAAAAGATTATCTCCCATTGCTGTCGATCTGTCAACGTCATTTAATTTTGTAGAGATGAGTTATGATTTTGTAACATCAAAGATTTACGACGACGTCGAATAGAGTTGTCATGTACTTACTCGATTTATCTAAGGCATTTAAATAAAACTACTTTTTACGGATTTTATCGCGTTTAATTTAGAACTATTTTTTAACCCGACGTTTCGGGCGCTTTACAGCACCCATGGTCACGGGGGGGCTGAGGTGACAGTTGTCCCGATGTCATAGTTAACCCGGAGTATCTTCAGCGTCGGGTTAAAAAATAGTTCTAAATTAAACACGATAAAATCCGTAAAAAGTAGTTTTATTTAAATGTGTAATATTCGCGTAAATAAAAGAAAACTTTATTCTAAGGCAGTTTAGAGACTTCAGTTTTAAATGCCGAATTGTTAAATATATTTTATTATTAATATATTTATGATGGCGGGAGTTCTGTGCAGGAATCTGTTAGGTGGGCACCAACAGAGTGCTAGTTATTTTGTCGTCAAGCGGTAGTGTGCAAACATTATTGTGTTGCGGTCGGAAAGGTCAGTAACTTGTATAATTTCTTAGGCGATAGGTGTCCGGCAGAGTAGAATAGCAGTTATCTCTTTCCCGCCGAGGGGTCTTAAGCGGCGACTAAGGTATTGTACGGACAGCCTTTATTCGTGTAGAACAACACACATACGCAATGCTGTCACCATACTGCTCGTGAGAACGCAATGGAGAGTAAGGTCTTTTTGACTTGTACCAAAATGGTGGCGACATTGTTTGCCACCCATAAAAGTCGACAGGGGGTAAATGAAAACCAGTACATCGGCAGCAGCATCTTCCTGAATTATCTGTATAAAAAAACTGCGTTGACCAACCCCACCTGCCAAGTCTGGCAACTATGGCAAAACCCATTTAAAATGAGAGTTACAAAACTTGGCAATATATGGCGGAGGAGGAGGATTACAAGCTGAACATAGGCAGCAGTGAACTAGTGATGCTACTGAAATGATGATGACAAAGCTAGATAAAGCTAGATTAGTTACAGTACAACCTGGCCTGGAAACGAACAATATGTGTTTTGGACAAATGTTGAAGTCGGCTGGAATTAGAACTCGCGACCACGTGACGCGATAGTAAGCTTTAGGAAACGTGGTCGTCACAACATAATTACGAAATATGTAGTTATCCGTATCCTCTTTTTGTATACTGCAATATGTGCTGCCTGCCGTGTGGTGGCGGCTTAAGAGAATCTACCACCCCATTTCATACCGTGGGTGTCGTAAAAGTCGACAGAGGGAAAAGGAAAACCAAAAGATGGGCAGCAGCATCATTATAGAACATCTGAAAAAATAAACTGCGGTTGCCAACCCGCCTGCCAAGCGTGGCAACTACGGCAAATCCCCCCCAAAATGAGAGCTACAAACTTTTGTGGCAGTCTATGGGGGAGGCCTGTGTTCAGCAGTGGACTAGTGATAGGCTGAAAAGAAGAAGAAGAAGAAGATATGTGCTATATGGGATAGATGTGCATATTTGACAGCAACTTTCTCCAATGTCTTTTAACATTCTTTGACGCCTCAATATCAGCAGGATTATACTCGTATTATAAATTGAATTAATAAAATACATAGCAGTTGGGCTATTCAACCTCCACAATGATGATAGAATAACTGGCCAATAAGAAATTAACTTGACATATGATTTAATTTACTTATGATTTGATTTACTGGTGGTAGGATTCCTATGCAGGAATCCGTCTAGGTGGGTACCACCCCAGGGTCAGATATTTTGCCGTGAAGCAGTAGTGTGCAAACATTACTGTGTTTCGGCTTGAAGGGCACTGTGAGCTAGCGTAATCACTGCGCATATGAGACTTCAGAACTTATGTCTCAGGGTGATGGACACAGTGTGGTGTCACACTGAAATTTTTTGGGCGACACAGCATTTATGAGCAGACGTTGCACTTACCATCAGGTGAACGTTTTTCTCATTTCATCACTTTATCCAATAAAAAAAATTAAATATAAAATATACAAAAACGAAAGTGATAAGACAGAACGGACAAACGATTTGAAAAAGGCATAGACTTAGAACGTATAGACGGCCATAGCGCGAGAAGGGGAAGAAAACCTCTTACGTCAAAAGAGCAAGATGTAAAATTAAAGCGTGTTCATATACTCTTTGAGTTAAGCGAATGACAGGTTATTCACCATTGCGCGAGATATATTATAGAGCCAAAAGTGTAATTGCAAGCACAGAGGCACCCGGTTGTCTCAGCCAAGCCGCGCCCGATATAAGGTCACAGTCAATCGAACCGTAAACATAGAAATTGTGTTTCAGTAGCAATATTGGTTTCGGCGTAAAATACAGGTGGAGTACCAGACCACTATTTCTTCACTTATTTTTTCTGTGAAAACTTCTTATCTACAATTACCACGGATTTTAATTACCTAACAATGACTGTTATTTTCCGGAATCCTATCGATTATTAAATAATACACAATATTGTAATCATTTTGTAGACGAATATCTCAATAGAAAAAAAAATCATATTGCTTTTATGTTAAAAGTTTGTCATAGGTAGCTAAAGACCAATTTATAAATACACTGGTTGAAACCAGCTACTACTTCCGCGTGCATTTGGGTTTTTTACAATACCGAGGGGGCTTTTTGATTGTCCAAAACAAAAAATATATTCTCGGTATATCCTTCTTCAGAACGCAAGCCGCAAGCCGCAGAGCGCAAGATCTCTGTACCGAATTTCGTCAAGATTCAATGGTTGGGCTATGAAAAGGTAACAAACAGACAACGGGATAGAAAGAAATAAAAAAGAAGAAAGAAAATAACTTTATTCGTTGCCAAGCTCAGTACAACAACATAAAAAACAAACAATTAACAATAAAAAGTATTAAAATTTATATTGGATTGCAGCATCGAAAAGGACCCGACTCAGCATTATGCTACAGCAAAATTGCCGCAGCGCTGTTGTCATGTCGGCACCACTAATATAAAACCTACGAGCAGCTGTCAGACAGTTTAAATTTAAATGCATGTCATAAAATAACAGAAAAACAAAAAAAAACGAAAGATATTTTAAATATATCAGACATATAACACAAAAGTGTAGTTGTAATAAAGATAAAATTCTAAAATAACAATAAATAATTTTCATTTGTGTATGTTTTCGCCCCTGCCCACCGCCGTACACACTTTTCCCTCTAACTTTCTGGTTGACTGGTAGAAAATTCCATATCGCATTAAGTCCGCCGTTTGTACGTACGCCGTAGAATAAAATGTAAATAAATAAATAAATAAATAATGAAACAAATTTTTTTAACTTTGTTGGCATATAGTATATAATAGAATGGTGAAAGAAATAATAATAATAAAAATATTTATAATATGCTAAAGTGAAAATTCTTGGACAATGGTGTACATAATTGACCAATATTCATTTTTCAATTTCGGCTCGTTAAAAGAATACTACTACTCCATCTCATCCAATGGATCTCGTAAGAGGCGAGTAAGGAATTAAACTGCACTGTGCACCCAATAGCGCATGGTGGCGATGGGCTCACCACCTATCACACCGAGTGCATTGTATTGTTTTGGTGAAACGTGGATTGTGGCAGACATCTGTTTGTGCAGTGATTGCCCAGTCTCTGACTACCCCTTATGGGATACAGTCGTGATCTTATGTATGTAATATGTATGTCAAATCTTGTACACGTCATCCATTTCAATTTCAATTAAAAGTAAAATAATGGAAACTGAACTTTATTACGTACTCTTAATCTGTAAAACATGACGAACTGTGAAAAAGTAAACGGCAACAACACTGTCCCTCTGTCTACAAGAGTTACTTTCGATTTTGTAATATTATAGTACCTATGAATGGATTATATGGATATATGTACGTGTAGTCACTAAATAAATATTGTTAATTATACAGAATGTATTAATATCTTCAAGATATACGTGACAAAACAGAATGACGAATGCTGGTGAAAGTAACTGGTCCTAACTGTTGGTAGGATTCCTATGCAGGAATCCGTCTAGGTAGGTACCACCCCAGGGCCAGTTATTCTGCCGTGAAGCAGTAAAGTGCAAATATTACTGTGTTACGGTTTGAAGGGCACTGTGAGCTAGCGTAATCACTGGGCATTTGAGACTTAAGAACTGATGTCTCATGGTGACGGACGCAGTGTGATGTCACACAGAAATATTCTCGGTGATACAGCATTTGTTGTGGGCGGACGTTGCACTTACCATCAGGTGAACGTGTTGCTCGTTTCGTCACTTTATACAAAAATAAAAAAAAAAAGTAAATAAAGAATGTTTCATTTGTCAATCGTTTATTGTAACAAGTAGACTATAATATAAAAATACATGTGTATTAATTAAATTAATATAATAATTATTAATGCCATTCAGTATTAGTATGTTTGAGATATACGTGTCATAATAGAATGACAGGTTCAGGTTACAGTAAATAAAGACTTAAACCCTACAGGCGTAGTGCTCTAAGTAATAAATGAACGAAACGCAAAAGACTTAGCGAATGATCAATCAACGTCTCTCGGGATAAAATGAAGTTATGTCTCCGGCGTCGCTTTCATTATTGTCTTAAGATATTTGGAGTGTGCTGTTTCTCTAAATATTGGTTGTTATTTATTTAACGCTGCTGACACAGACTGACAAGATAGACTTGGAAATATGCGAAACGATTTTTTTTTTAAATAAATAATAACCCACACTAAGATTTCTCCGATATCGCGGGTGCGTTTTACAGACAAATTTCACGAGCACAAAACAACCAGACCCGGAAACCTCCTTTGTTTTTTTACAAATGTTTGCACAAATGTTGGCACACATGTTGACCCGCGACGTAAAGTCAGGTACTCTGAACACTAGTCCACGCGGTCGTCTTTGTGTAATTTTTTAATCAATCTATAGAAATAAAGTTCAATTGCCACATGTATCAAAGATCATTTGAGAACGGGTGGACTGATTTGGCTGATTTTTTTTTGTTCTGTTATTGCCAAGACAATGTTTGTATGAAAGAAAATTTTTGGAAAATCTACCAGAAAATTCGGAAATTTAGATGGCTTTGTATTAAACCACCAGTTAAAAATTTACTGGTGGTAGGATTCCTATGCAGGAATCCGTCTAGGTAGGTACCACCCCAGGGCATTTACTTAAGAACTGATGTCTCAGGGTTAAGGGCGCAGTGTGGTGTCACACAGAAATATTCTGGGTGACACAGCATTTGTTGTGGGCGGACGTTGCACTTACTATCAGGTGAACTTTTTGCTCGTGTCGTCACTTTATACAATAAAAATAAAAAAAAGTAAAGTTCATTTTAACAGTTCCGCTGGCACATGTTTACTTAATATTTTCTGCAAATCCATCGGATCCATCGGATCAGCCGTGTGTTGGCGGCTCGTTAAAAGAATACTACCACTCCATCTCATCCAATGGATCTCGTAAAGAGCGAGTAAGGAATTAAACTCTACTGTGCACCCAACAGCGCATGGTGGCGATGGGCTCACCACCTATAACACCAAGTGCATTATATTGTTTTGGTGAAACGTGGATTGTGGCAGTCATGTGTTTTTGCAGTGAGTGCTCAGTCTCTGACTACCCCTTATGGGATACAGTCGTGATCTTATGTATGTATGTATGAATTGCACCCGTGCTCAGCCGTGGCAAATGCTAATCAGCACTTGAAATTGCAAACAATTTAATAACATCAGATATCGAACTGAGATCAATCGCGTACTATGAAAAATGGACCAAATTAAGTATATAGGTCAAACAAAATTAAACGTTTTAACGATTTTTTTTAATAGTATCAAGTAAACTAACGCGCATTCTTCATCCATACTCCATACTCTTATCATCCTTATCTCAGCCTTACACTAGTCCACTGCTGAACATAAGCCACGCCCAAAGATTGCAACAAAAGTTAGTAGCTCTCAATTTGGGGGATTATGCCATAGTTGCCACGCTTGGCAGGCGGCACTGACGAATTTTACGACACCCACCGGACGAGATGGGGTGGTAGATTCTCTTAAGCCGCTTCCACACGGAATCTTATCATATCTTACACATATTAGAAATCCGAAAGCGGGTTTTTTATTTTATTGGTTTGTGGGTTTGTTGGTTTGTATGTCCGTCCGCTTCAACGGAGTGACCCATCAACCTGATTTTTTATCCCGGAAAAATGTATGGTTCCTTAGGGATTGCATACGAAGGGGGTATCGGGAAGAGGGTATAAATGCGAAAGCAACTCTCTATGTCCCAATGCTTGTTACCTTTTCACGGCTCATCCGCTGAACCGATCTTGACGAAATTTGGCACAGGAATAGTTTGCATCTGGAGACTGACATAGTACTTATGTCTTATGACATAGTACTTATGACATAGACTACTATTTATCTCGGGAATTAAGCATATTTAAAAAAACCTACGTTCACGCTGACGAAGTCGCGGGCATCAACTATTAAAGAATAAAATGAAAACACGAGAAAAGGTAATTAATCACCGTCTCTTGACATAAAATGCTACCGCTTCCTAAGGATCATATCTTTGTTTAAGTAGGTTTTTAATATAATTAGTTCTCTATACTAATAATTAAAATAAGTATACTGCCGTGGTAGCTCAGGGGCTATGCGCTCGCTTTTAATTTCATAGTACGCGAATGACATGGGTTCGATTCCCGGTGCCGGCACCACTAAAATAGTTAATTGCAATTTTATTGACTTACCACGTGCTCGGCGGTGAAGGAAAACATCGTGAGGAAACCTGCATGTCTGAGAAATTAAAAATATTTCGAAGACATGTGAAATCGGCCAACTCGCATTGGAGCAGCGTGGCGGGTTCTTCTTAGCTCCAAAACCCTCTCAGAAATGAGAGGAGGCCTGTGCTCAGTAGTGGGACATTTATAGGCTGAAACTTTTATTTTTAAAATACCGATGCGAAGCATTTGCTTTCGTACGGTAACAATTGACCTGTTGATCGCGAATTTTAGAAGGAATATTTTTATTGTCTTCCACGGTAGTTACCATTTCAGCCTACCATTAGTCCACTGCTGAACATAGCCCTCCCCCATTGAGTGCAACAAAAGTTTGTAGTCATTTTGGGGGGAAGTTGCCACGCTTGGCAGGCGGGTTGGCAACCGCAGTTTATTTATTATGATGTTCCAGGAAGATGCTGCTGCCCATCTTCTGTTTTTAATTTTCCCTCTGTCGACTTTTACGACACCCACGGGACGAGATGGGGTGGTAGATTCTCTTAAGCCGCTACCACACGGCACGGTAGTTACATTTAGCCTTAATTAACGATTAATTGATGATGTTCTCCTAGACGATTTCGACCACGGCAACAACTTCCGAATATTGTCGAGAGCCATCAACTGCGCAGGAGATATTATAGTGCCACAAGTGTACGCGCAAACACAGAGGCACTCACTCGTCCCAACCTACCCGCGCCCAATCTAACGCTGATGCGATAAGATCGGAGGTAGGCTAGGATGCAGTGTCAGAAACACGGGGACAATCACAACACAACAAGACCGGAAAACCAACAATTTGTGTTTTAGCACAAATGTTGGCTCCGGCTGGGATTCGAACCCAGGACCCGCGGCTTAGAAGTCAGGTACTCTCACCACTAGGCCACGATTAATTATTAATAATTTATCGTTCAGTATTGAATAATTACTAACGAAAAGGCCTCTCGTTCCTGAGAGGAGGCCTATGCTCAGCGGTGGGACATTTATAGGCTAAAACTTTACGTTTTTACTTTAATTACTAACGCGTGGTTTAATGGCCAGAATACCATCATTCTATCGCGCCGTAATCGGTGCTGGGTTCGAAGCCAGCCGGAACCGACATTGGTACAAATACAAAAATTGGTCTTGTTTCTGGGGGTCGGGCGCAGTGGTGGATGGAGGTGACATAGCATTTGTTATGAGCAGACGTTGCACTTAACATTAGATGACCGTTTTACTCGTTTCATTACTAACTTCTATACAAAAACTATAATATCTCCGGAATAGTTGATAGCTTCCGACAGTATTAAAAAAGTTGGCATCATGGTTTGAAATCAGCCTGGAGGATCATCTAATAATATCATAAAAACCAAGCTATTTCTAAATCTTTATAATACCACAATTATATATTATTTTTAAAATGACAAAAGATTTATTTTCCTGGACGGTTTCTTACGGGTTATTCCTAGGCCAGAAGCTTTTTTGCGAACCAGGGTTCTTTAAAAAAAGAAAAGAAACTTGAAATAAGTATTATGTGAATAATCTATGTTGAATAAAAAATTATTCTATTCTATTGTATTCATATAATCTGAGCTTCATCGTTTTTCAATAAGTAACTAAGTTTTTTTACAGGGATTTGTAAACTTTATAATGGAATACTTTTGATCTAAATGTGTGTGCATTACAGTGCTATTGCACTTGGAATATCTTTTTGTAATTTTATACAGTTTCTACTTACATACCGAGCTTACCCTCTGCATAACTCTTGGCTACGTAAAATTTAGCAAAATCCGACGCTAGCTATTCCTTTCCCCTCCTCAGTGGATTTGCCACGGAATAAATTTAAGTGTCAGGAGCTCTAAGATCACAGGAGGGTAAGATAATATGTCTGAAAGTTAGTTATAGTTTATACGCCGAGCACATTTATTATATAAGCACAAGTTATGGCTTATTACATAGCTGAGGTCTGATTTTGAGGTTCAGTTTTGCACGTCTCATTGCGCGATGCGTTATGCCCGACATGTCAATGTCAAGCGATTCGGCGGTCTTCAAATGCCTCCATCACAATTATATTACACTTATATGCTGACTTTAATAGACTCGTATTAAGAAAACACTTTAATTAATTCATAAGAATTATTTTGAAAAATCATCAAATATTGCTACTTTGAAAAAAAAAAACAGGTTTTAAAATATGTAGGTCACGATAACTCCAGAAAAATTGACGTATCGAGACGGGGATTTTTTATCGTGTCCAGAATTTTATCTACTGGTTTCCTAAGAAAAGTTACTAAGAAAAATATTTTTTACTTATTATTTTCATCTGAAATAGAAATGACTCGAAATATTTGTACCTCGTGCGCTTTTGGATTTTCCAAACTTTTTCGTATTTAGTGCCATCGAACACGTAACTGTAAAAGTTACACAACAATGGGTTCATTTCTAGAAATCGTGTGACATTAATGTATTTACATAACATATGAGACTTAAGGGTCAGGCCAATGGAGCTTAATTTCTGTCGCGTTTTTCGAGTCGATTATTCATCTAATACACGAATGATAGAACTCAATTTGAATCATCGCGTGGCGCAGTCCGGACGTTTATATGAAACCTAATGCAGCTTAAATTTACTAGACTCATAAAACGTGCAACTGCAACTTATAAAATTACGCTCGTATCGCCCCAAGTTTCGCAGTGTGGTGCTGCACAAAATTAAAAGTAGAGAAACAGGTATGATAATCATCATCATCACTTCAGCCTATAACCCACTGCTGAACATAGGCCTCTCCCATAGACTGCCAAAACTTAAGTTTTTTTTGGGGGATTTTGCCATAGTTTACCGCCGTATTACTACACCGCGGGAGTGCGTGACTTCTAATGCCGTTGAAATATTTGTTGGTGCTTGAATTGCAATTAACATTTTCAGTGTTTAAATGAAACTAATTTTACGGATTTTATCGCGGTTAATTTTTTACTATTTATAACCCGACGTTTCGAGTGCTCTACAGCACCCATGGTCACGGGAGGACTGACATAGGCCAAACAAAAAGATCGATAAAAACCCGCGTAAAAGAACACATAGCTGACGTGAAGCATCGTCGTTCTAGGAAGTCTGCAGTCTGTGACCACGTTCTGGATCATCCCAACCATTACATCAGATTTGATAAACCACAGTTCCTTGCAAAAGAACCCCGATTCCTACCGAGGATGATTCGCGAGGCTATTGAAATCAAAAAACATCTTAATTTCAATAGAGAAGATGGCTAGGTATTACCACCAGCTTGGGATCCAATAATAAATAAAATTAAATCAAAAACCAAGCATACCACTGCAAGACTTCAAGACACAGTTAGCTCTTTCTGCGTAGATCGGACCAAAAACCCCAGGTTAACTATGACATCAGGACATCTGTCACCTCAGTCCTTCCGTGACCATGGGTGCTGTAAAGCACTCGAAACGTCGGGTTATAAATAGTAAAAATTTAAACGCGATAAATCCGTTAACTTAGTTTCATTTAAATGTGTAGTGTTCGCGTAAATATAAGAAATCATTATTTCAGTGTTACTGGCACCGAGATTCAAACTCAGTTTGCTCGTTTAATATACTTGCATACAGTCAAGCCTTTTCCTAAATAAGGAGTAGGCAGAGGCCACACACGTAGCTCACATTCAGTCCCCGAGAGACGTGACGGGTGGCGAACCACGTCGCTGCGATTTTGTTGCTTTCCGAAAAGAAGCTTACTCCTCCATCGCGTTTCTACGAGCGGTACAGTGACAGCATTTTATGGTATTATTCTGCACAAATAAAGGCTGTTCGTACAATACCATAGTCGCCTCTTACGGCACTTCGTTAGGAAAAAGGTATTCTACTGTTTAGGACAGCTAATTATTATATTATAGAATTATTATATTAGCGTCCGGCCCAAAGAATCGGCGTAAAAACAAAACAGTAAAAATAAATAAAAAGACACGTCGTCAATTTGGGTAAAAAAAAAAATTTAGGCCGTGTGGTAGCGGCTTAAGAGAATCTACCTAACCATCTCATCCCGTGGGTGTCGTAAAAGTCGACAGAGGGATAATTAAAACCAGAAGATGGGCAGCAGCATCTTTCTGGAACATCATAATATATAAACTGCGGTTGCCAACCCGCCTGCCAAGCGTGGCAACTATGGCAAAATCCCCCCAAAATGAGAGCTACAAACTTTTGTGGCACTCCATGGGGGAGGCCTATGTTCAGCAGTGGAATAATAGTAGGCTGAAATGGTGGTGGTGGTGGTGGTGGTCGTTATTTTATCCCGGGAGACGTTGATTGATCTCTCGTTTGGTTCTAAACATTTTATTTATTTATTATTCAAAGCCTACTCAAATAGAGAGCACGATATAAAAGAATTCCTCATCGGCTTGATTCACTGGCCTTGCAAAGAGATATTGCATCTCTTTGCATTTTTTATAGGATTTACAACGGGGAGTGTTCCGAGGAATTGTTTGGAATAATTCCAGCCGCTGGTTTTCACCATTGCACTTTGCGGCAGAGCACAAAATTCCATTCTCACCACTTGGATGGTTGGCATTCCACCACAGTGCGTTTTTCGCGGAATTTTCTGCCACGCACGACCACTTTATGGAATCGGCTGCCGCCGGCGGTTTTCCGGACCGATACGACTTAGGGACCTTCAAGAAAAGAGCCTGTTCCTTCCTCAAAGGCCGGCCTTTGCACCCGCGATTCCTCTGGTATTGCGGTTGTTCATGGGGGGTGGTGATCACTTCATCAGGTGAGCCATTTGCTCGTTTGCCCCCTCTCCTATATAAAAAAAAAGTTTCTACTTTGATACAGGTTCGAGCATCTAAGATAGAAATAATGATAAATAAATAATCTATCAAATGTTGTTACTGCTATACTATTATTATCACAAGATTATGTTATTAAATTGTTTTGTCTATTTACGTGGTAAAACAGTAGTTGAAATTGCAAAACAATTTCAGTGGCATCGACGATCGAACTCAGGCCGCGCCCTGAGCAACTGGAGCGCCCGGAGCAACTGGAGCACCCGGAGCAACTGGAGCGTCCGGAGCAACTGGAGCGCCCGGAGCAACTGGAGCGTCCGGAGCAACTGGAGCGCCGGAGCAACCACGGCTCATTAAATAAAATATTTTAATGATTTAACAAATTGTTCTGAAACCTTTTGCTGCTTTCATCCATTCATATTATAAGCTAGCCGTACCCCGCGGTTTCACCCGGGTAAACCCCTGTCGATGATATACATATATACCCCCCTTTTTGAATCGCATTTTAGGGTTTTAATTTTTTTGCTCGGAACCCGAATTACTTTTCTAAAATTAAAGTTGCCGAAGTTACCCGATATAATATCAGCTATCTGTCAGTGAAGATTCCGTCACAAAATTAGCCGGAACAAACAGACGGATAAACCGACACACAAAATTTAAAAAAATGTTTATTTTTCTTATAAGCACCCTATATACTTTTATATGCATTGACTAAAAAGTTATTACGTTATTACAAACAGACACTTCAATTTTATTTATTTGTATAGATGCGAAAGTAACTCTCTCTGTCCCTCTGTTTATTTGTCACCTTTTCACCGTTCAACCGTTGGACCGATCTTGACGGAATTCTGCACAGAGATAGCTTGCAACCTGGAGACGGACATGTGACACTTTTTATTCTTTTTAACTATGTTTAAAAAAAAACTAAATACACGCGGACGTAGCCGCGGGTTTCAGCTGGTTAAATATGATTATTAAAAGTTATATTAGTAACTAGCTGATGCCCGCGTACTTCGTTCCGCGTTGATATAGGTTTTTTTTAAATATCCCGTGGGAACTATTTGATTTTCCTTTGGATAAAAAGTATCCTATGGACGTCCCTAGGATGCAAGCTATCTCTGTGCTAAATTACGTCAAGATTGGTTCAGCGGTTTAAACGTGAAAAGGTAACAAACAGACAGAGGGACTAAGAGAGAGAGTGTTATTTTTGCATTTATAATATTAGTATAGATTATAGTGCCGCATAAGAAATATGTTCAGTATTATCTCATCGTATATTTAAACTGCAAAACTAACAATTGAACGCATACAATAGCCGTCATGTACAGTAGCATGTTCGCGTAAACATGGTTACGCTTACTCGCACTAATCTTCCTTTATCCAGGACAAACCAGATCAATACAGGTACGGAGGAGAGTTATGTTGCACTGTGAGACATAAAGGACATTCGCAATGCTATAACTAGTTTCTAACTTAAATATTTATTGCATCAGAAGTTCGAAACGAGGGCCCGAGTTCGAAGCGTTGATTGCTGCCGTGTGGTGGCGGTATAATGGAATTATCTCTCGAAACAGATCCGATGGATACATACATATATACATAAGATCACGACTGTATCCCATAACGGGTAGTCAGAGACTGGGCACTCACTGCTAAAAACAGATGACTGCGACAATCCACGTTTCACCAAAACAATATAATGCACTTGGTGTGATAGGTGAGCCCATCGCCACCATGCGCTGCTGGGTGCACAGTGCAGTTTAATTCATTACTCGCTCTTTACGAGATCCATTGGAATGAGATGGAGTGGTAGTATTCTTTTAACGAGCCGCCAACACACGGCTGATCCGATGGATATCGCTATATATAAACGGGGAAAAACTCTTATCATATCTACCACGGGGTGTGTTCGGAGGAATTGTTCGGATCGATTCCAGCCGCCGAATTTCAAGATCGCACATTGCGAACAAACTCAAAAATTCATTCACGTCATCCTTGTTGCATTCCATCGTGGCGTTTTTCAAGTAATATTCTGCCATGCAAGACTATTCTGTGAAATCATGCCTGCCGCTAGCGGCTTTTCCAGACCGATATAAATTTCGAACGTTCTAGGAAAAAACAGCCTTCCTCTAAGGCCGGCAACGCACCCGCTATTATTCCGGTATTGCCGTTGTTCATGAGCATTGGTGACCACTAACTGTCAGGTGAGTTGTTACTTGTTTGCCCCCTCTGTTAAAAAAAAAAACTACTGTGGGGAGATCTCAAGCAGCGGAATTTGCAATCATAAATTTTCCTGAGCTGAACTGCCAGTGAAGCAATAGTATACAAACATTACTATGTTTGAAGGGCGATGAGACTTTATGTCTCATCTCTCAAGTCTTAGAACTGAAGTATCAGTGTGACTAGAGCAGTGTAATACCATACACACATACTCTGTGACGCAACATTTATAAAACCCAGAGTTGAGCCACACAGTATTTTTTTTGGGTAGACGGTGCACTATTAGTCATTCACCATTTTATATATATTTAGCGGATCTTAGCAAAGTAACTTACCTTCCCTCATAATTAGTGTTTAGTCTCTAGCTGAGACTCGAACCTAGGATCTGCAGCCTATGCGTTGATAGTAAAATGTTCTGTTATTAAAGTAAAAGTAGTAAGCAGCTACATATATTTCTGATGTATAAGTTGCTATTTTCTTACATAAAGTCCTACATATTCTCATATTAACTATTCCTTCCCTCACCTAAGAGTTATCTCTCGGGAGTAAATTTAAGTGTCCGAGATGCCGTTAGTTACCGCTTATATATGACTTGTCGTTTTGGGTCCGTATTATAGCATGTTACTTTCAATTTATTTTTAACTACTCCCTAGAATATCAGTTGACTATAATTTAAGAAGGACAAATAAAATTAAATATAACTTTAGAAATTTATCTTAGTATTAAAAAAGTAAAATTAAACGGGAAATCGATAGACGCATGTGGCACAGGACCGTGTTTTTTGGTAATATATGTGAGAGGCCAATGTTAAGCAGTGGACTGGTGATGGGTTGAAATGATGATGATAATAATGATTAAAAGAGTAAAGGTAAATCTTGACAGCAGGATTTTTGAAATAAAACTGCTAAGAAATTAATAAAGTAGACAAGCAATAAGTCCACCTGATGGTAAGTGCAACATAACAAATGCTTTATCACCTAGAATATTTTTGTGTGGCACCAAACTTCGCTCGTCCCTCTGAGATGAGTCTCATATGCCCAGTAATTATACTAGCATTCAGTGCCCTTTAGACCGTCATGATGATGTTCTCCTAGCCGATTTCGACCACGGTGACAACCTCCGACTACTGTCGAGAGCAATCAACTGCGCAGGGGATATTATAGTGCCACAAGTGTACGCGCAAACACAGAGGCACTCACTCGTCCCTACCTACCCGCGCTAGATGTAACGCTGATGCGATAAGATCGGAGGTAGGCTAGGATGCAGTGTCAGAAACACGGGGACAATCACAACACAACCAGACCCGAAAACCAACAATTTATGTTTTAGCGCAAATGTTGGCTCCGGCTGGGATTCGAACCCAGGACCCGCGGCTTAGAAGTCAGGTACTCTGACCACTAGGCCACGCAGTCATTATACAGTAATATTAGTACACTACTGCTTCACGCCAGAATAACTGAGCCTTTGGTGGTACTTACCTAGACGAATACCTGCTAAGGAATCCTACCAGCAGTAAAATAATTTTTCCCCCGCTGAGCTATCCATATATATTTTAAAAAAGTCACCGATGTGATATTGTATAAGTAGAATAACTGTTAAACATCGAACAAAATCAGGAAAAAAATGTATAGAGAAAATTCATTTCAAAGAGTATATAAGTAATTTATTTTTTCATAAATTTTCCGTATATAACGCCAAGTGACACATAACAGAATCAAAACATATTATTTTGTATGCATGACAGTTCCGTGTCAATAAATACTTTTTCTCTTCTTTCATTATCCTCTGACAGTTGATTCAACTGCGCGGTCTTTTGATTGCGTACCATTGAGCCAGCGGTGCCGACGGGGGCCGCGATTTAGCAACATTTTTTTCGAGTTTTCACCAATTTTCATTTAGCTTTCCACCATTATTGCATTTGCAAGTCAAACGGTAAGTTACCTTCGAAGATGACTGAGCTGTTCACTTTATGAGGTTATCAAATTTGTGATTGATAATTGATTCATTATATAATATTGAATTGGTTGACCATCCAGTTTTATTTACAACTCCGCGAGCCAGAAGATCGAATCGTTCACATCGAAGACCTTGCAATATTGAGACTCGTTGCAATGCGCCTTGAATATTTTGCAAAAGGAGTGGCGAATCTGGATCAATCCAAGTGTTGTCGACCAAAAATCGTTTCCTTTCACTTTCTTTTTGATAGTTCTACCGTTATCAACGTGCTTGACCGACGGCAAGTGTTCCCAAGCGTTATCCATGAAATTTGACGGCAGAGACAATCAGTGCCAACGATGGTTATCCAATGTACCGTCGTCGATATTACTGTAGGTGGTAGGATTCCTATGCAGGAATCCGTCTAGGTAGGTACCACCCCAGGGCCAGTTTCGGTCTGAAGGGCACTGAGAGCTAGCGTAATCACTGGGCATATGAGACTTAACAACTTATGTCTCAGGGTGACGGGCGCAGTGTTGTGCTACACAGAAATATTCTGAGTAACACGGCATCTGTCGTGGGCGAACGTTGCACTTGCCATCAGGTGAACGTTTTGCTCGTCTCGACACTTTATCAAATAAAAAAAAGAGAATCATTAACCGCTGATACATCGTTAATATAATTTTAAAATTTAATTGGAAAACCAAAAAAATCAAATCACAAAATCCGACCCGGTAGCGTAATCACTGGACATACGAGACTTAAGAACTGATATGTCAGGGTTACGAGTGCAGTGTGGTGCCAAACAGTAATATTCTGGGTTACACAGCATTAGTTATGGGCAGACAGAATTTTGTATATATATATATTTTTATGTACATTCGTCATTGTTACATAATGATGTCACTTAAAACAACTGCACACCCGTTGCCGACTTCATTTAAAATTGTGAAGATTCAACTCGTAATGGCGAAACGTCGAAATGAAACGAGTTTTGGGCTTTTTAATAACAACACAAAGTGCGCGCGTACGTGCTGAAGTGGCAGGGAGCGGCAAGCTGCATTGTATTGCACTAGTTTTCAGGCTACTAGGTAATGAACTAACCTTATTTTGCTGTCATTTTTCTTTTAACATTTTTTTCTATTGTAATTATATTTTTATTGTTGTATACAACGATTTTTTTTTAAAGTAAGTAAATATTCGTGGACGCCCTACTGCTGGCCATTGGAATTTGCTCATTTTGAGAGGGTTTTGAAGCCGAGAAGAGTTCACTACACAGCTCCATTGCGAGAGCTTTACACCAACTTTTAATATTATCATCATAATCATAATTTCAGCCTATAACTAGTCCACAGCTGAACACAGGCCACAAAAGTTTGTAGCTCTCATTTTGGGGAGATTTTGCCATAGTTGCCACGCTTGGCAGGGCGGGTTGGAAACCGCAGTTTATTTATTCAGTCGTTCTAGGAAGATCTTGCTACCCATATCCCGGTTTTCATTTTCTCTCTGTCGACTTTTACGACACCCACGGGATGAAATGGGGTGTGAGATTCTCTTAAGCCACCACCAAACGGCTCTTTAACTTTCTTTTAATTTAAGTAATATCAATTACTACGATTGAGCTCCAACTTCCGCTTACATTCCAAATTAAAACAAAATATATTTAAAGAATAAACTCGTACTTGCTGGCCGCAAATATTATATTGGATTTCCGAGGACCAGGTTTCATCGAAAATAAATAGAACGATTCCATTGCTTTTTTATCGGATAAAGTGATGAAACGAGCAAAACGCTCACGGTAAGTGCAACGTCTGCCCATAACACATGCTGCATCACCTAGAAAAGTTCTGTGTGACACCACACTGCGCCCATCACCCTGAGACATAAGTTCTTAAGTCTCATGTGCCCAGTGATTACGCTAGCTCACAATGCCCTTCAAACCGAAACAAAGTTATGTTTGCACACTGCTGCTTCACGGCAGAATAACTGGCCCTGGGGTGGTACCTACCTAGACGGATTTCTGCATAGGAATCCTACCACCAGTTAAAAGTGGTGGTATTGAATGTGAATAAGTGAGTGGGAGCAGTCGGCTAAAAATGTTATACGAAAAGAATTTAGTACTATTTTTATTATTCGCTGAGAACGTAGTCGAGCAGCCGCCTCCTTAGGTTATTGATCAAGGAATTTTGAGCCGTGAAATAAGTCAGAATAGAATATTTTTCGTATATCTTGCCACTCATTATGCTTCAGCAAACAGCAGTATGCCATTTCATTTACTTTCCAAATTTACAATTCATTTAATGTTTTACTTCAGGGACTATTTTAGTATCGATTACTTTTTACTATTGACTTTTTTTTTAATATTTTACAATTTGACTATCACAGTATGTTACCTAATTTTGTTTAATATCTATGTAATTGGTACCTTTTCACTGACAAATGTTTTGACTGCTCGGCTTTTTAATGTTATTTTTTATAGGTTAATTAATAATACTGGCAATCACATGACTCATATGACATTTCTATTCTTTTGAGGGTATCTATGAATTTAACTTTTAATTTATGTTCATATCTATAATCGTATTGAGGCAATAATATTTGATTATTTCTTTGAAGTACGTATTTATGTAGCTATTCCAAACTCTTTCACAGTTTCAAAATTGTTAACTAAGAAATTTATTATTTTTTAAAAATAGGATATAAAAATAATAACCATGTGTTGACTCATAACTTTATTGAAACGATCTAATTGTAACCAAGTGTTAAGCAAATAAATGTAATTAAATTAAATTCAATATTCTGTATTAAATAATTCTAATTATTCAATAATTACACGTATTATAATTATGGCAACGATTGTGGCAGTTATGACCCTGGCCCATAGGTATGAGCTGATTGCTGTGTCAAGTGTGTTGACGTTGATTACTTACAAGACACGATGAAATAGAAATTCTGTAGCTAGAAAGACATAATTTGCACATGCAGAAACACCCACACCCGGAACGAATAGCTGTATTACATTCAAATATTTGTTCAGTTCAGAAAATCGCTTAGGACCTGTGCCAACCGAGTCGACTAGTACGTGGTAAGTCAGTAATTAAAATCGTAATTACCAACCGGCCGGCGTATGAAATCGCAGCCAGGTCACTCGCGTACTACGAGTATGAAATTTAAATTATAGTACAATATTTTGACATATATAGACGTAGGGTAGTGTAGTAGTAACAGCCTATAAATGTACCAGTACTGAGCATAGGCCTCCTCTCATTTTCGAGAGGGTTTTAGAGCTAGGAAGAATCCGCCACGCTGCTCCAATGCGGGTTTGCGGACTTCACATGTCTTCGAAATGTTTTTTATTTCTCAGACATGCAGGTTTCCTCACGATGTGGTGGTAGGATTCCTATGCAGGAATCCGTCCAAGTAGGTACCACCCCAGGGTCAGTTATTCTGCCGTGAAGCAGTAGTGTGCAAGCATTACTGTGTTTCGGTTTGAAGGGCACGTTGAAATTATTATACACTGTGTCGTAATTAAAATAATGTATATTAACAACAAAAATTCGAATATAAATATAGCGTGATCACTGGGCATTTGAGACTTAAGAACTGATGTCTCAGGGTGACGGGCGCAGTGTGGTGTCACACAGAAATATTCTGGGTGACACAGCATTTGTTGTGGGCGGACATTGCACTTACCATTGAGATGAACGTTTTGCTCGTTTCATCACTTTATACAATAAAAAAAAATGTTTTCCTTCACCGCCGAGCACGTGGTAAATCAGCACTTAAAATTACTATTAACAACTTTAGTGGTGCCGGCACCGGGTACCGAACCCAGGTCAGAAATTTAGAAAAATCGAGCGCCTTGCCCCTAAGGTACCACGGCTTGTATTTGTAATAATTTATATTTTCGTTTTCGGTTATATGCGGTTTTAGGATTTAGAAATTTGAAGAAGAATGATTTCCACTCAGACTGTACTTACTTCGTCATCATTTCAATTAGTCACAAGTCCACTGTCGAACATAGATTGCCACAAAACACGGCCCTGAGCCACCTGCATTCAGCAACTTCCCACAAAACTATGCAGGTCGTCCTTTCTTACGATAACGTTCTACAAACCAAATGGCCCTGCGGAAATTATCGTGACGGATTCTGCCTCATCGAAACATCGAGCATACCTCTTTACATGTGTCGTTGAGCGTCTCCGAGCTTCCACATTTTCGACTTAAACATGGGACTCATAACAAATCCAAATCGTATCGATCGTGGAAAGCTCTGTACGATAAATAGACAAAAAAGGGTGTGTAATAAATAATAATTTAACACTAAGATATTTTTTTTAATATTAGATTGTCACGAAATATGGTCCTGAGCCAGCTACATCGACTTCTCGCAAAACCGAGCAGGTTGTAGCTCCATCTAGTAGGAGGTCGCCCTACTTGGTATGGTATATGGCCATGTACGAAGTTGCCACTCGAGACAACCACTTTTCTTCCTCAACAGTTATCGGTTCTACGAGCTATATGGCCGGCCCATTGCCTCTTCAGCTTGCTAATCCTTAGGGCTATGTCGGTTAATCTAGTTCTACTTCGGATATCATCTTTACGAATTTTATCTCGCAGTGAAACTCCGAGCATAACCATTTCCATAGCTCGCTGAGCAACTTTGAGCTTAATCATGCAGCCTGTAGTGAAAGGCCACGTCTCGGTACTTTTATTTTGTGGCATTGATGTATACTCGACGAGAAGATGGGACACAGGTTCCCGAACGCTGCTCAGCCGAGTTGGATCCGTCGATTGACCTCTTGGTCGCAGTTGGACCTACCTAGTCGCACAATATGTTCTGGGTATACACATTCGTCGACAACTTCGATCGAAGTGTTCCGAACAATAATCGGTATAGGTGTGATATGTACTTTAGACATGATCTTCGTCTTGTCCATGTTCATCTTGTTCTGTTGGGATACACTATTGAGGTCATTGAGCATAGTGCTAAGGTCCTTTAGCGACTCTTCCATTATGACTATGTCGTCGGCAAATCAAAGGTGAGTGATGTAATCGCCATTGATATTAATACCTCGTATATGATGTTAATAACGTAAATATGCGCAGTTGTGCGCAGTTTACCATATCTGGTTACATCATATATATTCCTCCATAAACTAGCATAACCTTTTACAGATTTTAGTCACTTCTTCTATATTAAATCTTATAGCATTCATGTCATATCATGTCATGTCACATAAAAATATTCCTTGTGCTCGTTCGAAAGTTACGGGCATTAACAATCATGATCTGTCTTGATTTATTTTTCCAGAACAACATTTTCGGTTTATTAACCAGATTATATAATCTAATCACATCAACAACCATTCAAAAATAAAAAGAAATTATAATCATTAATATAAAATTGGGTAGAATAGATTGTAACCTTTGGTATGTCTCGTTTTGGAATTTCAAGTTATCAAGGACAAATTTAAAAAGCCCCTTATATATAATCTTTGTGGGCATATCTGGTAGCCGATATATAACGGCAAAATCTGTTTCATTAGGACTTGAGTCAAACAAGCACTCACTCACTTCAGTCCGTCACAAATCCACTGCTAAACGTAGGTTGGGTTTGGCAGTTTATTTATTTAACTGTTCCAGGAAGATGCTGAGCAGCGGCATCTACCCTGTTAGCATTTTCCTCTGACGAATTTTACGACACCTACTGGACGAAATGGGGTGGCAGATTAACTTAAGCCGTAGATTATCTATGGAACCAACAAGCACTGTGCTATTTTGTACTACTAAGACGACGCCTTCGACGAACCGCACTAAATTTCTCGGTCACCATTATATTGCCACTAACCGTCGAGTCTTCTGCGATGCATTATACACGAGTTCGCCGAAAAATTTAGGAATCGATTTCGTAAGTTTAAATATTTCTTCTCATTGATAGCGCCTAGGCGATTTCATTTAGTGTAAAATTGTAAGTAATAAAACTCACCACACTAATAAAGACTTTAGAAATGCAAATGTTCGAAAACTCGAGCTTACGATACGATTGTACTCGTAATATGGAATAAGAAAAGGAAAAGAAAGATAAATTGGGGTTGATACAATTGTTCAAAATCTCGGATTGTGACGGACTTAATTTAGTCCATTCCAACCCAAATATACACAGGTTCGCGTTGTATCACGTCGTTTTGGGAGCACTCCCCTCGTTGCTTCAGCCAGTATCGAAATCCTTGGCGATGACATATCGAGTGACTTCAGTTTCGCAGTCACTTGGAAGGGAAGGTTAAATTAGCTTCTGAAAAGCTTGACGAGCTCAGTACAGCAGGACAATACTTTATGCCGGCCCACCGCTTGCAACTTTACAAGGCGCAGAATCCGCCTCACATGGAGTACTGCTCTCAGCTTTGGACGGGTGCACCCCACTACCAGCTCCTTCCATTTGATCGTATTTAACGAATAACGGCTTGAATCGTCGACGACCAGGTTCTTTCCGATCGGCTTGATCAATTGGTCTTGCGAAAATATGTTGCATCTCTTTCCATTTTTACAGAATTTACTACGGGGAGTGTTTCGAGGAATTGTTCGTATTAACTCCAGCCGCTGATTTTCATCATCGCACTTTGCGGCAGAGCTCAAAATTCCATCGTCACCACCTTGATGGATGGCATTCCACCAGTGCGTTTTCCGCGGAATTTTCTGCCACGCATTTTACCACCACTTTATTGAATCTGCTGCCGCCGGCGGTTTGTCCGGACCGATACGACTTAGGGACCTTCAAGAAAAGAGCCTTTTCCTCTCTCAAAGGCCGGCAACGCACCCGCGATTCCTTTGGTATTGTGGTTGTTCATGGGCGGCGGTGATCGTTTACATGTGTCGTTGAGCGTCTCTGAGCTTCCACATTTTCGACTTAAACATGGGACTCATAACAAATCCAAATCGTATCGATCGTGGAAAGCTCTATACGATGAATAGACAAAAAAGGGTGTGTAATAAATAATAATTTAAAACTAAGATATTTTTTTTAATATTAGATTGTCACAAAATATGCATCTGCTTCCTTTGCACGCGATTCCTTTGGTATTGTGGATGTTCATGGGCGGCGGTGATCACTTACCATCAGGTGAGCCACTTGCATGTTTGCCCACTCCTATAAAAAATACCGATAAATTGTTAAATGGTAAAATTAACTTTTTAACGTGCCGGTGAGTTTTGTGAGGTAAGTTCAATTCCATATATAGTGGTAACTATCCGCATGACGGACATATGAATTTATTGCCGAGAGATAACTTTTTGGTGTGAACATAAATAGCCGGTGTCGGAATGTATGAAATTTTGAAGCAAATAGTATTTTATACATGGAGTTGCAATGTCTTCTTTGTTACTGATATATGGAACCGTAATAACGAATCCTAATCCTAAACTGATCTCCGCAGGACATATTAGAGTACTAATTTTTCTGAAGTTTAAGCACTTTAGGAAAAAAATAACTATTTTCTTTAGAAAATTAAAAACGTTTATCTATAAAAAGTTTATCGAAGTAATATCTATCCAAGACGAAGACCGCATTCAGGTCTTCCGTATTTACCACACCCACAGGATGAAATATGGTGCCGGATTCTCTAACGCTGCAACCATATGGCGGTGTACTGTATACAATACACGTTACATTAGCAGTTCAAAAACTTAACTTAAAATGAAAAAAATATAGTTTCTAAATAAAACTAGATTTTACGGATTTTATTGCGTTTACCTTACTGCTTATAACCTGATGTTTCGAGCGCTTTTGAGCACCCATGATTAAGAGAGGACTGAGGTGACTGATGTCCTAATGTCATAGTTAACCCGGGGTACCTCATTTTTGGTCATTATTATTAGTCCGATCTACGAAGAATGAGCTTACTGTGTCTTGAAGTGTTGCAGTGGTAAGCTTGGTTTTTAATTTTATTTTATTAATAATAGGATCCCAAGCCGGTGGTAGTACCCGACTATCTTCACTATTAAACTCAGTATGTTTTTTTTAATTTCAATAGACTCGTGAATTATACTTAGTAGAAATCGGTGTTCTTTTGCAACAATTTGTGATCAAATCTGATGTAATTGTTGGAATGATCCAGAACATGATCACAGACTGCAGACTTCCTAGAGCACTGATGCTTCACACTGACACTTCAGCTACTTCTTTGACGCGGGTTTAATTCTATATTTAAGATGAAAAGCGATCGAAATGACCTATTATAAATAGGAAATTAAAAGCAATAACATTCGTAAAACCTAGTTTTAATTAAATGTGTGTTCAGCCTATCACTATTCCACTTCTGAACCTAGGCCTCCCTCATACAATTTATGACACACACAAAAGTTGGTAGCTCTTATTTTGGCTTGCACGCTTGGCAGGTCGGCTGACAACCGCAGTTTGTTTATTGAGATGTTCCAGGAAGATGCCGTTGCCCATCTTCTCGTTTTAATTTTCCCTCTGTTGACATTAACGATACCCGAGGGATGAGATGGGGTGGTAGATTCTCTCAAGCCGCCACCACACGATGAAGGAAAGCAGTTCATAATAAAGAAATTCTAAACGACGAATATTATGTTGTTCTTCCACTTTTTTATCGAATGCGCAAAAAATAAATCATACGCAAATCCGTAAGACATTAATTTGAGAAATTTGTAAGACGTGAGTTTGTCATTTAAAATGAGATGCATGCGTAAGTATAATTTTGAAGGATTGTTTTAAGACAGTATAGCGTATATCGTTTTAATTGTTCCCAGTTTATAACAATGATTTGCAATCATATGCTTACTACACAAAATTCTGCGAGAAGAACCTCCATTGTATATATATTACATATTATTATTTTAAATACATAAATACCTAGAAGAATGTGCTTACTTATAGTCTAGTTGAGCCAATAACCTGGGGCTAGGAATTTTCGGTGGCAGCAAAACAAATATACTTTACTATAATTGAATTTTAAAATAGTGAACTTTAGTAAATGTTTCATTAAAATATGTTATGTGTGCATGTTTTGATAATTGTTAAGTATAACTGCGATAGCCAAGAGAGAATAGACAGACAGCATTTAATACACAACAGCAGCGTTATTATTCTCGTCATTATTTTTTGTCTTGCACATCATTAGCATGCATCATTATCGCAATTAAATTCAATCGAATGAACATTACCTAGAAACTTAAATTATCTTACGTTTCATGTAAATGTTTTTTTTATATTGACGACTGTCCCTGTATACACAACATTCACCACAGGTAGTCAATTTCTTTTCACTGTAATCATCGTATATTTACGTTACTTTTAATATCGTAATATTTAAATTGCAGTGGTAGCGGCATAAGAGAATCTACCACCCCATCTCATCCCGTGGGTGTCGTAAAAGTCGACAGAGGGAAATAAAAACCAGGAGATGGGCAGCAGCGTCTTCCTGGAACATCAAAATAAACAAACTGCGGTTGCCAACCCGCCTGCCAAGCGTGGCAACTATGTCAAATCCCCCCAAAATGAGAGTTGCAACACAACGGCCCCTAGTCTCCGGCGGCCCCGCTAGTCCTGGCTACGGTAGCGGTCATGGTAACGGCGGGGCAGGGGGTGCGAAGAATCTCCGGAGGAGGAGATCTTTCTACCACCACCGACGACTGGACCTGGCAACATTCAACGCACGCACGCTGAGGACCGACGAGAGGATCTTGGAGCTGGAAGAGGAGGTGAGCAAGTTACGTTGGGATATTATAGGATTATCTGAAGTCCGAAGACAGAGGGAGGAGACGGTAATCCTTGAATCCGGTAACTTGTTCTACCACCGGGAGGGTGACCATCTGTCCCAAGGAGGTGTCGGGTTTATCGTCCACAAGTCTCTCATTAACAACGTTGTCAAGATCGGGAGTGTGTCGACTAGGGTTGCGTACCTTATACTCAGAATAACCAAACGGTATTCGCTGAAGGTCATACAGGTATACGCACCTACCTCGGCACACCCGGATGATGAGGTGGAGGTAATGTATGAGGATATCTCAAAAGCCATACATTCCTCCAAAACTCACTACACGGTGTTGATGGGAGACTTGAACGCGAAGCTGGGCATGAAAAAAGACGATGCAATTTGGAATAGGGCAACGGAACCAAAGGGGCCAACAGCTGGCCGACTTTATGGAGAAGGAGGGACTCTTTATGATGAACTCCTTCTTTCAAAAGCGGCCCCACAGAAAGTGGACTTGGATGAGCCCGGACGGTTCCACCAAAAACGAGATCGACTTCATCATGACGACCGAATGACAGCTGTTCAATGATGTCTCTGTGATCGCTAGGATGAAAACCGGCAGTGATCACCGAATGGTAAGAGGCACATTGAACCTGAACGTAAAGCTGGAGAGGTCACGTCTGGTGAAGTCCACGCTCCGTCTATCTCCTGCCCTTATCCAAAACAGAAAGAACCAGAAAGCTTCCAGCTCGAATTGCAAAATCGTTTTCAGTGCCTGGAAGATTGGGTTACAGTGGACGATATGAACGAGAGACTCGTGGAAACTGTCCATGCGGTGGGGGCAAAGTTTTGCAAGACCCACCGCACAAAAGAGATCCAGAAACTCTCCGACCACACTCTCAATCTCATGGAGGCTAGGCGAGAAATGAGGCTGCAATCCTCAACTGATGCGTCAGCATATCGGCAACTGAACAGACAGATCTCCAAATGTATGCGGCGAGACCTTCGCAACTTCAATACAGCTCGTATTGAGGAAGAGGAGAGGAGACGATAGAGCGAAACCAAGGCTCCAAGGTTTTTGCCAGGGATCTGTCTGCCGGAAAGAGCCAACTGACTAAGTTGAGGACCGAAAGCGGTGGCGTCGTTTCCGCTGGAGGAGAGATTTAGAGTGAGATCGAGAGATTTTATGGACAGCTGTACACATCGTCGTTGGAGCCACACACTAGTGTGAGTAACGACCCAAGAGCAAATCTCGTCCAACACTATTCCGATGATATCCCGGACGTCAGTCTGCGCGAGATTAGTATGGCTCTCAAACAGCTTAAAAATCGCAAAGCGCCGGGTGAGGATGGAATCACAGCAGAGCTTCTGAAAGCGGGTGGAAAACCGATACTAGTAGTCCTTCAGAGGCTCTTTAATTCCGTCATCCGGGGCGGCGCTACGCCGGAAGCGTGGAGTAGAAGCGTGGTTGTCCTGTTCTTCAAGAAGGGCGATAACGCCCTCTTGAAGTACTATAGACCGATATCGCTTCTAAGCCGCGTCTACGTGCTGTTTTCGAGAGTCATAACGAATCGTCTCGCAAGCAGACTTGATGACTTCCAGCCTCCCGAACAAGCCGGATTCCGAAAAGGCTATAGTACCATAGACCACATACATACCCTTCGCCAGATTGTACAAAAGACCGGTGAGTACAATCTTCCGCTATGTCTGGCGTATGTGGACTATGAGAAAGCCTTCGATTCCGTCGAAATTTGGGCAGTGCTAGAGTCGCTTCAGCGGTGCCGAATTGACTGTCGGTATATCGATGTGTTGCAGTGCTTGTATACCAATGCTACGATGGCTATCCGAGTACAGAACAAGAGTACGAAACCGATCCAATTGCAGAAAGGTGTAAGACAGGGTGATGTAATATCCCCGAAACTCTTCACCGCTGCATTGGAAAATGTTTTCAAGCTACTGGACTGGAAAGGATACGGTATCAACATCAATGGCGAATACATCACTCACCTTCGATTTGCCGACGACATAGTCATAATGGCAGAATCGCTGGAGGACCTTGGCGCTATGCTCAATGACCTCAATAGTGTCTCCCAACGGGTACGTCGACGACCTTCACGGTTTTGCAGGAAGTCGATGGATGCAGGTGGCTCAGGACCGTGTTTTGTGGCAATCTATGGGGGAGGCCTATGTTCAGCAGTGGACTATGGTAGGCTGAAATGATGACGATGATGATGATTTACCTGAAATTAAAATATATTAACGTGTATAACTTTAGTCAGGCGAATGCTCCGTCTGGCAAGGCTAATTAAATAAATAAATAAATTTGTTGGGGGCAGACGTTATGTTACGTCTTACTAATGCTCGCCTCGTCGCTTCCTAGCATAAAAAATACCTCTTTATTTTTATTATCATGGAGTAATTTCTACTGGTGGTAGTACATGCAGGAATCCGCCTCGACATGTACCACCTCATTTTTTTTGAATAGCTTTAAGTAACGAGTCGTGGTTATTGTTCACCTGATGGTGAGTGAAACGTCTGCCATAACCAATGTTGTGTCACCTAGAAAACACCCGAGTGGTACTACACTGCGCTTGTTAGATAAATATAAATGTAATAGGTAAGAATGGGTATAATAAATAATACAATTACACATCAAACTACATATACGTCAATTATATATCACAATAGTTAATTATTAAATTCTAGTAATCTACAAAGCAGTTATATAACCATATTACACAACGCTATATTTTAACACAGTTTCCTTTAATATCGATAATCAAAGAAATATTAAATCAAGTAGTCAATACTTATTTTTAAGATGATTCGTCTTTTTATGGAATGGTTTGGTCCAGTTCTGGTTTCGTATCTTATTGAACTTGTTTATCAGGAAAACTCCGCACAATTCAACAACCGTTCAAAGAATCCTCTATCCGAGTTACGACAAACGTTAGGGGGCAGACTAAGCTATTCGCCACCAGTGACGTCACATGTTCGCTATACCAACCGATCTTGTTCACGTAGCAACATTTACAGAAATTATTCTAAATCCATTATTTTAATTAAATAATAATATATAGTATAAAACATCATCATTCAAATGCCATCAAAATAATCATAATCTATCGCGCTCGTCTTATTAAGACATTAGTTCCTGAGGCTTATATGCCCAGTAATTCCACTAGCTATCAGCGCCCTTTAGACCGACACTGTGATATTTTTATACTACTACTTGACGTCAGTATAACTATTACGTGTAGTGCTTGCTTTACGTATTTTTGAAGCATCGATACTGCAGTATTGTCAATATTCGCAGAGGCTGTTGCGCTAGACTTTTATGTCATATAACATTGGCCAAGCTAAACGAATAAATTAATTCGAGTCGATACATAAAGCTATCCAAAAAAAATTAGGTGGTACATGTCGAGGCGGATTTCTGCATGTACCACCAACAGTAGAAATCACACCATGAGAATCAACATAAGGAGGTCTTTATTATGATTGTCTCTTTTTATTGTATTTTATAAACACTAGCAAAGGTTGCATCTGGCTCAAAATGGTAATTGGTAAACGGGGACTTCAGTAATAAATTCAATTCATTTATTTATAAGTTCCCTATTAAGATATGATTGTTTTATAAACGTCGCGATATTTTTCTATTACATTATCTTATTAAATAAACTATATTATTATTTTATTCATCAAATTAGTTTCCATTAATTATTAAGAACGTAATGAATGAACATACATTGACTGGGGCATGAAGAAATGAAAGGATATGGGGAGACCTTTTCCTTCACTAGGAAAATTTATGCTAACAAAGAAAAAAAATGTGAAGATTTAGCTCATAGCCGCGAATCGTCCAATCGCAACGAGTAATGGGCTTTTTAGTAAGAAAACAAATTATCTAGTACGTGCAGAAGTGGCAGAGAGGGCGGCAACGACAAACGCTGCATTGTATTGTACTGGTTTACAGGCTACCTTGTAATATTGTTTCTGGGTCATTACTTTATGAGAAAATTACGTAAAGGAGGTAGCAAGCGAGTATTCACTAGATCACAAAGCTTGAGGTTTTTCTTTTTTTTTTCTTTAAAGTCCTAAAAGTTTACAGTTCGGATAACCTGCTTAATTAGGAAAACCTTGAGCCAAACAAGCACTATGCGATTGGGTGTTATCTATATATGGCGATATGGCATCACACTGCGCTCGTCACTTTGAGACAGTAAGTTCTGGCCAGTGATTACACTAGCTCTCAGTGCCCTTCAGACCGAAACACAGTAATGTCTACACACTACTGCTTCACGGCATAATAACTGGCCCTGGGGTGGTACCTAGCCAGACGGATTCCTGCATAGGAATCCTACCACCAGTAAAGACCTGAGTGTGTAGTTTGAAATGAGATGCATGCGTCAGTATAATTGTGAGTGATTGTTTCAGGACAGTATAGCATATATCGTTTTAGTTGTTCTCAGTTTGTTACAATGATTTGCAATCAATTCAACACATTATCATTTTAAATATACAAACCCCTAGAAGACTGTACCTACCTATAGTGTAGTTGAGCCAATAGCCTAGGGCTAGGAATTTAAGGTGGCAGCAAAAAAAATACTTTACTAAAATTGTATTTTTAAATAGTGAACTTTATATATGAAATGAATGTTCATTTAACTTTTATTTCTTATTTATTAAATAATACACCTGCCACCGCTTTTTCACCACGCCATGGGTGGACTGGCAGAGAACGCCTGTAGGCATTAAGTCCGCCCATTGTTACCTTTATTTTAAGGTTAACAATAAAGTTTTTAAATAAATAAAAAATAAATAAAATGTCTCATTAAAAACTAAATGCAACATGTGTTTATGTATGCATGTTTTGATAATTTTTAAGTAGAACTGCGATAGCCAAGAGAGAAGAGACATCATTTAACACACAACAACTTGCATTATTTTCTCGTTATTATTTTTTTTGTCTTGTATCATTAGCGTACATCATTCAATGCAAATTCAATCAAATAAACATTATCTTGAAAATAAAATTATCTCCCCGTTTCTTGTAAATGTTGTTTTATATTGATGCCTTTATCTATACACAACATTCACCACAGGTAGCCAATTCTTTTCATTGTAATCATCATATATTTACGTTAATTTTTATCTCGTAATATAAAATACTGTAATTAAAATATATAAACGTGTATAAATAACTTAAGTCAGGCGATTGGTCTGTCTGTATTTCGTCGGTAAGGCTAATTAAATAAATAAAAAAAATGTTAGTGAATGAATAAATGTGACTAACTCAATGAAATTAGTACTCGTATGACGTTAAAATGTGTTAGTAACTAACGCTAATAATTGGACGACTATGAAAATATTCGTATGTTAATATTCAAGACGTAGTTTGTTTTTTTAGGAATCGTTGCTATGAGATTTCTGACAGTTATCGTGATAGCTGTATTTAGATAGTAAAAGTTAGTAGTACAACTAACTTTTACTATCTAAACTTTCATATTAAGTACAACCAGCAGTTTATGTAGCATTCTTGAATTCGAATAAGCGTGTTATTGATTCAGGAAGACCGATGATGTGTTCAATATTTTTAAATACGATATATACGTATTCTGATGCTATATATGTATTTTGATGCAAATTAGTTATAATAGTTAATTATTTACAATATATTTGTGCCTGTTTCAATAGAAAATTGAGAAAAATGAATCGCATTTTAAATATTATTTTTTATTGGAGAAAGGGACGACACGAGCAAAACGTTAACCTGATGGTAAGTGCAACGTCCGCCCATAGCAATGCTGTGTCACCCAGATAATTTCTATGTGGAAATACACTGCGCCCGTCTCCCTGTGACATCAGTTATTAAGTGTCATATGCCCAGTGATCACACTAGTTCACAGTGCCCTTCAATCCTAAACACAGTAATGTTTGCATCCTGCTGCTTCACGACAGAATAACTGTTTCAATGGATAATTGAAAAAAAAATATGCGCTTATTAATTAATTTAGAAAAAGCCGTTGCATCCCGGGGGCCGGACGCACCTGCATTTGATCCCCGGACCCTTAAAACATTGTGATGAAAGTTGCATATCTGAGGAAACTTCGAAAACATGTGAAGTCCGTCAACATGTACTAGAAACGAGCAACGTTGCGAAATTAGACGAGGCCCGTCTCACTCAGCGGTGGGACATACTTTTTTTTAATCTATTTAGAGAGGCTTTAGGTTAGGCTTATTAAGTTCTATTAAGCGCCGTGTCCACTGGAAACGACGAAAAATAGCAGACCGTAAATACACGGACCGGTGATGGGCGGCAGCGTCTAAGATTATTAGTACGATCAAATATTCATCTGCCAAGCATGGTGGTTACGGCAAATCCTCTCTTCTTGGGAGAGGTCTCTCCATGGACTATTTAAAGGCTGACAAGAAGTACAGACAAAAAGTTTATATATATAGTCAACCTCCTGCTGACTACACATACTTGTTTCTGTTCTCCATAGCAATATGTGGAAAATGGAATGGGTTGAACATATACTCTTAGATAATTACTTACCGCTAACTAATATCTTTTAAGAATACTGGCAATGCGATACGCTTCGCATGATGGATTCGCCACATGAGAATCTATACATAGACAACATTTCTCATATTCCTGTAAACCATTCCAAATTGGTAGGATTCCTATGCAGGAATCCGTCTAGGTAGGTACCACCCCAGGGCCAGTTATTCTGCCGTGAAGCAGTAGTGTGCAAACATTACTGTGTTTCGGTCTGAAGGGCACTGTGAGCTAGCGTAACACTGGGCATATGAGACTTAAGACCTTATGTCTCAGGGTGATGGGCACAGTGGGGTGTTACACAGAAATTTCCTGTGTGACATTGCATTTGTTATGGGCAGACGTTGCACTTACCATCAGGTAAACGTTTTGCTCGTTTCATCACTTTATCAAATAAAAAAAGAATAAGCTTAATAACCTGTGCTAGGAGATGGTTCACGACGATAGTCGAATGGCGGGCTCGAATCACCGATGTCGTGCTTTGAAGTCAGCACCCTAAGCCATTAGGCTATTTGCAATTAAATAACAATCGTGTGCAATTGTTTTTATTTTGTTTTTTTTTAAACTATGCCCCGCAGCAAGATTTTCTACTGTATCGTAAGTGTGTTTTACAGGCATATATTTCACATGCACAACACACAATTTGAATTTTTGCACAAATCGAATAATCACTTCGCCACGCGGTCTGAGTGATGAACCATTAGCTCCCAGTATATGCTGGCACAGGGAACATTTATACCCACTTTTTTATTGGATAAATTGACGTTTACCGTGTGGTAGCGGCTGAAGATAATCTACCACTCCGTCTCAACCCAGGGTGTCGTAAAAGTCGACAGAGGGAAAGTTAAAACCAGGAGATAGGCAGCAGCAACTTCCTGGAATATCTAAATAAATACTGCCCTCATATGCTCAGTAATTACGCTAGCCCTATAAACCGAAACACTAATGTTTGCACACTACTGCTTCACGGCAGAATAACTGGCTCTGCGGTGGTACCTACCTAGACGGATGAACCACAAAAACAAACCATGGAATATAACAATTCCAACGAGCTTATTTATCCTCCACAATAATACTCGTAAATTATAATACGTTCGCAATTAACCCTACATTTTAATAATATGTAAACGTATAAATTATTAAAATTCAGCGTCGCTCCATCCTTCGGGCGGTCACGCGCGGGATCGGGTTAAAATTCAACAGTTTTCGCCTTTCGTGTAATTTATTCCACTAAATTTCGGACAGGCGACGAGAAGAGAAAACGGCCTATTTAGTTCGCCACGAAAAGGCAAGAGAGGCATTTGATATTAGGGAAATGGTCCTTTATTTTTCATTATCCGTGCTCGTTTCGAATGTTCTAATTTAGTAATTTATTCTTATAAAGAATATATTAACATCATTATTGTAAACCTTTTCTAAAATATTTAACAAGGGAAGGGAAAAAAATATTTTTCTCTCAAAGGCCGACAAACTCGTGATTTCTCTGGTATTGCGGACGTTGTTCACTTAACATCGGTTCACTTGATGTGAGCTCATTAGTGCCCCATCTATACATACAGTGAACACCTTTTTCACAAATAAGGGGTAAGCAAAGACCACACCCGTAGCCTTCTTTTCGCCCCCGCGTGAATAGAGACGTTATGGATGGCGAGTCCGGTCGCCGCCATATTAGTACAAGTAAAAAAAGATATTCTTCATTGCGTCACGAATAAAGATTGTCCGTACAATACCTTAGTCGCCTCTCACGACACCCCGGTAGGAAAGAGGTAGATGCTGTTCTTCTCTGCCGGACATCTATCGGCTTCAATAAGAAACTGAAAATGTGGCGGTAAGAGTAGACCAAGGGAAATGCTTGGAAAATGTAACGACTTCCGACAGGTTGCGGAATAAGCATCTCGATAAATGCCAGACTGAGGATATATAGACCAGTGACTAGCAGCAGTGACTGAGGTGCTCAGCGTCTGGTACTGGCAACACCAGTCCGTCTGCCAAGCGTGGTGATAACACAAATTATCCCATCTTCGAAGAGGCCTAGGTCCCACAGTAGACTGTTAATTGAAAAAGAAGGTAGTGCTTAAAGTAATAATAATACATTACGGAATCCAGTAATGCATTGTGGTACGAAATTGATGGTATATTCGGAGGTAACTGTGTGGTATTAACTGCGCAGGAGATGTTATAGTGCCACAAGGGAACGCACAAAACAAAGGCACTCACTTGTCCCAACTTACCCGTGCCCGATGTAACGCTCATGCGAGAAGATCGGAGGTAGGCTAGGATAGAGTGTCACAGACTCAAGGACAATCACAACACAACTAGACCCGAAAACCAATAATTAGTTTTTTTGCACAGATGCTGGCTCCGGCTGGGATTCGAGCCCAGGAACCGTGGCGTTGGAGTCAGTTACTACGAGTATAAACACCAGGGCAACGAAATTACAGAACATCTAATAAAAAAGGTCATATATTATCTTCACGCTTGGAGGCACTCCCTCATGCCTGCTCATTGGGAAAGCAAAAATACTTCCAATTGCTATATAAATGTCTTTCTATATTGTGAATTGCAATATGTATTCTTTAAGGAAGTGAAGACGAGCAAGAAAGAAGAAAGAAAGAAAGTTTATTTCGCAAAACGACGCACAAAACATGCGTTAAAATAAAAGGCTTAAGCGAATCTACCACCCCATCTCATCCCGTGGGTATCGTAAAAGTCGACAGAGGTAAAATAAAAAAAACAGGAGATGGGCAGCAGTGTCTTCCTGGAACGTCTCAATTAATAAACTGCGGCTGTCAAACCCGCCCGCCAAGCGTGACAACTACGGCAAAATATAAAATGAGAGCTACAAAATTTTGTGGCAGTCTATGAAGGAGGCCTATGTTCAGCAGTGGACTAGTGATAGACTGAAATGATGATGATGATGGTGATGAACCATAATACAAAAATTAAAAATTGGCTAATTACTGAGCTATACGTGTGGCCACGAGCCGTGGTAGCTCAGGGGCTAGGCGCTCGCTTTAAATTTCATAGTACGCGAGTGACCTGGGTTCGATTCCCGGTGCCGGCACCACTAAAATTGTTAATTGCAATTTTAAGTGCTGATTTACCACGTGCTCGGCGGTGAAGGAAAACAGCGTGAGGAAACCTGCATGTCTGAGGAATAAAAAATATTTCGAAGACATGTGAAGTCCGCCAACCCGCATTGGAGCAGCGTGGCAGATTCTTCCTAGCTCCTAAACCCTCTCAGAAATGAGAGGAGGCCTGTGCTCAGTAGTGGGACATTTATAGGCTGAAACTTTACGTGTGGCCATTGTATTTAAGTCACGGGTCATGCCAAAAGGTTCATCACTCAGTATATTATTGCAGCTAACAAGCGCAACGCTGCTTTTTAGTGATGACCGCTAGAGACGTATACCTGATGGTAAGTGTCAGTCCAACCCATAACAGTTGCTATTTCACCTAGAATTTTGAGTAGTTCTGTGTAGCACCGTAATGCGCTCGTCACCAAGACAATAGGGCAGAATTGATTGTGTTTGTAAATTTGAAATGTAAGAACACAATACAATTTAATATAGTTAATAGAATCAGGCGTAACTTTGCGGGAATCCATTATAATAAAGGAAAGAAAGTTAATTTGCTAAGATCCGCATGCAACATTTTAAATGGTGTGTATTACCTAGTCTTTGAAGAGCACCAACCGCCCTCCCTCAACAGAGTGCACAAGCAAACAAATACCAGCTGCTATAATACGACAGGTCAGTTACCTGCTGACCGTCGTAGAGACAATATCACTTGACGAAACACGTGTTGTGTTCTCGACTTCAGTGGTGTGTCTGACGTGATTGACTAGAGGTAGTGTTTTAATGGTGGAGGGTATCTGGTGGCAGGTCCCGGTGGCGGTGTTGGTTTGCTTGTGCAGGCTGTTGAGTGAGGGCGGGCGGTGCTCTTCAAAAACTAGGTAATATGCACCATATCAAATTGACTCTCTTACCTACCGAGGAGTCGTAGGCGGCAACTAAGGCATTGTACTGGACAGCTTTTATTTGTGCAGAATAACATCGTGCAAATGAATGCAAAGCTGTCACTATTCTACTCGTGGGAACGCAATGGGGAGTACGAATTTTTCGACTCGTACTAAAATGGACGTGGTTAGCCACCTGTTACGTCACGTTTCCCGCGAGGGCGAAAAGTGGTCTACGCGAGTGGCCCCTGCCTACCCCTTATATGGGACAAAGGCGTGAATGTATGTATGTATGGTAAAATTATTTGCAATAGGTTTAGCATCGCTTACACCATCTACAGTCAGAAGAAGTGCAAGCTGCCCGTGAAGTTTCTAGTGCTGTTCCAAATTCACTGGCGGTAGGATTCCTATGCAGGAATCCGTCTTGGTAGGTGCGTGCAAACATTACTGTTTCGATTTGAAGGGCACTGACAGCTAGTGTAATCACAAGGCGTACGATACTTAAGAAACACAACGACACGGACAAACAGACAGACAGAAAACACGTATTTAAGTTTCGATATCCTGCAAATAACCATAAGAGGTTAAAAAGGAATCCGTCTAGGTAGGTACCACCCCAGGGCCAGTTATTCTGCCGTGAAGCAGTAGTGTGCAAACATTACGGTGCTTAGGTTTGAAAGGCACTGAGAGGTAGCGTAATCACTGGGCATATGAGACTTAAGAATTGATGTCTCAAGGTGACGGGGGCAGTGTGGTGGTGTCATAAAGAAATATTCTGGGTGACGCAGCATTTGATATAGGCAAACGTTGCACTTACCGTCAGGTAAAAGATTTGCAGGTGTCGTCACTTTATTGAGATGGCGGGCAACAAATATGCATGATTTCAGATGGTTGTTTCACTATCGGAGGCATGTCTTTGACCACGATACTCGCGGAGTAGGGGTGAAAGATTATGTAATATCATATGAGATGCACTTACGTTCCAGATGAAATTCAGCGTTAATCTTTACAGTCTCATATTAAGCTGATCTGGAGACCTATTGGTTCAGCTATGAGACAAGCACATTGCATATCGATATTTTTATGTTTGTAATTTATATCATTAGTATGTGTTTCTACTGTGCCAATAAATGCTTTTTCTTTCTTTCCAACATCACTCGCAATGCGGCGTATACAACAAAAAAAACCAAATTGTAAAAAAATTACAATTTTTTTAATAATTTATTCTTTATACAAAAATAAATGTATAATTCTGAACCCCAAATCAATGATACCGAATTCGATAGGCAGGGGTCAAATTACCATAAGTACTAAGAGCCTTCCCGATTTAAAATTTCTTCGATAGCCGACAGAAAGGAGACGGGCAGTGAAGGTTTCTTTATTTGTGCCAAGATTGAAATCGACACGTCCATTAAGAAAAGTAAATAGTTCCCATAAGGGACTCAATTTGATTCAAAAAGGCTGCAAAATTTAAACACAAATTCACTTTTTATATTTCATTTCTTTGTTTGTAACAATGTTAAACATTATTACAGAAACGTTAGTTAATTGAAAACAATTTACTTTTAAGGAACTAAGTAACGAGACGAGCAAATTGTCGTACTCCTGGCCGATTTTCGACCTCGGCAACAACATCCAATACTGTCGAAAGTTATCAACTGCGCAGAAGATATTATAGTGCCACAAGTGTACGCGCAAACACAGAGGCGTCCGAACCGACCCGCGCTCGATGTAACGCTCAACCGGAAAGTTCGGAGGTAGGCTAGAATGCAGTGCCAAAAACACGGGAACAATCATAACACAACCAGATCCGGAAATCAACAATTTGTTATGCACATATGTTGACTTGCGGCTGGAATTTGAACCCAGAACCTACGGGTCAGAAGTCGGGTACTATAACCGCTAGGCCACGCGGTTGTCAAATGACGAGTGCGACGAGCAAATACTTCAACAGATATTTAGTGCGACGTCTGCCCAGAACAAATCCTTTGTCATCCAGAATATTTCTGTGTGACACCTGCACCACACTGCGTTTGTTACCCTGAGATATCAATTCTTAAGTCTAGTTCTTGCACTAGCTATTAGTGCCCTTCAGATCGAAACAGAGTAATGTTTGTGCACTACTGCTTTCACGTCAAAATAACTGGTACTTCATAAGTTGGAGTCCTATGATTCTCGGTAATGTTCGGTTAGCAGCTTGCGGTGCATTTTTTTCGCGGAACCCTAATTTAAAAAAATAAATAAAAGTAGCCTAAGTTACTTCTTATAAAAATCAGCTATTTGACAGTGAAAGTCCTGCCCAATCGATCCTGCCGTTTCTGAGATTAGCCGAAATAAACAGATGTACAGACAGACAAAATTTATAAAAAAAGTTGTCTTCTTATAGGTACAGTATATACCTTTATATAAGTAGTAAAAAAGCTATTATTTTGACATAAGATTTTAATTTAATTTATTTATATGTATAGATTACACGTATGCTACCTGAGCGGTCTCTGCCTACCCCTTATATGGGAAAACTGTCTGTGTGTATGTAGATTACAAGTAAGATTTACTTAACTCATGAGTAAAAATAGGGTGATGAATTCTCGCCACATCACATTGTTCTAGCAGAAAACATCCTCTCTAAGATAACATTAGCCTGGAATTAAAATCCAGATATCAGCGGTTACTGTGGAAAATAGACAATTATATTTATTTTTATATACATACTCGTACAAATAAAATCCAAAACGAAAATTGGCACAGCGAATCATTTCATAATACTATTGTCACTAACTGGAATTGTGAACGAGGGACTGAAGCAGCGAAATAGCTTCTTAGCAAGTAAATGCGATTCAAAAAGCGCTTCGATAAAATATGTCTGTTACTTGCAAATTTTCGAGAATATTTTTTACTAGCTGGTGCCCACGACTTCGTCCGCGTGGATACAGGTTTTTAATATAGCCCGCGGGAACTATTTGACCGAAACGACAAATAAAACTCTTTTTTTTTATTTGTTTCTACCAATTGCGGTGTTTAGTCACCATAGTCAAATGATGAAACGTAAAAAAAACGTTTTGCTTTTACGTGTGGTAGGATTCCTATGCAGGAATCCGTTTAGGTGGGTATCACCCCCGGGCCAGTTATTCTGCCGTGAAGCAGAAGTGTGCAAACATTACTGTGTTTCGGTCTGAAGGGCACTGTGAGCTAGTGTAATCACTGCGCATACGAGATTTAAGAACATGTCTGAGGGTGACGGGCGCAGTGTGACACAGAAATGTTCCGGTTGACACAACATTTGTTATGGGGAGACGTTGCACACACAGGTGAACGTTTTGCTCGTTTCGTCACTTTATCAAATAAAAAAAAAACAATCTACACAACTCAATGAATTTCCTAGTTCCAATGAACGGAGCCCACTCAGATCTTTGCACTTTGAGGATTAGTTTTTATGTCGTTGGTAATAGCTGACTTCGCTCCTCCGTCTGCGATGCAAATGACTCAGCGGCAAATCAATTCAAGGGCTCGCCCCTATCCCTCTCAGCAGAATTCACCACTTTCGCATTCATAAGTGACCACAAAGAAAAAATGGAAAAGTAACTTTAAGAATGTTTTAGAACAAATGTGGGTCATCCTAACTAGAATATATTAAGCTCCTCTCTTATAGATAATGCTACAGTAGTTTTAGTTTACTTTCAAATACTTAATATTGTAAATGCGAAAGTAATTCTCTCTGTCCCTCTGTTAGTTACTGTCTTGACGAAATTTAGCACAGATGTTCTGGGATTTGGGAAAATCAAATAGCAAATCAACGGGATTGAAAAAAAACCTTTGTCCACGTGGACGAAGTCGCTGGCTAGCTACTGTTGCTAGTTATCTATATATTAATACTTAAAGAGAAAAGTTTTTAAAAACGGGGTACACCCATTTTTTAAGTATATTGCGCGCTGGGAGTGTTTAGTGTGTGTTTTTGGGCTTAGTTAAAGTTTATTTGGCGAAAAAGCGGAAAGCTAAAATTTATATGTAATATTTGTTACAAATACATTAAAATAAAAAATTTAGATTGTGAGGTTCATTTTGCTTATTACCATTATTCATCGTCACTAATGTACAACATCCCGCGGGTGTCGTAAAAGTCGACAGAGGGAAAATAAAAACCAGGAGATGGGCAGCAGCGTCTTCTTGAAACATCTGAATAAATAAACTGCGGTTGCCAACCCGCCTGCCAAGCGTGGCAACTATGGCGAAAACCCCCCAAAATGAGAGCTCCATACGTTTGTGGCAATCTACGGGGGAGGCCTACGTTTAGCAGTGGCCTAGTGATAGACTGAATTGATGATGATGATAAATGTACAACAATTAATGTGACAGTTAAAAATAATTTTGTAATTCGTGACATAGCAATTGAAATGATATATCCATTTTATTTGATTGTTACGTACGTTAAAACGTTACGTACGTACGTACGTTAAAAGAATACTACCACTAAGGATTAAACTGCACTGTGCACCCAACAGCGCATGGTGGCGATGGGCTCACCACCTATCACACCAAGTGCATTATATTGTTTTGGTGAAACGTGGATTGTGGCAGTCACCTGCTTTTGCAGTGAGTGCCCAGTCTCTGACTACCCCTTATGGGATACAGTCGTGACCTTATGTATGTATGTATGTTACGTACGAATACAATATTTTGTACAGTTCGTAATTTCACAAAAAAAATATAAGGTTATACGTAATGACGTAAGCATTAACAAAAATGGCTGTTTAGTCAGCAAGCACTTTATAAAATTCTCTTATAAAAATATAAAATCTATACTTATAAATATTTTCTTTATACACATATAATATATATGAGTCTATTTATATATATATTGTATGTGTCTAACTTACCACACTCAGAAATTGGTACGTCCAGACATACCCATTCTCAAAGTAAAAGTGCGATGCAGTTTTATCTAGGAAAGGTTGGTTTCTTTAGCAAAATAATTACGTCAGGGATTAATTGCAATATAAACAACTTGAAAAAATGTAAAGTAACAGGCTATAAATGTCCCACTGCTGAGAACAAGCCTTCTCTCATTTTCGAGAGGGGGTTTTTGGAGCTAGGTATAATCCGCCACGCTCCTCCGCCAAATGGGTCGGCGGACTTCACATGTCTTCAAAATATTTTTTTTTTATTTCTCAGACATACAGACCGCCAAAATAAAGGTGCTGATTTGTGAGTGCCGATTTCACTTAAAATTGCTATTGACAATTTTAGTGGTGCCAGCACCGGGAATCGAACCCAGGTCACTCGGGTGCTATGAAATTTAAAGCCAGCGTCTAGCCCCTGAGCTGCCACGGCTCTATAATAACTTAAATATATAAAACGTAATGTGATGATGTAATACAATGATATTAATAATTCTGCGACCATTCTATTAATCTACTTAAACTTATTTTTTATTTACAAAGTCAAAAGATTTGATCTTGTTATAAGAATACAATGAAATTGGATATATTTTTCACAGAAAAAAAGTATAAAACATCATATGAATATACCATTGTTACTGACTTTATTTATACATGATGTCCATTAGGTAATATAAGTAATGGAGTCTTAATACAGTATTAAGGTTTTGCCCTTGGTCATTTTGCTTTGTAGAAATACTTAATATGTCTGAGCATAATACGGGACTTATAAATTCCCTTTGTAAAGTTGACAAAAGGTCCTAAATTTTGGAAATGTAATATGTCGCTAAGTTAGGTGTAGGGCAAATGATTAATTTCACGAAGTCGCTACATTATTTGGATAAACCGTAATTGTTATTATACTACTGTTATGGTAATATGTAACTGGCCACATGGTGGTACAGATACAGATTAGCTGACTTCTAACCCTAGGTTCTTTCCGTATCCTCCGCGACTCTGGCGGGGCCGTACCGTGAATGTGGTGACGGTGGACTGCTGGGGGGAGGAGTGAGTTGGCACCGCTTACCCTGTATTTCGCAGCTGAGGTGGAGCCTCGAGGGAAGAGGTGTTGCGTTGCCTCTCTCCCGGTCCCCCGCGACTTTGGCGGGGTCGCACCGTAGATGCGGCGGTGGAGGGGCCGCGGAGAAAGAGAAGTGTTGGTGTATCGTTGCCTCTCTCCCTATCCTCCGCGGCCGTCATGTGGTCGGCGGCGGAGCCACAGATCAGATCCACCGCCGGGGTCGCGAGGAGTAGTGCTTTCGAGTGCAAGTCTCCTGGTCCCGTGGTCTCCGCGTGGCGGACTCGGGGAGGGGAAGGGGGGTACGTTGCGCGTACTAAGGGGGCCGTGGTGGAAGGCGCGTCGTGTGTTCCGGCGCGCATTTCTGGGAAAAAGAGTGAGAAGGATCAAAATCTCCAAAACCATTTCAAATAAATACAATGAAACAAAATAACTATCCCTGTTATCAAAACTCAAATTCTAAACTAAAACATATTAAAAAATCTGGAATCATTTGCAAACTACTTACTGGTGGTAGGATTTCTATGCAGGAATTCGTCTAGGTAGGTACCGCCCCGAGGCCAGTTATTCTGTTGCGAAGCAGTAGTGTGCAAATATTACTGTGCTTTGGTCTGAAGGGCACTGAGAGCTAGTGCAATCACTGGGCAAATGAGACTTAAGTACTTATGTCTCTGGCTGCAGTGTGGTGCTACACAGAAATATTCTGAGTAACACGGCATCTGTTATGGGCGGACATTGCACTTACCATCGAGTGAACGTTTTGGTCGTCTCGTCACTTTACCAAATATAAAAAAACGTGTTTTTTGGATAATATTTCCGAACTTACTTTAATGGATTCAAAACAGAGTCTATAAAATGTTTATTATTCAAAATGTGTATTTTAATTTAAAAATTAGAATTTACTCGACGTCTTTATAATGACAACATTAAAAAGAAAATATTAAAATTCTGTAGCCGTTCACCGTTTGGAGCGGTCACGTACGGGATCGGGTTAAAATTTAACAGTTTTCGTCTTTCACGTAATTTAGTCAAATAAATTGAGGGCCGACAACAAAGTGGACGTACATTCGATGTTTCACCGAGTTAAAAAAATATATTTTATTAGCATAATATTAACAACAGAACAAAATGACTTTTATTTTAAATAACTGTATTTAGAAAAAGTTAATCCAAACTCGAATTTCGCCCGCATAGTGAGGTAACCGCGTTTGATAGACATATATTGTATACGCACAAACACCCACACCGACACTCTGTGGTGTACAGCAAAAACTGAAATGAAAATGTTTCGGCTTCTATTTTTTTTATAGGTGAAAGTGACGAGACGAGCAAAACGTTACCTAAGGGAATATAAGGTAAACGGTAAGTGCAACGTTTGCTTATAATATGTGTTATACATGTATATGCTGAAAAGCGCGACAATACTTCATGCCGGCCCACCGCTTGAAACTTTATAAGGCGCAGGTTCGGCCGCACATGCAGTACTGTTCTCATCTTTGAGCGGGGGCACCCCAGTGTCAGCTCCTACCATTTGGCAGCATTCAACGAAGAGCGGCCAAATGGTAAGAGATGTTATAATATATAAGAAGAGATGTTGCATCTCTTTGCATTTTTTACAGTAGATCCTGTAGGGGAGTGTTCCGAGGAATTGTTCGGATTAATTCTAGCCTCTGAATTTTACCATCGCACCTTACGGCACAACTTACAATTCCATCGTCACTGCCTTGATGGTAAGCATCCCAGCACAATGCGTTTTTCGCAGAATTTTCTGCCACGCAATTGCACTTTATGGAATGTGCTGCAATGCATCTACTATTCCTCTGGTATTGTAGGTGTTCATGGGCGGCGGTGATTACTTACCATCACGTGAGCCACCTGCTCGTTTGCCCCCTATTCTATAAAAAAAATGTCATCCAGAACATCGCACACGTCACCTTGAGACATCGGTTTTTTGGCGTGTAGAACCGTTAAGCGAGATCGTTTGAAGAATGTGCGGTTTCAATTCAAAAATGCGCATAGACTATAGCCCCGGCATCAGTTGTATTGTTGCGTTCCATTTAACGATAAAAACGCAACATACTCCCCGTCTTTGAAGTGGTCTAGGACGCTTCAATGGGCAAAGTTACGAGACGCTATCCTTGCCTGGAAGTAGCTTCGTGACTTGTCCAAGGAGTCAAAGTGGTAGTGGAAGATTGCTGTCCTTCACCAAGACCAATTTTCCTACGGTCAGGTTGCCGACCCCGGTGTTCAAAAATAGAAATTCTAAGTGAGTTTTATCAGTTGGTAGATCACCCACAGTAGCCTGCACGAAATTTGCTTTAAATTTACTGCAACGCATACAACCACGAACAGTAGCCTTCGCTAGATTTCTGCCACCTAAAGATCAATATGTTTGCCTTATGTCTGCTAACAGCAACCGAGAACCTGCGTGCAATAAGGATTTGTGCGTGCAAAAAGGTGTTTCATTTCAAACATGATTTTGGTTAAATGATGCTTGCTACATAAAACAATAGGGTGCTTTACATCATAAGCGTAGCTTGAATTACTTAGGCGACTACCAGCACATATGATATTGCTACCATCCATGAAAGGTGAGAGCGATACCGGCTCGTTTTTCTTTGGTAGGGAATTACCCGTCTTGAGTAAGACATACTCTGTAGTAAACATTTCTCTTTGGGCAATGGATATTAATAAGTATTTTGACGAATCTAATTCTGAATATGACAAATAACTAGTAGTATGAATTTAATTTTTCTACCATCTTTCTACAAAAGCGATTATTCTGATTAATTTTGAGAAATTGGATGATTTGTGAATTAATTTAGAAATAACATTATGTGGTATCTGTGGTTAAATGTAAGGAGATTTCTTGAAGTGTATGAATATTAGGATATTTTGGAAATTTGATAGTGTGACATTTTATGAATTCGGATCCTGACCACCACAAAGTAGAATATCTAAGGAAATCAGCTTTTACGCGAAACTAGGTCTGTGGGATTCTCTTAAGACGGTACGTAGCTCCACGACTGACTAGCCGTGCTATCTTGTATCTCGCTTATTCTGTTAAGAACAAAGTGCTTTAGCCGACTTGGCGAAGTTGAAAGCCATCCTAGCACTATTGTCGAATCTGACCAGAAAAAAATAACGACTGATAGGTATAGTAAGCGATTCCAGTACCTTTCCACAGAGTCTTGTACCTAGCAAAGCTCCACAAAGCTCCAAACGTGGTATGGTTGATTTAAGAACGCATACTGAGCCATCCTTTCCGACCGATCTGACGTAAACGGACGCTCCATACGCGCGCTCTGAACAGTCTGCGAAAATATGGATTTCGATTGTAGTAGGGGTTATAACATGGGATAACCCAACGAGGTATTTCAAGGGAATTAAGGGAGGAATTTGATTGCATGGCATCTTTAAAGTTTTTCTTAATGTCTGTACCGACTTCTTCGTCCCAATTATACTTATCAACCCATAACTGCTGAAGAAGTATTTCGACTGTGCAAGGTCCCACTAATCCAAGTAGATCAAATACTTGGCTGTTAAGAGACAAGATGTTTCTTTTAGTGATTTGGATGTTAATGTTCATATTAATAAAGTAAAAGAGATGATCTGACTCAGCACGCCAACATAAACCCAAGTTATGCTTATAGAGTGAACGAGATTAAGAGACTTCTCTGAGTCTCCTTTAATAAAGGAGATGGATTGCATTATTTCATCGGAATTAGACTGCCATTTGCGTAAATTTAACTTTGCAGGTTTTTAGGTATTAATGAAACCTTTGCAAGCCGTTACTACGGATTCAATAGATGGGCCGCTGTACAAGAAGTCATAAATGTAAAAATTATGTTTTACGGGCTATCCGTTGAACATTGACATCTAGAGATTGATCCGCGAGAGAAGTTAAGCATTTCGTAGGCAGGTATGGCCCTGATGCAGGGCCATATGTAATGGTATTAAGAGTTTATGTTTGTAATGGTTCTAGAGGGTCAAATCTGAAAACTATATGCTGCAGTGAGCGTTGAGAAGGTCGACAAAGACAGCACTATACATTTTTTCTATATCACCGGTAACAACATATTTATGCTCTCTGAATCGATATGGATATCGCAATATGGACATTAGGTCGTCCTGTACGGTTGGGCCTACCATTTGAATTCCATTAAAAGATTTACCCGAGGTGCTCGGAGCCGAAGCGTCGAAGACTACGCGTAATTTTGTAGTTATGCTTGACTCGCGTATTACACCATGATGAGGTAAGAAATAAGAAGGCTGTTCATTAGATTATGATTGTTTTCCAGTCATGTGACCCAACTCAATGTAGGGAGTACACGTGAACTCCGAATATTGTTGTTTTAGAGTCCTTCTCCAGTCGACGTTCCAAAGACAAAAAAACGGTTATTGCGGTTTTTCCTGCAATGGTGATGTTCTCCTAGCCCGTTTCGACCACGGCGACAAGTTCCGACTACAGTCGAGAGCCATCAACTGCGCAGGAGATATTATAGTACCACAAGTGTACGCGCAAACGCAGAGGCACTCACTCGTCCCAACCTACCTGCGCCCGATGTAACGCTGATACGATAAGATCGGAGGTAGGCTAGGATGCAGTGTCAGAAACATGGGCACAATCACAACACAATCAGACCCGAAAATCAACAATTTGTTTATTAGCACAAATGAGAATTTGTTTACTAGCAAACTGAGCCCTCGGCGTTTAAGTCAGGTACTCCGACCAAAAGCGTGTAAAAAGAAGGTTTTGAGCACGCTGTGTTTTAGCAAAAATGTTGGCTCCGGCTGGGATTCGAACCCAGGACCCGCGGCTTAGAAGTCAGGTACTCTGACCACTAGGCCACGCGGTCGCAGTCCCGCAATGGTAATGTTACCATAAACTGACCGTTCTTACATCGCCTTGTAGTTTCCTCAAAGCTCTGCTCGCAGAACCGCTCCTCAGAAAACAATGCTTGGGAGGTACAGAATCCAGTTCCCAGAAGCGAGTTAGAATAGAGTCATCTTAATGAAGGAAGGTAAGTTACTTTGCTAAGATCCGCATGCAAAATATAAAAATGGTGTATATTACCTAGTTTTTTGAAGAGCACTGCCTGCCCTACCTCAGTAGCGTGCACAAGCAAACTAACACCGCCACCAGGAACCCTCCACCAACCACTACAATACTACCACTAGATAATATACACCACTGAAGTCGAGAACACGACACGTGTTTCGCCCCAAAACGAGGCATTATCAAGCGTCATAGACTCTACGACAGACGGCCGCCGATTGAGCGGCGCGGTCAAAGAGCTGCCTATTTATGCTATAGGTGACTCAAACGGCCCCCACCAACGACATTGCGATTACAATATCGTGATAGCGACCGCTTTCTCACACAATCCACCATTCGCGACCGGAAATGCCATCTAACTTTCGAGACATCATAAAAATAATGAGATCGTCCCAATGGTCGGTGGGTTCACCCAAAGTAGCCAGCGCTCGTAAATTGTTGTAATTAGCATCAATCATGTTTTATAAAGATGCACTAGATTCCTTTGGTAAGGCTTCAATATCAAAAAGGGCTTGTACGTGGTTGTTAACGAGCAATCGTTGATTATCATACCTGTCTGACAGAAGTTGCCAAGCAATGGCGTAGTTGTCAGATCTAAGTTCTATTTATTTACTATTAATGCTGCACTGCCTTTCAATACGGCACGCAAATAATCTAGTTTGTTTATGTCACTTAGGCTATTGTTATTGTGTATTAGGGAAATATACGTCTCTAAATCCAAGCCCGTGATGGCAGTCACCGTCAAAGTGTAGCAGTTAAATTTGGGTAACCGCACAAAGTCATGTCTGCTACTAACAGAGCCTTGTCCAGCCACAGACCCTTCGCAGGGACCCGAAGCTGTCTGTAGCGTCGCGGCGAGCAAAGTACGCGCTAGCGACACGGCACCATAAAACTGCGTTTCTTTTCTTTTCTTCCTGCTGTTCCGACTGTAGCTCGATGTTGGCCTGCGACGCATCATAATCACTGTATAACACTTCAATGCGACTTAAACGACACTCCAACTCAGACGCATGCAACTCACTTAATTTAGCACTGGTTTTACATATGTTTAGAAAGTTTACGAATTGAGTTAATTTTGCTTTAAAAGTGGCACGTCTTTTCACTAGTTCCTTTAGTTTTGCATCAATCATGATCAATGGACAAGCATGTATAATTTTATACAAAATAGAACATACATTTTTCCCATTGGGGTAAGCAGAGACCACATCTTTCCACTTGCTACGATCCTGACACACATCTTTAGCTTCTTCTTCTTTCATTAGCGTTTTCACACACGCTCGTCGGTTACTTTTTGCGGTTCGCGGTAATTTTAACGTGACCTTTTTCTCAAAAGTTCACCGATTTGATTGTGATACGTACGCCTAGGTCGACCCTTACCGACTTTCCCATTCACATTTGCCTCATAAATCTGTTTCGTCAATCTCCTTTCATTCATCCTCTCTAGGTGTCTAAACCAAGTAAGCAACAAAATAGAAATGTAATACATACATACATACATAAGATCACGACTGTATCCCATAAGGGGTAGTCAGAGACTGGGCACTCACTGCAAAAACAGATGACTGCCACAATCCACGTTTCACCAAAACAATATAATTCACTTGGTGTGATAGGTGGTGAGCCCATCGCCACCATGCGCTGTTGGGCGCACAGTGCAGTTTAATTCCTTACTCGCCTTTTTCGAGATCCATTGGACGAGATGGAGTGGTAGTATTCTTTTAACGGGCCGCCACCACACGGCTAACTAAATGGCTAATGGCTAAATGTAATACAAAAACAATGAATATAAATTCACTAGGAAACAAAGGCAAACAATATTATTACGAGTTGTAACTGTTATGCAATAAAGCACGTTATTATGCAGTATTGACCTTGCCGGGCGGCCGAAGGAAAAAGTCACCGATACGTAACTGCACAGCTGCTACGTATACAAATAAAATAGAAATGATTTGAACTCTGTATAGTGTTTTTAATATGCATAGACTGGGCGGATGAAAAGTATAGCAATTATAAATTATTAAAGCAGGTAGGTTAAAAGATGGGATTATTAAAATTCGAGTATATTATTAAACAAATATAGTATGATGAGATCAAATCTGACACTTATAAATTGCGGGAGCGCGAACTAGGAAAAATATGGAAAAAGGGATGCTTATTGGAACGGACTCACTCAGTTATTTTTGACGATCGCTGTATGGTTCTGGCCTCAAAGTGGCTGTGGTCTTGATGAAAGGCTGCTTGCCAAAGATAGGGATCGATGATGAGTATTGAAGGCTCGTAGACAGTAACTCTAGAAACTTGCGCAGAAAGACCTGAAGACCTGGATTGCTCTGGATATTTGAAAATTTATTTTTATTTATTTATTTTTATTTTATTTTATTTATTTTTAAAAAAACGAAGCCCCACAGTAGGATTTTCTCATGTATCGTGGGTGCGTTTTTACAAACATATATTTCACATGCACAACACAACCAGACCCGAAAAGCAACATTTTATGATTTTGCACAAATGTCGCCTCCGGCTGGGAATCGAACCCAGGACCGGTGGCGCAGAAGTCAGGTACGCTAACCACTACGCCACGCGGTCGACAAATGAAAATTGAAAATTGAATGGCTGATTGTTTTCTTAGAGGATCGAAGGATCACATGTTTGCCCAAAATCTTAATTCTGGACGCGGCAGGAGGTCTTGGGTGATTTGTAAGACTGTTTCAGTTGATGTACGCAATAAAACTTCTTGTTTTTTTTATAATCGTTCTGTTGTATAATAATAAAAGATAAAAATAAAAGTAAAGTAAAGTTTTAGCCTAAAAATGTCCCACTGCTGAGCTCCGGGCTCCTCTCATTTCTGAGAGCGTTTTGGAACTAGGAAGCAACCGTCAAGCTGCTCCAATGCGGTTTGGCAGTCCGCCAACCTGCATTGGAGCATGTCTTCGAATTTTTTTTTTCTATTTTTCGGACATGCTGGATTCCTCACGGTGTTTTCCTTCACCGCCGAGCACGTGGTAAAATCAGCACTTAAAATTGCAATTAACAATTTTAGTGGTGCCAGCACCGGGAATCGAACCCAGGTCGCATACTATGAAATTTTAAGCGAGCGCCTAGCCCCTGAGCTACCTAAAGAGCTACTAAAAATTATAAGCAAAGTCGTGTAAGCGTTAAGCGAGATCGTTAGAAGTGTGTGCGGTTTCAATTCAAAAATGTGCATAGACTATAGCCCCGGTACCTGTTGCGTTGTTGCGTTCCATTGAACGATAAAAACGTAACACATGCTACTGCTTGATGAAAAAATAACTGGCTCTGACCTACGGTACCTACCTTTATAATGATTCTTGTTTAGGAATCCTACCACCAGAAAGATTGTAGAAAAATAGTATACAACGTTATTCATAATTGGTATAACATCCCGGCACCTACCCATGCTACTTTCATCTGATAAACACAACGGTGAAGCTTTTACAACAAAACTGAACACTAAAAATGTCCATGCAAAACTTTAAAATTATTTGTTTTGTAAAACTTTACGCGACCCTAACTCAGAACGTCGTTGCCCCGAACCAGACAAATTCAAAACACTTTTTCTTCTCCATTTAATTTATGTTACCCTGCTACGGCGTCATACTAACAGATTTACTTCGCAACAGATTTCCTTAAGCTTCATGTTATCCCTAGTACTTGCGAGTTCTTTCGATGGCAGCTCAATGGAAAAACGCCCAATTAAATTAATGAGTTCATAGCCTCGATCAGCTGTATAACAGGGTAGTCACAGATGAATTTAAAGCAAATTCTTTAAGTCGACATATCTCCTACAGGTATCACGCTGCGAGGCTCATTATAATTTTTGGGACATATACACATCTTCCCTAAGCTCAGCCTGCCGGGATGTACAGGACATTACGAATGACCCTGTATATATTATCTACCATCACCCAGTGTTGACTGACATATTACTATAATGCATATTCAACCCACTCTTTGTACCCCTTATTAGATTGGCGTGAACGTAGTTAACAAATTGAAGCTAAATTTTAGTTTCACTCTGACTGTCGTGATCTTCAACTTTGTTCTGCTAATAATTTTATTATCCCCATTCCCATTCGTCATTCAGGTTTTATGTCCAACCTCTTTACTCTCCACGATGCCTGACTTTGGAACGAACTTCCCGATGACAGTAGGACACCTACAAGCAAATATACCTTTAAACATATTGTCTGTAAATATACTTATAATACAAACTTCCATATAATGATTTCTTATATTTACGCGAATACAACACATTTAAATAAAACATATTTTACGCATATTTTCGCGTTTAATTTTAACTATTGATAACCCGACGCTGATGTGAAGCATCGTCGCGCTAGGAAGTAGCAGTCTGCAGTCTGAACATATTCTGGATCATTCCAACCGTTACATCGGATTTGATAAACCACAAACCCTCGCAAAAGAACAGTTCTACCAAGGATGATTCGCGAGGCTATTGAAATTAAAAAACATCCTAATTTCAATAAAGAAGATGGTTAGGTACTACCACCTGCTTGGGATCCTATAATTAATAATATTAAATCAAAAACCAAGCATACCACTGCAAGTCTTCAAAACACAGCTCTTTCTGCGTAGATCGAACCAAAATAATAATTAAAAACTGAAGCTACCTCGGGTTAACTATGACGTCAGGAAATCTGTCACCTCAGTCCTCCGTGACCATGGGTGCTGTAAAGCGCTCGGAACATCGGGTTATAAATAGTTAAAATGAAACGCGATGAAAACTCTCATTCTTAACTTATTACATTGCCATGGCTATGTATATGTGCATGTTTGTATGTTTGTGTGATATTGTATAATGTGTTTATTTTATTTTTCTTAAGTATTAATGAGTTTATACTATTCTTAGTCATCTTTTTGTACCGCTATTGAGTTTTCTGCTATCCCAAAGGTAGTGTACAATGCATATAGCATTAAGTCCGCCTATTGCACCTACTCGTATACTTTTGCAATAAAGATTAAATAAATAAAATTGAAAACAAATAAATTGAAAAAAAAAAAACCACACAATGAATATAAAATCATTAGCAGCCACAAACGAGATAGTTAAATTACTCAATAATAATATTTATTATCTTATGAGGTAACGTTTGTTATCAATGTTTTAGGAAATATATTTTCACTGCGGAAGAAAGAGACGCCATCAGTTATACGTCACTGAAGGAGTGAGAAGCAGCGATGAATGTGTTAGCGATAACTAAACATTAGCATTAACATTGATAAATATACGTATACGTATACATACCAGTTGAAGGCCGAGGCGCCTGCGTAACAGTCGCGTACGCTAGGTCGCGTAGTAAATAATCATGGTTATTTCTATCGACCTACACTAACAAATACGTAGATATAAACATGTTCATAATGTCCATTAGAGGCGAAACATATCTGAAAAAACATTTTTATGGTAGAGAATAAAACGTGTACGACTATAAAATATGAAGTATAAAACGAATTTGATACTGTTTACACTGTTCGCAACGAACTTAATCGACCAACCGGCCCCCGAAGTGACCATCGAGCAAGGGACTTTGAGCGGTAAAATAAGCGCGGATGGAAAGTTTTTCGAATACATCGGCATTCCATATGCTACTACGAATAGTAGTACACGGTTTCAGGTATATTTTTTTACTAAACACATGTGCTATTTTAGTTCATAGCGCAGTCACGTTTTTATCACACTAAGATATTACTTTACGCACCAACTTCCTATTTTATTGTATAACTGCATGTCACAACATAACATCATCATCATCTCAGACTATCACTAGTCCACTGCTGAATATAGGCCTCCTCCAAAGATTGCCGTTCGTAGTAGAAAGTTAATTGCTCCGGTTTTGGGGGGGATTTTGCCATAGTTGCCACGCTTGGCAGGCGGGTTGGCAATCGCAGTTTTTTTATTCAGATGTTCCAGGAAGATGCTGCTATATTATACATATTACATCAGTCACTGACCAATTAAAACGAAACAATGCAATTCGCGCCAGTTGTAAAACTTAAAATTAACGAGAAATTATTATGTTATCTATATATTTCTTAGAAAAATGTCTGTCTGTCTAATCTTCTGTTACTCGGGGATATACGAGATAAGGAGTGTGATCGAAGATACTCTTACAGTGCTGTTAAAACGAAATCAATTTTTTTGCAATCAAGAACAATTTTAGAGAGATTATCACGCGGAAATGTATTAAGTAAATAAAGTGGACGGGCGGACGGACAAGTCGGACATCAGACATGCGACTTGAGAACTGATGTCTCTGGGTGATGGGTGCGGTGTGAAGCCACTCAGAAATGTTCTAAGTGTCTCACCCATTTGTAATAGGCTGACTCGGCACTTTCAATCAGGTGAATGTTTTGCAGGCCACGTCAGTTTCTCTCATATTATAACTATACCACTTTATTTACACTATCTCTCAGTGCCCTTCATAACGGAACAGTAATGGTTGCATACTACTGCTTCATGGCAGAATAATTGGTCTTGCGCTGGTACTTACCTAGACGGATTCCTGGATAGGAATCCTACCACCAGTTCTATTACATTTATTAATAGCCAGACACTTGTTTCATACGCTGCCTGAATTTGAATTTATTCTGTATCGTGGGCAAATCATTTGAACAGTCATAAACTGGAAACGGCTACACACAGATCCGAAACAACTATAATATCTGTAATCTTTATATAAACAATATTTCTGTGCGGGAATAGAACCCGCGATGCGTGTTGCAGAAACCACGAATTGCTTAGCCACTTGGGCAACTATCCTGCGGCTTTGTTGGACTTTGGAATTTATGTAAATGTTTTTAATACCATGATAAGGTAATGATTAAGCCTGTCTCAGATCCACGAGTACGAGTATATAGAAATCTTATGTGTTTAATAAATTTTGTTTTACACGATAGATTAAAATACAAGACACCTCTGTGTTTTTTATTTCGTTTCAGAATTTGAACTTTTAGACTAAAATGTATTCCTAGTACATTATTTAAAGGTTAATATTTGTGCGAAGTGCTAACTGATAGTATGTATCTGATAATGCCTACCTCCCATCTTATTACAAGAACGTTACAAGTACATCTGGCGTCGGAAGGTTAGGTCAAGTGAGTGCCTCTGTGTTCGCGCGTACACTATTGGCACTATAATGTCTCCTACGCAGTTGATAGGTTCCGACAGTATACGGAAGTGGTTGTTATATCTACAAATACTACCTTTGCAGCAAAATAATTGTATAAATGCAACGCAGTTGATCTATAAATATTACTATTTATCGGTTGGATCCATGCTGAGTCTACACAGCATAGATATACACTGTGTACACTATTACGCGGACAAGTCTGTGTATATTCTTCAACAGGTTACAGGCTTAAATTAGCCGCTATTTTGTTTGACATTTAGTCACCAATATCTCATAGGCGATGTACTCGCCCACACAGTACAATAGGGCAAACTGACTTGTCTGCAACGATTTTTGATGAGTGGTAGTAAGTATATCGCACGACCTTCACACTTCACGTCTACCCGTCTCATTACTATTAACTTAAGTCTGGACAGCAGACTATATCTGTCCTGTGTGCATTCAGTACAATGTAAAATCATTTGCAACATATTTTATAACAAGTATTTTTTACTAGCCCGATGCCTGCGACTTCGTCCGCATGGTTTACTAAACTAACAATATATGCATCACGTAGGTGCCCCCTCTTCTCTGTAGCAAAAAAACTGGTACCGTTGCAGTCGCTAAGGCCGTCGTTGTCGTCTACGTATATAAATACTTTAATAACTTGAAATATTATTTTTGTAGATTAAGATCGAACGTCTAAGGAACAAAACTAAAAAAATCAATGCAGTACTTTCTGTGTGACAGCGATGAACCTAGCTATCATTTTATTAATACTAGCTTAGTGTAAAATATAGTATTAACGTTATTGAGGTTTGAGTAATTATTTGTTGGCATCATTTTAAAAGTCTTCGTCGACAATCTCTAGTCAGTGTATGACTGCTTGACCACAGACTTTTATGTGATTCACATTGTCAGTATGAACGTAAATAATGAATAGTTTATTTTATTCAATTTTATGTATTTGTAGGTTGTTCTTCTCCATACAAACTTGTAACTATGCCAAATGTCAAAAAAGAGAGCTGATAAACATCATGGCTTTTGACAGATAGACGAATAAAAAATTGTTTCTTTATGAAGTTAAAATTAATTTAATTGTTTCATTCAAATTTTCTTTTTTCAGGCACCGGGGCCGCCTCCATCATGGACAGGCGTATTGAAAGCAGTTGATGAGATATATTTTTGTCCACAATCCACATCAATCGGTGTTCTTGGTTCGGAAGATTGTTTAAAGATTAATGTTTACGTTCCTGCTATGGCTAAGCAACTCCTTCCCGTCATGGTATATTTTCATGGAGGAGCTTTTATATTAGGCGGTGGCGGTAAACTGATGTATGGCCCGGACTTTATAGTAAAGAAAGAAGTTATAGTAGTAACATTTAACTATAGGCTAGGGGCCCTTGGATTTCTCTGCTTAAAAATAAAAGAAGCACCTGGTAACGCTGGTTTAAAAGATCAAGTAGCTGCTCTCAAGTGGGTCAAACACAATATTGCAGCTTTTGGAGGAGATCCTGACAATATAACATTATTTGGAGAAAGTGCAGGTGCCACGTCAATATCGTTGTTATTAGGCAGTGATGTCACTGATGGACTTTTTAATAAAGCTATTCTTCAAAGTGGGTCCTCAATATCCAACTGGGCTATAAACACAAATCCTGTTTGGACAGCGGGCCTACTAGCAAAAGCCTTAGGTCATAATATCGAGGATCCCTTGGAACTATATAATTTATTTTCCCGCATGCCCGTTAGTGAATTAATTTTAGCGAAAGCAAGAAAACCTCTCACAATGTTCTTCGATACGCAACTGTTTCATTTGCCATGTGTTGAAAAGACGATTCCTGGTGTAGAATACGTAATCAATGATTTACCTTACAATTTATTATCAAGAATGTCTAAGAGCATACAAATAATTTACGGCTCCAACAGTAAGGAAGGATTATTTTTAATATCCGGGGACACGGATGAGTCACTAGAAGAGAGAAACGGACGTTATTTGTTCGCCTCTGATTTGCGTTTCCCGTCAGTGGATGAAGCGAGCATCGAAGCTCAAAAAATACAAAAGTTTTACTTTGGCGATGATAAAATAAGCATGAAAAAATTAATGAACGTATCAGAACTTTACACACAACTATATTTTGAAATTCCTATGCTATTAGAAAGCGATATTTTGACTAAAAACGCTAATGCTACAGTGTATAATTATTACTTCGATTATTCGGGTGAAAGAAATTTTATGAAAAGGCGCACGGGATTTACGAAAGAAAGTGGAGCATGTCACGGCGATGAATTATTTTATTTATTCAATACGAAGGTACTACCGTTCGGACCTAATCAAAAAGACCTTGAAATGATAGACGCGCTAACAACATTGTGGACTAATTTTGCCAAATATGGGTATGTTTAATTGTGATTGTATTCTTTTAGACCCAAAGTTATTTTAATAGGATTTAATAAAATATCATGAATAAATAATATGCATAAATTTTGATAATAATAAACTAATAAGAGCCCTTAATGCATTCTCCATCGACTATCTTATCAGAGTCTATTATAAGATTATTGAGGCTTCGTCGGTATAGCTCCTCAGAGTTATCGGACATTACAGTTACAGGTTAACTAATTATTTTCTTGTCTGTGAAAGTTTCCTTCCGAAGGATTTTTTCTTTACCTCCAGTTTTACAATATTTTTTAAGGCTGAAAGTGATGAGACAAACAAATCGATCACCTGATGGTAAGTTTTGCTCGTCTCTCGACTTTTCCTTATACACAAAGTGCTACGTTTGCCCATAATAAATGCTATGTCACCCAGTACTTTCCTGTGTGGCACCACACTGTCTTCGTCACCCTGAGACATGAGTTATCAAGTCTCATATGGCCAGTTTCGGTCCGGACCAGTAGCTTCACGGCAGAATATCTGGTATTTCCTATGTAGTCTATAGAATCCTGGGATGATAAGATCTAGACGGACTCCTGCATAGGAATCCTAACACCCGTAAGAAAAATCGCAAACTCCAAAAGCTTCACATTCATTCATTGAAAAAAAAAATAACATATTGAATTCAGCGAATTGACCTTTATGTATTTATTACAGAAATACAACACCAGAGTCAAATGAAAATCAGATTCATTGGATACCAAGCAATAGTGAAAAGATAAATATTCTACATATAAACGAGGAATTAATGATGGGAGATATGCCAAACCCAAAAGCCTATCATTTATGGAAGTCTCTTTATGACAAATATAGGAAAAAAGAGATGGATTAAAGAATATTTGTAATAATAACCTTATTGTATCATTTCGTCAACTCCGTCAATGCTATACAAGTATATTTTCTTACTGTTTTTTAGTATAATTCCCCTTGTTTATTTTCACAACAATGTTTGACTATATTGTGTGTTGATATGCACACGGGATAGTCAAACCCAGCCTGCTGAGCTCCTATAATTCACGCTACTTTATTATACGTAAAATTCACTGCAGTATCGATATTTTATTTAATATCTCTATATTTAATTCTTCTCTATATATTATATTTAATATATTAAAAAGAACAAAATGAGTTAATTACTGCTATTTTAATTTTGGTCTCATTCTTTCCTTTTTACAAATAAACGCATCTAAATATTATATATTATGAATTGAATTATGCCTTATGCACCTCAAAACATCGCCAAATTCAGTTTACAAGAATTAAATTTTCTTAGATTTAAGAGAGAACGTTCTCAGGAAAACTGGGCGCTGTTCAAGACCGCGAGAAATAGGTGCAATCAGATGGTACGAGCTGCTAAACGCCGATATTTTCATAACAATATTAATAACCTATCATCTGCCGAAGTGTGGAAATTCCTTAGAACTTTTGGTATTGGCAAGCCGGCCACACTGGATTGTGGTCCTTCTCTCTCACTTGATGAGTTAAATCTACATTTCGCTTGTGTCAAAACAATGGACCCTACAATCCGTTCTCATACTATGGCTTCTATTGCGTCAATGCAATCTCCTAATATTCCGGCATTCAATTTTTCTCCTGTTAACCAGGATGAAATTAAAAAGTTCGTTTTGGCAATTAAATCAAAGGCTGTGGGTTGCGATGACATCAGCAGACATATGGTGGTCTCTATATTAGATCATCTTCTCCCGGCAATTACTTACATTCTAAATTTTTCCCTAGATTCTGGCCAATATCCCAGTCATTGGAAAAAGGCTTTTGTTAAGCCTCTTCCTAAAGTTCCTGTTCCCATCCTTCCTAATCAGTATCGGCCAATATCAATTCTGCCCTTTCTTTCCAAAATTTTAGAAGCCTGTGTACACAAGCAAATTTCCATGTTTATCTCGAAACATAACTTACTGAGCACTTATCAGTCTGGTTTTCGCACAGGTCATAGCACTGCCACTGCCTTAATCAAAGTTACTGATGACATTAGACGAGGTATGGAGGAAAGAAAGATAACAGTGGTAGTGCTAGTTGACTTTTCTAACGCTTTTAACACAGTCGATCATGACATCCTCCTTTCCATCCTATCCCATCTTAATTTCGCACCTAATGTCTTAGAATGGTTTGCATCTTATCTTCGCGGGCGCCAGCAATCAGTTCATGTGGGACAAAAAAACTCAGCTTGGGTTGATATCATAACTGGCGTACCGCAAGGCGGAATTCTCTCTCCCATAATTTTCTCTGTTTTTATAAACTTAATCACCTCTAATTTCGACTGCTTGTACCATCTGTATGCGGACGATCTACAGCTATATGTGCAGTCTGAAATTGACGATCTTCATAACGGGATCAATCATTTAAACAAGAATCTAAATGCTCTCAAAGATTGGTCATCTCGTTATGGAGTGACTGTCAATCCACTGAAATGCCAAGCTATCCTAGTAGGTAGTTCGAAGATGTTGGATAAGGTTGACTATTCAGGCTTACCTACTTTACGCTATAATGATACTCTTATCCCATTTAGTAAATCTGTGAAAAATCTTGGTCTAATCATCGACAGCACTTTGAACTGGAAAGTTCAGGTTACCGACATTAGTCGGAAAGTCATTGCTACCTTACGTTCACTTTATCGTCTGAAACATTTTCTCCCTATTAGATCTAAGCTCATGCTTGTCCAAACGCTTATATTACCCATTTTTGACTACGCAGATGTGTGTTACCCAGACCTATCCCAAGATCTTCTTAACAAGCTGAAACGCCTGCATAACAACTGTATAAGATTTATTTTTGGTCTGCGAAAGTTTGAACACGTTTCTCAATTCAGGTCTCAGCTTAATTGGCTTACCATTCGACAAAGGCGTAATTCCAGGATGCTGCTTGTTCTTTTTTCTATTTTAAATGATCCATCTTCACCTTTATATCTCAAAGAAAAATTTCAGTATCTCTCTTCTTCACATGATAGGGTACTTCGTTCATCTTCTAATAATAAGATTTGCATTCCTACACATTTCACCGGGTTCTTTAGGAACTCCTTTACTGTTAGGGCTGCACTTCTTTGGAACTCCTTGCCCGATGACATCAGGAAAACTCCCAATAAATACTCCTTTAAGAAGTTGGTTCGTGATTATTTAGTTAAGAATCATGACAACATAAATTATTAGTACATAGGTCAATACTTGTAGCATTTATTTTATGTATATGTGTATGTATGATATGTATGTATATATGTATATGTATATGTATGTATGTTTTATGTATAATTATACGTCATATTATATTATATGTGTACAATAAAACTATATGTTTATTACTATTTCATATTTTTAATTAGTATATATGTATAATCCTTATTTTTTTTTGTCTTCTCGTTTGTCTTTATTGCTGCACCACATCAAACTCTCACCACTCCATGGGTTGACTGGGAGAAAATGCCTACAGGCATTAAGTCCGCCCTTTGTAACCTTTTATTTGTAAAGGAAGCAATAAAGGTTTAAATAAATAAATAAATAAATCCGATACAGCTGATATACATCACAAAGTTTACATATAATTTATACCGTGAACTGCATGGAGCTGTAGTTTTAATAACAATGTGGATCTAAAGGCAGCTTATATAACTGCTGAGTTTGGAAATGAAATAAAAATTATTTATTTGTAGACGTAAGGAACATAAATTTCGTTTGTCAAACGTCAGTTCTTTACAATCTACCGCCGTTTCGTAATGAGGTTCCTCTAATGGAGAAGAAACAGTGTGAAGTAAAAAAGTGGGTATCCCAACCGAAGTAATAATTAGTGTTACATACGAATTGTGGGTAAGTGTGTATGGCGGCAGCCTTCGTCACTGCATCTGCCTTCAGTTCTTCCTCTACATACAGACATATAATTACGCTTTTTTCCAGTATAAGTGGTAGGCAGAGACCACACCTGTGGCCCACTTTTCACCCGCAGGAAACTAGATGGATGGCGAATTACGTCGCCGCCATTTTCGTACGAGTTGAAATTCTAGAAATCTCTATCATTGCTGTCTTGCGATCCTTTTACTGTTCCAAAAGTTTTTGTCTCTCAAAAATAAGTTCATGGTTGATATTATCATGCAAATGTGTGTATTCAAATCAAACTGCTCCTTTTGAAGTCGAAAAAAGGTCGACATTAAAATGTTGGGTTGTTAAGTGTACAAATAAATATAAAAGAAGTGTGTTGTGGCCACATCGCAAGCGACCTACGTAGGTAACGAAGGGCAAATCCTTTCACTACCTTGACAACTACAGCAGCATACGTACGCGCCATCTAGATAGATATACATCTAGATAGGTACCATCGCAGTACTTGTTATTCTGTCGTGAAGCAGTAGTGTGCAAACATTGCTGTTTCAGTATGAGGAGTACTAAGTGTGATTGCTGGGCATATGAGACTTAAGAACTGTCCTGGGGAATTTGAAACTTCCATACAAAAATACTGGTGGTAGGATTTCTTTGCAGGAATCTGTCTAGGTAGGTACCACCCCAGGGCCAATTATTCCGCCGTGAAGCAGTAGTGTGCAAACATTGCTGTGTTTCTGTTTGAAAGGCACTGTGAGCTAGCGTAATCACTGGGCATGTGAGACTTATGTCTCAGGGTGATGGGCACAGTGTGGTGTCACGCGGAGGTTTTCTGGGTGACACAACATTTATTGTGGGCGGACGTTGCACTTACCATCGGGTGAACCTTTTGCTGATTTCATCACTTTATCCAAAAAAAAAATATATAAAGCACACATAAATAAAAATAATACAGTATATCAATGAATACAGTCATGAAAGAAGTACGATCGCGCTAGGTAATTATAACAAAAAAAAAAGAAATAGCAAAAATACAATTTCAACTAAAAATGCATGAAATAAGTCAAGTGCGAGAACTATATTAACTAATGCCGGGATCTAAAATTAATGAGGGGAAAAAACAACACAAAAAATAAAGCTCATACTTCGCACATAGCGGAATTCTCCAATAAGGAATGTCACTTAGATTGTGCTGGGATGTGTTAACCTAACACAACCTCGCTCTGATTTTCAATAGTGACGCTACCATACTTGTGTCAAGATTCAATACCGAGGTAGGACTATATAACGGCAATTAATTCCTCTTTCATTGTATTCCCATTTCATGACGGGGGAGCAATAATTTTAAGTGATGTTTTATTTGATAAGTTTGTCTACTAATTTGACAGGTGACGTCCGTTGGGTCTGTAGTGGATTGTTATCCGTGGGTTGATTAAAGAAGACATCAAACAAGAGTTTTGTAACATTTATGCCCGCGAGAGTACGAGTGTACAAGCTATGAGATTAATTTCAAAAAGAGAAAATGATATAGAATTCTGTGAAAGTTAATCCTTATACTAACTATGAAGACGCGCCCTTTTGCTTTTTTATTCTGCACAATATTTATTAACAGAGTTACGAGTATGTCTTCTTCCGTGGCAGCTCAGGGACTAGGCGCTCGCTTTAAATTTCATAGTACGCGAGTGACCAGGGTTCGATTCCCGGTGTCGGCACCACTAAAATTGTTAATTGCAATTTTAAGTGCTGATTCACCACGTGCTCGACGGTGAAGGAAAACATCGTGACGAAACCTGCATGTCTGAGAAATAAAAACATTTCGAAGACATGTGCCCGCATTGGAGCAGCGTGGCGGATTCTTCCTGGCTCCAAAAACACTCTCAGAAATAAGAGGAAGCCTGTACTCACATTTTTTAATTTATGTAAAAACTAGGTGATGCCCGCGACGTCGTCCGCGTGAATTTAGGTATTTTAAAATATCATGGGAAATCATTGATTTTCTGTAAAAAGTAGTATCCTATGCCCGTCTCCAGGATGAAAGCTATCTATCCGCCGAATTTCATCAAGAGCTGTTCAACGATTGAAAAGGTAACAAACAGAGAGAGTGACGGAGAGAGTTACTTTCGCATTTATAATATTAGTATGGATACTCGTTTGTCTTGTACAGCTCTTAGGTCATTTAGTAATCTATTATATGTATATATTAATTGCTGTGACACAAGGGCAATTAGGCTAGAGGGCAGTGTCAATTTATTATTGTTGTTTGTTCTTGGTGTATTTGGAGCTTTGCAACTTCAAACAAATTCTTTTTAACAAATTTACATTATTGGGGTATATACTCGTATATGCCCGTAAAGGTTAGTATTATTTTTTATATAAATATATCATTAATGTATCGGTATTTTTGATGTTTACTATTATACGTTAACATTTTTATAGCAACGAATAAACCCGGTTAGACATTGCATGTTCAAAGATTTTTTAAATTGTGGGTAGAAGCCCTATGGGGCGGTAATTTGTAGGGTCGGTTTGGTCACCTTTCTCAGTACCGATTTAATCATATTTATTTTTAGAAGACTGAAAAGTCGTGTGGTAGCGGGCCTAAGGAATCTACCTCCCCGTCTCGTGCCGTGGTTGTTGTAAAAGTCGACAGAGGGAAAATGAACACCAGAAGATGGGCAGCAGCATCTTGCTGGAACAGCTAAACAAATAAAATGCGGTTACCAACCCGCCTGCCTAGCGTGGCGACTATGGCAGAATCCCCCCAATCTATGGGGAGTCCTATGTTCAGCAGTGGACTTTGACGGGCTGAAGTGAGTGAGTGAGTAAGACTGAAGAATGCGCCTGAACGTTTTGCTCGTTTCGTCACTTCACCCAATAAAAAAAAGATTACACGTGTTCGGCGCTGAAGGAAAATATTTGTGTGAAAATAAATATGTCTGAAAAATATACAAATATTTCGTCGACAGTTGAAGTCTGCCAAGTAGTGGTAATGGCTGAAAATCAACGCTGTGTGTGACCATTCTTACACAGTACATGCTGAGTCAACCCCTTTTCGACACAGAACTATTTTGTTTTACGTAATTTCGTTTGTTTTTTATTTTTTTTTCATATTCAACTGTATTATGTTCTTGTGCCGAATAAGTGTTTTTTTCTATTCTATTCTATTCTAGTTCAAGACAGTTTAAATATTTCTCTTAGTATCTTAGTAAGTGGTTTAGAAATTTCATGGATCTTTTTTTACGTTTTTACCTTATCCGTACTTAATATCACAAATGCGAAACTAACTTTCACTGTTCCTCTCTCTGTTTGTTGCCTTTTCACGGCCCAATCATTCAATAGATCTTAACAAATTTCGGTACCAAGGTAACAGACGGACACAGATTACCTACTTCCGGAAAATCAATGAGTTCCCACGGTTTTTCTAAAAAAAATAATTCGCGCGGACTGAACTATTACTGGTGGTAGGATTCCTATGCAGGAATTCGTCTGGGTAGGCACCACCCCAGGGCCAATTATTCTACCGTGAAGCAGTGGTGTGCAAACATCACTGTGTTTCGGTCTGACGGGCACTGAGAGCTAGCGTAATCACTGAGCATATGTAAAAAGTCTTAAGAACTAATATGTCAAGGTGATGGGCGCAGTGTGGTTCTAGACAGAAATATTCTGTGTAACACAGCATCTGTTATGGGCAGACGTTGCACTTTCCATCAGGTGAATGTTTTGCTCGTCTCGTTTATTTATCAAATAAAATATAAAAAACGTCGCCGCGGGCTTTAGCTAGTAAGTAATATGATCAGAACGCTTTAATCAGAATTCAAAGTAATCCGCTGCTTAAACAGCACTTTGAAGGCTTTGTCATTGAAAAGTTTAAGAAACTTCGACAATTGACTTGAAAGATTGAATACCAAACTTTTTGCATTTCTATTAGAAAACATATAAATACATATACACTCGTTCGTTTACGAATTTCCAAATGATAGGGTTCAAATTAAAATTTGTTTACAAGTTTTAGTGCGTTTTGATTTATTGCTTTGTGTTTCACGCAGGCGTATGTTTGCTTAATATGAAAAAGGTCATAGAAGTAACCGATACGTGTGTCGGTACGAGGTGTCGAAAGAGGCGACCAAGTTATGGTACCGATAACCTATATCCGTGCAGATTATCACCATAATATGCAATGCTGTCACTTTACGGCTCGTGGGAACGCAACGGATTTTTATTATTTTTTAACTCGTATCAAAATCGCGGCGACATGGTTCACCACCTGTCATATCTCATTTCCCGCGGGGGCAAAAAGTGGGCTACATGTGTAGCCTCTGCCTCCTTATATGGGAAAAAGGCGTTGCTATATGTATGTATGTATAGAATTATATACAGATTACGTTACCTTGAAAGACATCAGTATGACAACACTTTGATGCATAAATGATATTAAGCTTCGTCCACTAACTAGACTGCGAAGATTTTTTTTTATAGAAGAGGGGACAAACGAGCATACGGCTCCGCCTATGGTTTTTTTTAAGGATAAAGTGAAGAGACTTGCAAAACATGCAAAAAAAAAACAAATGCTGTGTCGTCTAGAGCAATTCCATGTAGCACTACACTGCGTCCGTCAACCTGGGAGTTCAGTTCTTAAGTCTCATATGCCTAGTAATTACACTAGCTCTCAGTACCTGTCAGACCAAAGCATATTAACGTTTGCACACTACTGCTTCGTGGCAGAATAACTGGTCCAGTGGCCTAACCTAATAAGCGGATTCCTGCATAGGGGTCATACCAGATGTAGTAATCACCGCCGGCCATGAACATCCGCAATGCCAGAGTCGCGGCTGCGCTGCCGGCATTTTCGAAAATAAAAGGCTGTTTAGTTGTGCGGTTGAGGATTTAGAATTACGAACTCAACCACTTTTAATTTATTTGTCTCCACTAATAAGAATTAACATGTAGCAAGTACAGGCGGCGTCATAGTACCTATAATACTCCTCAGAAACAGATGTACCTTTCAGCGCAATTCAAGATTTTCGCGACCATACGACCATTAAGAGCCGTGGTGGCTCAGAGGCTAGGCGCTCGCTTTAAATTTCATAGTACGCGAGTGACCTGGGTTCGATTCCCGGTGCCGGCACCAATAAAATGGTTAATTGCAATTTAAAGTGCTGATTTACCACGTGCTCGACGGTGAAGGAAAACATCGTGAGGAAACCTGCATGTCTGAGAAATAAAAAATATTTCGAAGACATGTGTAGTGCGCCAACCCGCATTGGAGCAGAGTGGCGGATTCTTCCTAGCTCCAAACCCTCTCAGAAATGAGAGGAGGCCTGTGCTCAGCAGTGGCACATTTATAGGCTGAAACTTTACTTTTTACTCGTCGAATATCTGGTAGCAAACGATTTAATGAAATCAGATAGCTTTTCAGACAAGTTGAGACAAGACTTGAAGCCCGATTTGAACCTTAATTTTAAATAGAATCAACTTTACTGAACACAGACAAAAATATAAAGTTTACAAGAACAAAAAACTTACTAGAACTTAATTACATAAAGCAATAATCCGATACAGTTTGCAATGTCAAATGAAAAAATAATACTCGTATGTATTAGGAATAAGAATAATAAAAACAACACATTCTGTCTGTCACACTGTAATGTCACATTGATATAAATAAAATCAAAAGATATGGTTTGTTAGAATTCCAGTAGTCATTTATATGTCACTGACAGATTTGAATTATAGATTATCTTTATAAAATTAATCAAGAGTGCGGTATACCTTTTCTGTAAGTAGTTTTTTCCAGTTTCGCTTAAATTCCTCTGATAGATTCTTAAGTGATTCAGGTACATTGTTATGTAGACGTGTTACCGCATCCTAGGTGCGGTCATTACTTTCTAGTCAATTACCAAAAATTTTACAACTTTCTGTTGACTTTATTCCACATATTGCTCTAATGCCTTTCTTTTGATCCCCAAAAACTATGTCTTTATTTGTAGATTTGCCCCACAAAATTATCCCGTATCGTAATATGCAGCTTATGTGACTATGGTAACATAGCAAAGCGATTTTTGGACATGTTATTTTATGCAATCTTTGTAAAACAAAAATAAAGCTATTTATTATCTTTAGAGAATCTACCACCCCATCTCATTCCGTGGGTGTCGTAAAAGACGACAGAGGGAATGAAACCCAGAAAATGGGCAGCAGCATCTTTTTGGAACATCAGAATAAATAAACTGCGGTTGCCAACCCGCCTACCAGGCGTGGCAACTATGGCAAAATTCCCCCCAAAACGAGAGCTACAATCTTTTGTAGCAAACTATTGGGGGACGCCTATGTTCAGCAGTGGACTGATAGGTGAGGCGATAGGCTGAAATGATGATGATATATAATCAGTGTGATTCCAATGGTGTGCATATCAATTTCTATTCCTAAGAAATTCATAGATTTTACTTCCTGTACATTTTTATTGCCATATTATACGTCCATTGTCAAAGGTTTCGATTGTCATAGGTGAAATTGCGTGAGTTTGGTTTTATCTATATTTATTTTTAATTGGTTCTTTTCCCACCAGTCTACAGCAGACGACAGTGCCAGATTAATGTCATTTTCCTATGTGTTTCTATTACTTCGTTCCACTATTATGGTACTATCACCCACAAATAAGACTATCGGACAAGGAACATATCTTGGCATATCGTTAATATATGCTAGGAACAATAGTGGACCCAGTATCTACCCCTGTGGTATTCCGCATGTGCTTCTGTATATATAACACCATAATATATAATGCTGTCACTATACTGCTCGTGGGAACGCAACGGAGTCAGATTTTATTTGATTGGTACCAAAATGGCAGCATCGTGTTTCGACACCCATCACGTCTCGTTTCCCGCGGGAGCGAAAAGAGGACATCAAGTATAGGCTCTATCTACCCCTTATATGGGAAACAGATCTGACTATATGCATGTATGTATGCATGAAAAACACAGATCAGTGACGGGCGCCAGCTTTTAAGGTGCAAGGTGCCTCATGCTGCGATTGCCAATCTGCCTCCCAAGCATCGTGTTTACTGGAAATACTTCCTTCTTGTTATAGGTGTGCTCAGTAAAATTAAGGGAATATTGTTATTAGTGTCAAATTGTTATAATATGTATATATAAAAATATTTTATACAAACCTTGTCCTGACAATTACGAATACAACAAAAAAATGAAGCGAATCGGTGGAGCCTTTCTTAATTTTTATATAGATAGATAGACGATTAGGTAAATACATAGAAATAGCTAGATGGGTAAGTAGATAGAATTCAAATGAAATTTATTGTAGTTGCTAACAACACTGCTGAACTTTCTTTAAAACATAATTTGGAAACTTAAGCATTATTTACCGCCAATTTAATCTTTCCATAAAACGTTGGCAAATTAATTAGCACTTTTAAGTCGAAAGTTTCTGAAATTGGTGTAGTAAACAGAATTTAAATTTGTAATTTATTTAAAAAAGTGAATCGGAATTATTCGCATGCTTTTTATAGTAGCTAAATAGGTTTAAACAACTTAATATTTCTTTACAATGAAGATGATTATTGCTTATTAAAACCTATGTAATAGCAAATAAAGAATTTGAATTTAATAGACTTACAGGGAAATATTTTGGTAGTTTACAATCTCATCATAATGCTGTGGTGGATTCTGCTAGAACATTTAAACTGCACGTGAGCAACTCGAGACGATGATTTTAAATATATATATTAGTATTACAAAATTAATGTAACTAGTATTTATATAGACGGGGACGAGACGAGCACCACGTTACCCTTATAGTAAGTGCAGCAACTGTTAAAAATCTGTGACATCAGTTCTTAAGTCTCATATGCTCAGTAATTACACTAGCTCTCGGTGCCCTAACCTAACCTAAACACAAATTTTTGCACACTACTGCGTCACAGCATAATGACTAAGTAACTAACTATCTAGACGGATTCCTGTATAGGAATTCTACCACCAGTAATTAAGTTGGCTGTATTGCAACAGCCGTCTTTATAATATAAAAATATTTTTCGTTTAAGCTTTTTACAAATATAAAATATTTTGTAAAGGTGTCATGTTGTGTTGTCAGAATTCCAAAGTAAAATATATATTGCTAAGAGAATCTGCAGAAGACAGTAATGTAAAGATGCTAAAGATGGAACTGTGCCATATTACGTAGCGCAGTTCCAGCGCCAAGGGTCATTGAACACAAGACTTCAATCTGCCGGCCTAAGAACGCACTAAAATGGAGACACAGTTGTCTATGAAATGGAATGAAATATATTTTTTGTGTGACTAAGAAATTGAAATAAGATTAGATTAGATTAAAAGTACCAACCGTTTCTTAAAACAGTCCGGAGACGAAACAGGCGAAAGAAAATTTGCTTGTGTCCTTTTTTTTTAATATTTTTAATATAAGAAAGAAAAAAGTGAATACCATTAAAAATGATGCCTCACAGTAAAATATTTTCTGTATCGTGGATGTGTTTTGCAAACATACATTCCACATGCACAACACAGCCTGATCCGAAAACCAACAATTTGTTGGTTTGGAAGGTTGACTCCGGCTGGGGTTCGAACTCATTACCCGCGGCGTCCAAGACAGTTATTCTTTCCACTGAGCCAGACGGTCGTAAAAACTATTTATCACCGTAGCGTACATAAGAGAGTACAGCGTTTTTTGTCGTCTAATTAATTATAAAGATTTTGGAAATTACTTCCGCAGTCCCTCTCATCTAAACTTTTGTTTTTATTTAAGATTTACTTCGCTATAAAACCCTAACGGGGTAGATTCCCCACGGTTAATATAGGGTTATTATTTATTTGAAACGGCTTGTATTTTTGCTAATGCACTTATTCAGTAATTCAGTGGTGGTAGGATACCGTGTTTTTCAGTTTGAATGGCACTGAGAGCAAGCGTAATCACTAAGCATATGAGACTTAAGAACTTATGTCCCAGGGTGGTGACACAGCATTTGTTATAGGCAAAGTTTCGACTTACCATCGGGGCAACGTTTTGCTCGTTTCGTCGCTATATCCATTAATAAAAAAATGTACGTGTGTGTGAAGTGATGAATAAAGATAAATAATATATTTAATTACAGTGTCATATTTGTGAAAATCAAAAAATGATTGGTTAAAAAAGCTTGTGTATGGCCGTGGTAGCCTAAGGCCGCTCGCCTTAAATTTCATAGTAAACGAATGGCCTGAGTTCGGTGCCGGTACCTCTAAAATTTTACAAATTTAAGTGCTGATTTACCACGTGCTCAGCATTGAAGTAAAAAGTAAAAACGGGAGGAAACCTGTATATCTGAAGAATAAAAATTTCGAGGACATGTGAAGTCCGCCAACCATTGGAGCAGTACAAAAATTTGTCGGCTCGGTTGGCGCAGTGGCTAAGCCCTTGGCAGATATTTGTATGGCCTACATATAGTTGTTCCGGGTCTGGGTGTTTGTGCATGTGGATTTTATGTCTGTAAAACGCACCCACGACACAGGAGAAATCCTATTGTGGCTTCGTTTAAAAAAAAAACAGTTAAACAGTATCAACATCATTATTTAATCAAAAAAACCGACGTTAATCATGATTTTCTCATAGATCCAATCATCAGAACTTGAACAAAATTATACCACCCTTAAAAAAAAAGTAAAGTTTCAGCCTATGAATGTCTCACTGCTGAGCACAGGCCTCTATCATTTCTGAGAGGGTTTCGAAGCTAGGACGTATCCGCCACGCTGCTCCAATGCGGGTTGGCGGACTGGACATGTTTTCGAAATATTTTTTATTTCTCAGACATGCAGGTTTCCTCGCGATGTTTTCCTTAACCGCCGAGCACGTGGTAAATCAGCACTTAAAATTGCAATTAACAATTTTAGTGGTGCCGGCACCGGGAATATAACCCAAGTCACTCGCGTACTGTGAAATTTGAAGCGAGCCCATGTGCTAACATAGCCATAATATATACTAACGATATCCCATTTCTTAGACAACAAGAATCATTAAAATCGGATCATAACCAAGAAGTTATGACCGAACATACATTAAATAAATATACAGATGAATTTAAATGAAACTAATTTTACGGATTTTATCGCGTTTAATTTTTTTGTTATTTTTAACCCGACGTTTCGAGTGCTTTACAGCACCACATGGTCACGGGGGGGACAGAGGTGACAGATGTCCTGATGTCATAGTTTACCCGGAGTACCTTCAGCTTTTAATTAATAGTTGTGGTCCGATTTACGCAGAAAGAGCTAACTGTGTCTTGAAGTCTTGCAGCGGTATGCTTGGTTTTTGACTTAATTTTATTAATTATAGGATCCCAAGCTGGTGGTAATACCCAACCATCTTATCTATTAAAATTAGATCATCATCCTTGGTAGGAATCAGTGTTCTTTTGCGAGGATTTGTGGTTTATCAAATCTGATGTAATGGTTGGGATGATCCAGAACATGGTCACAGACTGCAGATTTCCTGGAGCGACGATGCTTCACATCAGCTATATTTTCTTTTACGCGGGTTTTTACTGATCTTTTTGTTTGCCCTAGGTAAGAGAGACCACATTCACAATCCAGCTTGTATACTCCTGCATCTTGTAGAGGGACAGATGACAGATGGTAAAAACTGACTTATCTTCTTCGGCGGCTTGAAAAATGTTTTTATGGAAGCCCGCTTCAAGATATAGCCAATCTTGTCCGTGACTCCTCTCTTGTCTGTGACATATGGTAGGACTGCAGGTACACGCTCGACTGTGGCCGGCTTCACTCGGTCACTGCGACGAAGGCGCGGAACTCGAAGCTTGTTGTCTTGCAAAACTTGCTTGACATGCTGAAGCTCGGCGGCCAGGTGTTTACTGTCACAGATCCCTTGTGCTCTCTGAAACAAAGATTTGCCCACGGTAGCTAACTGTGAAGGATGGTGGTGAGATTCACCGTTTAAATACCTGTTGGTATGGGTCTTTTTCCTATACACAGTGTGAGTCAAGGTGTTATTAGGATTTCTAATTATTAAAACATCTAGAAAAGCTAAAGATTAATTTGTCTCTAACTCCATTGTAAATTGTATTTTAGAATTTATGGAGTTATGGGGGTCTAAAATGCAGTGACTTTATTAGAAGGTATAATTGCGAAAGTATCATCTACGTACCGCTTGTAGAACCTTGGATTTATTGGAGAAGTATGGAGGGCTTTCTCCTCAAAGTCTTCCATGAAAATTTTCATGTATTACCACCAGCTTGGGATCCTATAATTAATAAAATTAAGTCAAAAACCAAGCATACCACTGCAAGACTTCAAGACACAGTTAGCTCTTTCTGCGTAGATCGGACCACAAATAATAATTAAAAGCTGAAGGTACTCCGGGTTAACTATGACATCAGGACATCTGTCACCTCAGTCTCCCCGTGACCATGGGTGCTGTAAAGCACTCGAAACGTCGGGTTATAAATAACAAAAAAATTAAACGGGATAAAATCCGTAAAATTAGTTTCATTTAAATGTGTAGTGTTCGCGTAAATATAAGAAATCATTATAAACAGATGAATTTAGAACCTACTCTTTTTTTGAAGTCGGTTAAAAATCGGGCAGAAGCAATATCGAGAGAATCCTTTTTTAATGAGTCGTACTTTTTACTCATACTACAACGTATATGTCTATCTGGAATAATGTAGCAGTAAAAGAGAATTTTAGTAATTATACAGTAATTTTTGACGTTATTATTGAATAGAATAGAAAAAAAAATATTCGACACAAAAACATAAGACAGTTGAGTATGAAAAAAACAAACACAACAAAATTACGTAAAACAAAACAGTTCTGTGTCGAAAATGGGTTGGCTCAGCATGTGGTGTGTGCGTATAGACATACACAGCGCTGATTTTCATCCAAAAACGTTTGTATTGGTAACCGGACGCCTTCACGCAAATTATTTTTTTTTAGTAAAGTGACGAAACTAGTAAAACGTTCACATGATGGTAAATCCAACGTCTATCCATAAAAAATGCTGTGTCATCCAGAACGTTTCTGTGTGATACCACACTGCGTTCGTCACCCAGAGACATCAGTTCTTAAGTCTCATATGCCCAGTGATTACGCTAGCTCTCAGTGCCCTTCCAACCGAAACACAGTATTGTTTGCACACTACTACTTCACGGCAGAATAACTGGCCCTGGGGTGGTACCCAGGAATCCTACCACCAGCACGTACCTTCAGATTGATGGACGATTTGCTCGTCTCGTCACGAACACTCATATCCGGAACAATTATCTCTAGGCCATACAAAAACTTAATCCGTGCAGTAATCGAGCTTATGACCCGTAGCGTAGAAACTCAACGTTTAGCCATTGTGTCATATATAAGTATACCTATTATCTTAACCTGGAGATCTAACAATCCATACTAATATTTTAAATGCAATTTTCTTAAGTTCTTAAGTCTCATATGCCCAGTGATTACGCTAGTTCTCAATGCCCTTCGAACCGAAACACGGTAATGTTTGCACACTACTGCTTCACGGCAGAATAACTGGCACTGGGGTGGTACCTACCTAGACGGATTCCTGCATAGAAATCCTTAAAAACAAATTCTTGTTTTTATAAAAGTTTATCCCTCACAATTAAGACATAAAAAATTGTACAACGTTTTAGTGAATTCGTAATTTAATCAAAAATACTTTTTCGCTTCAAAGCAATTTATTATTCCTTAAAATTTTACGTCAATGTTATCCAGAAGACTGAAACACATTTCCAAGTTTCGTGGATTCTTAGTTAATTTATCCACATCGCTCACCGGGCGACAGATGAAAGCCCCTAAAGTGTTTTATTAGCAAAGCCATATTTTTGAACGTGAAAAATACCCAGGTGTTTGTCTAACGCCATCAAGCAGGTGCAGATGAGAAATGGTTCACATTACATCTCGAATTCGACCGAATTTGATAATAAAATTAAGTTAATGGAAATTTATTAGAAAGTTTGTTTCAATTAATTCAATAAGTGGAAAACTGTGGGGGTGTACTTACCGTTAAGTTAGTGAATCTGAATAGGAAATCAGTCAATCATACTCGTACTTGTCGCAACGATGTTAAGTGCTAAATTAAACGTATTCTGAAATGGAGGCTATTAAATGCCACATCATTACACATTTCTAAGACCAAACATACTCGTAGCGTTGGGCGCTGCTGATTTCCCTCACAGATGCGGTAATTATATGTGCTAAGTTAATAGCTCTGCAGACTCAATGGCTACAATATCAGCTTCTGTGCTACGGGTCGCAACTTTGATTTAAGCAATGAATCAAATCAATGACCTTAAGATCCTGCACGAATGAAGGCTGTCTATACTATACCTCAGTCACCTCTTACACTAGCTCGGTGGGAAAGAAATTCTGCCGGACATCTATCAGCTATAAATAGTTTTTTTTACTTTACATATATGCAGATAATCTTACGATGTTTTCTTTACTACTGTAAAGTAAAAGTAAAGTTTCAGCCTATAAATGTCCCACTACTGAGCACGGGCCTCCTCTCATTTCTAGAGGGTTATGGAGCTAGGAAGAATCCGCCACGCTGCTCCAAGTTGGCGGACTTCACATGTCTTCGAAATATTTTTAATTTCTCAGACATGCAGGTTTCCTCACGATGTTTTCCTTCACCGCCGAGCACGTGGTAAGTCGGCACTTAAAATTGCAATTAACAATTTTAGTGGTGCCGGCACCGGGAATCGAACCCAGGTCACTCGCGTACTATGAAATTAAAAGCGAGCGCCTAGCTCCTGAGCTACCACGGCTCAACACCGCTACTGAACACGTAGTAAATCAGTATTTAAAATGCTGAATTATTTTAGAGATACCGGCACCAGGGATCGAACTCAAGTCACTCACGTACTGTGAAATTTTAAGGCGAACGTCCGGCGCTCGACCTACCACGGTTCGATTTGTACAATAATTTACTAATTTAAGATAATTTTGAGTAATTCCTTACTCGACTTTTACGAGATCCATTGGATGAGATGGAGTGGTAGTATTCTTTTAACGAGCCGCCACCGTAATAAAGTTAAAATTTTGGATTATTATACCTTTTAAACTAAACTCCTAACTACAAAGAGTATTGTTATTAGGCTAGTTACATTTTCATTCTGCGAGTTTAAACAATATACCGTCTCTTATCTTATCTTCCATTTCATTGCATGCCACCCCTGGGTCCTACAATCGCCAAATTTTATAACTACAATAGCGGTTAAATTAAATTTATGGTATTTGTCAACAAAGCTGCTTTGCTTACTACAAAAAGATAATTTGATACTTAAGGGCTGTTTATTGCCGAAATAGCGCTTTCGTGAAAACGAGCAATATTAATAATTAATTCAAGGTTTTCATTATTAAGTTTCCAAAATGAATAATTATTTTTAACCCTGATTAAAGTACTATTTTTATTTTTTACTTTTTCATATCTATCTAATGTTAGAAATAATACTATTCTTCTGACTAAATCACCTTTTATTTATAATTATTACATTCTGTTTTAGCAGAATCACAGCTTTAAATCACTTTTTTACACTAGACTTTTCCTACAGCTAATAATAACGTCTCCTGATCACTACGTGCCACAATAGCGGAATGCCGCTCTCACATCGTTACAGCCATTTTTATAGGTCTCTTTAAAAGTCAAATCCGAAACTATGACAGCATAACGCTACAGGAAAATCGACGGTACAAGAGGGTACCTTCGTTTTACAAATATTATATTTAATTCCAAATGTTTATATATTAATTCGATTAATTCTTAGATTCATTTAATATGGATAAGTATAATAAAATGGATTCGTTACACATTTAATATTCACTAGTCTAATAAAATTGATAATTGCTTACAGTCGGCCTTTCCTGAAGTTTTCACGTCTCGTGAAATAAATGTAAAAAAAGTTACAATAGCATTAGACACCTTTAATAAGCTCCTATCTAACAAAATAATAATTGTATAGCATCGGCCTTTCCTGATGTTTTCAGGTCTCGTGAAAAGATATATATTATAAAATATGCATATATTTTCAACAGGCAACTTAATTACATACATAGTTAACAAAAATTTTAAAGAATACTGAAGCCCCATTCATGTCTCCAGTATTCACCTGCATGAGACCCCCTTCATGTTCTCAACAGGCAACTTAATTACATACATAGTTAACAAAAAAATTAAAGAATACTGAAGCCCCATTCATGTCTCCAGTATTCACCTGCATGAGCCCCCTTCATGTTCTCAACAGGCAACTTAATTACATACATATTTAACAAAAAAATTAAAGAATACTGAAGCCCCATTCATGTCTCCAGTATTCACCTGCATGAGACCCCCTTCATGTTCTCAACAGGCAACTTAATTACATACATAGTTAACAAACATTTTAAAGAATACTGAAGCCCCATTCATGTCTCCAATATTCACCTGCATGAGACCCCCTTCATGTTCTCAACAGGCAACTAAATTACATACATAGTTAACAAAAATTTTAAAGAATACTGAAGCCCCATTCATGTCTCCAGTATTCACCTGCATGAGACCCCCTTCATGTTCTCAACAGGCAACTTAATTACATACATAGTTAACAAAAAATTTAAAGAATACTGAAGCCCCATTCATGTCTCCAGTATTCACCTGCATGAGACCCCCTTCATGTTCTCAACATGCAACTTAACTACATACATAGTTAACAAAAATTTTAAAGAATACTGAAGCCCCATTCATGTCTCCAGTATTCACCTGCATGAGACCCCCTTCATGTTCTCAACAGGCAACTTAATTACATACATAGTTAACAAATATTTTAAAGAATACTGAAGCCCCATTCATGTCTCCAGTATTCACCTGCATGAGACCCCCTTCATGTTCTCAACAGGCAACTTAATTACATACATAGTTAACAAAAAAATTAAAGAATACTGAAGCCCCATTCATGTCTCCAGTATTCACCTGCATGAGACCCCCTTCATGTTCTCAACAGGCAACTTAATTACATACATATTTAACAAAAAAATTAAAGAATACTGAAGCCCCATTCATGTCTCCAGTATTCACCTGCATGAGACCCCCTTCATGTTCTCAACAGGCAACTTAATTACATACATAGTTAACAAACATTTTAAAGAATACTGAAGCCCCATTCATGTCTCCAATATTCACCTGCATGAGACCCCCTTCATGTTCTCAACAGGCAACTAAATTACATACATAGTTAACAAAAATTTTAAAGAATACTGAAGCCCCATTCATGTCTCCAGTATTCACCTGCATGAGACCCCCTTCATGTTCTCAACAGGCAACTTAATTACATACATAGTTAACAAAAAAATTAAAGAATACTGAAGCCCCATTCATGTCTCCAGTATTCACCTGCATGAGCCCCCTTCATGTTCTCAACAGGCAACTTAATTACATACATATTTAACAAAAAAATTAAAGAATACTGAAGCCCCATTCATGTCTCCAGTATTCACCTGCATGAGACCCCCTTCATGTTCTCAACAGGCAACTTAATTACATACATAGTTAACAAATATTTTAAAGAATACTGAAGCCCCATTCATGTCTCCAGTATTCACCTGCATGAGACCCCCTTCATGTTCTCAACAGGCAACTTAATTACATACATAGTTAACAAAAAAATTAAAGAATACTGAAGCCCCATTCATGTCTCCAGTATTCACCTGCATGAGACCCCCTTCATGTTCCCAACAGGCAACTTAATTACATACATATTTAACAAAAAAATTAAAGAATACTGAAGCCCCATTCATGTCTCCAGTATTCACCTGCATGAGACCCCCTTCATGTTCTCAACAGGCAACTTAATTACATACATAGTTAACAAATATTTTAAAGAATACTGAAGCCCCATTCATGTCTCCAGTATTCACCTGCATGAGACCCCCTTCATGTTCTCAACAGGCAACTTAATTACATACATAGTTAACAAAAAAATTAAAGAATACTGAAGCCCCATTCATGTCTCCAGTATTCACCTGCATGAGACCCCCTTCATGTTCCCAACAGGCAACTTAATTACATACATATTTAACAAAAAAATTAAAGAATACTGAAGCCCCATTCATGTCTCCAGTATTCACCTGCATGAGACCCCCTTCATGTTCTCAACAGGCAACTTAATTACATACATAGTTAACAAACATTTTAAAGAATACTGAAGCCCCATTCATGTCTCCAATATTCACCTGCATGAGACCCCCTTCATGTTCTCAACAGGCAACTAAATTACATACATAGTTAACAAAAATTTTAAAGAATACTGAAGCCCCATTCATGTCTCCAGTATTCACCTGCATGAGACCCCCTTCATGTTCTCAACAGGCAACTTAATTACATACATAGTTAACAAAAAAATTAAAGAATACTGAAGCCCCATTCATGTCTCCAGTATTCACCTGCATGAGCCCCCTTCATGTTCTCAACAGGCAACTTAATTACATACATATTTAACAAAAAAATTAAAGAATACTGAAGCCCCATTCATGTCTCCAGTATTCACCTGCATGAGACCCCCTTCATGTTCTCAACAGGCAACTTAATTACATACATAGTTAACAAACATTTTAAAGAATACTGAAGCCCCATTCATGTCTCCAATATTCACCTGCATGAGACCCCCTTCATGTTCTCAACAGGCAACTAAATTACATACATAGTTAACAAAAATTTTAAAGAATACTGAAGCCCCATTCATGTCTCCAGTATTCACCTGCATGAGACCCCCTTCATGTTCTCAACAGGCAACTTAATTACATACATAGTTAACAAAAAATTTAAAGAATACTGAAGCCCCATTCATGTCTCCAGTATTCACCTGCATGAGACCCCCTTCATGTTCTCAACAGGCAACTAAATTACATACATAGTTAACAAAAATTTTAAAGAATACTGAAGCCCCATTCATGTCTCCAGTATTCACCTGCATGAGACCCCCTTCATGTTCTCAACAGGCAACTTAATTACATACATAGTTAACAAATATTTTAAAGAATACTGAAGCCCCATTCATGTCTCCAGTATTCACCTGCATGAGACCCCCTTCATGTTCTCAACAGGCAACTTAATTACATACATAGTTAACAAAAAAATTAAAGAATACTGAAGCCCCATTCATGTCTCCAGTATTCACCTGCATGAGACCCCCTTCATGTTCCCAACAGGCAACTTAATTACATACATATTTAACAAAAAAATTAAAGAATACTGAAGCCCCATTCATGTCTCCAGTATTCACCTGCATGAGACCCCCTTCATGTTCTCAACAGGCAACTTAATTACATACATAGTTAACAAACATTTTAAAGAATACTGAAGCCCCATTCATGTCTCCAATATTCACCTGCATGAGACCCCCTTCATGTTCTCAACAGGCAACTAAATTACATACATAGTTAACAAAAATTTTAAAGAATACTGAAGCCCCATTCATGTCTCCAGTATTCACCTGCATGAGACCCCCTTCATGTTCTCAACAGGCAACTTAATTACATACATAGTTAACAAAAAATTTAAAGAATACTGAAGCCCCATTCATGTCTCCAGTATTCACCTGCATGAGACCCCCTTCATGTTCCCAACAGGCAACTTAATTACATACATAGTTAACAAACATTTTAAAGAATACTGAAGCCCCATTCATGTCTCCAATATTCACCTGCATGAGACCCCCTTCATGTTCTCAACAGGCAACTAAATTACATACATAGTTAACAAAAATTTTAAAGAATACTGAAGCCCCATTCATGTCTCCAGTATTCACCTGCATGAGACCCCCTCCATGTTCTCAACAGGCAACTAAATTACATACATAGTTAACAAAAATTTTAAAGAATACTGAAGCCCCATTCATGTCTCCAGTATTCACCTACATGAGACCCCCTTCATGTTCCCAACATGCAACTTAACTACATACATAGTTAACAAAAATTTTAAAGAATACTGAAGCCCCATTCATGTCTCCAGTATTCACCTGCATGAGACCCCCTTCATGTTCTCAACCGGTTGGTTATAATACTCGCGTAACAGACTAAAATAAAAGACACTAAATTAATTTTCAGAATCACTACTTGAACTATGAACGTCAGATTCATAGCTTCGATGATAAACCAACCAGGGATAAATTTTATCAACTGGAAACACACCACTAAAAGGTCTACTCTTACGGGATATAGGTGTATCTTCAACTAAATATCTATCGTTGTCAAGAACCTTACATATACGGTACGGACCGCGGACCTTAGAAATTAATTTTCTGCTTTTACCTAAAATTTTAAAGTTTTTCGCTTCTTATCGAAACGTTCTTTTTGTTCAGTTTGATCAGATTTAATTCGTTGTGATATTTCGTTCCTTATACTATCGATATTAGACTTTCTTCATTTTCGTAGTCTGAGTCATTTGAGACATTAATCTGCACTAAAGAATCGTTTGTTCCTATAGTCTTTATCCCGAATAAAGTTTCCGCAGGAGTTTTTCCAATCGACTTATTAGTTGTATTATTCAAACCCCACTGAATGTCACTCACACATTCATCCCATAAATATTCAGATTTGCCAAAATTGGATGCGGTTAGGGCAGCCAAAACAGTTCGGTTATACCGTTCAATTTGGCCATTAGCTCTGGGGGTTGCAACAGCATTCAACACATGTTTAACACCTAGAGATTCTAAATATTCAGTGAATCGTTTAGATGTAAAAGAGGTTCCTCTATCTGAGACTAGCCTTCTTGGGACGCTAAAAGTATGAAAATAATGCTTTATAGCTCTAATGGAATGGACTGTCTTAGTGCTCTTTACCGGATTCAAGATAATAAACTTTGTAAATGCATCAATTATTAATAACAAATGAGAGTTTTTCTTTTGGCTACGCACAAATGGACCTAAATGATCGATGTGGATAGTGTCAAAAGGTCTTTCAATTTTTGGTATAGGATGCAATTTACCAGCCTTTTTACCAGCCGGAATTTTACCGTGGGCGCATTCTAAACAAGAATCTACGTATTTCTTCACAAATCTACGCATTTTGGCAAACCAATATTGACTTTTAATTTTATCGTAAGTTTTATCAATACTAAAATGACCAATATCATCATGATTAGCTTTTAATACATGCCAACGAACCCCCTTTGGTACAACCCAACGATCACCATCTTCAGTTTTTCTATATAACAACCCCCTCTTTACTACAAAGTTATTTTTAATTTCTACTAGATTATCAGTGTCCGGATCTTTTAATATGTTTACAATTCTTTGTAATTCTGAATCGCTCTGTTGTACTGTGGAAATCCAGTTTGAATCAATTGTACGGACTTGCACGAAATCTTCGCTAAATTTCACCGGATTCCAACTGAGAGCATCGACGTGTGACATGGAAAGACCTGGTCTGTACGTTATATTAAAATCATATTCTTGCATCGCGCGACTCTAGGCAAATTATCGCGTTTTTCAAAAGTAGCTCTAAAAGAATTACAGTCAGTAACTATTGTAAAATGAAAGCCTAATAAATATACTCTGAACCGCTGTAATGATGTGACAACTGCTAATGTTTCTAAGTCATAAGATGTGAAGCGGCTTTCCTCAGGTGTAGTTTGTCTACTGTAATAAGCCACAGCATTAAAAGGAGATTCTTTTGTGGGTCTTTGTAACAAAATACCCGCAACGCCCACCTTCGAAGCGACAGTATGCATTTGTGTTTCGTAAAATTGGTTAAAGAAAGCAATGATAGGGCGCTTAACTAATTCGTTCTTCAGAGTCAAAAATGCTTCGTTTTCTTCAATACCCCATCTCCACTTATAATCCTTTTTTAAAAGTTGCGTTAGAGGTCTAGCGATAGTGGAAAATCCTTTTATAAATCTGCGGAAAAAACTGGCAAGTCCAAGAAACTGTCTGACATTGTGTTGGTCAGCGGGTTCAGGGAACTTGTCTACAGCTTCTGTTTTTTTCTTTCCAGGTCGCACACCATCTTCACATATTTCAAAACCTAAGTAATCGATATTTTGCATAAAAAAGTTACATTTGGCCAATTTTAAAGTTAAACCTGCTCTTTTGAATAACAACAATGTACCACGAAGTTTTATAAATCCATCGTCAATCGTTTTAGATGGTATTATTACGTCATCCATATAAGCAAAAGCTTCCTTAAATCTTGCATTGCCCAAAATATTGTTAATTGTTCTCTGAAAAGCGGAAGGTGCGTTAGCTAGCCCAAATGGCAGCCTATTAAACTCATAGTGTCCATCAGGCGTAATAAAAGCTGTGAGGTGTTTTGAAGCTTCAGACATAGGTAATTGATAATAGCCAGATGCAAGATCTAAAGAAGTGTAATGTTTGAATCCCGATAAATTATCTAGTTGATCATCTATTCGCGGTAAAGGATAATGTTCCTTTATAGTTTTCTTATTAAGCGCTCGAAAATCTACGCATAGACGATAATCTCCAGTTTTCTTCCTAATGAGAATGATAGGTGAGGCGTATTCTGAAGTAGACTGCCTTATAATTCCGGAATTTTCCAATTCCTGCACTATACTCCTAACGTTGGCAACTACTGGCCTCGATTGACAATTGTCCACTAAAACTTGGAGAAGAATATATATTTATTTCATTATAACCAAAACTAACAGATGTAGTTTGAGCAACATACAACACAACCTTAATGGTTTTTTGGGTATCCTTTGAAGTGATTCTTAAGCTATCTTTATTTTTATAAACAACTACGTGATCCTGTTCCGTAAACGTCTGTCCCAACAATAATGGAACCCGTAACAACTCGTCTGCGACAATGAGAACTTGTACTGTGGCTTTGACTGAGTCCACCTCAATCTCTACGTCGCATTTACCTAAACATTTCACTACAGAATCCCCAAAACCGCGTAAGATTGGTAAGTTATGTGTTGACCATGAATCAACTATGCTTTTAGCAATAGATTCCTTCAACATAGTACATTCGACTACCAAAATCTATAAAACAATCTAAATCCCGGTCATTAACCTTTGCTACTTTAAAGTATTTTAAATCATTGTCAACATTTTTGGATAAAGCCAAAACAGTTTTATTGTTGGTAGAATCTCGTTTAAAACAGTTATCAGCTAAATGACCTATCCTGTGACATGTGTCACATTTTTTTAGAGCTTGTTTACACTTAAAATATGGGTGTCCTTCTTCAACACAGTTAAAACATTTTGTCACAATTTTAACGTCAGAATTACTTTGCACTGGCTTATACATTTTTGGTCGTCTATTGTCAGAAGTGCTTGTTTGATTAGTCCTATTCCTATCAAAATTATTGACAGTTTTGACATTCCTTAAGAAAACTAACAATTTATCTGGTTCCATGAACTGAGCCGCTTCAGCGCTTGTTCTCACGGATCTATCCTCAATACCGTGCAAAATACAGTCAGTGGCATTTTTGCCAGATATTGAGCATCTGTTTAATAAAACCATCTTTTCATAGAAATATTCTTCCAATGGCTCACCGAATCGAGCCTTACATGCAAGCATTTCTGTCAACAGTTGGCCATAGTTTTCACTACTTGGAAACGACAACCGTAGTTTATCCTGCCATTCAGACCACGAAAACATTAAACTTGGCAAACCTTGATACCATTTTTGCGCTAAGCCCACTAATTTCGGGAGGGTATAGTGAATTATTTGTCGTTCTGACCAACCGTAAATAGTGGCACACTCATTTACCTTAATAATCCACGTTTCTACGGTTTGGTTACGCTTGGACGGATCGAACTCGGGAATAACATTAATGGCAGGATAACGATCGTTATTATTATCAGATTTAACTGCATAAATTAGTTCTTTGAACGTATCTACTAAGTCATTTGAATGAAAGGATGAAATACCCTTACCTCCAGGCGAAGATTGTGGCTGCTCTGGGCCTCTGGATCTCAGTCGATGTAATTCCTTGGAGGGACCCCTTTTCCGGGCGTGTATCTTGATGAGCTGCGCTCGCGTCGTGCATGTCTGGATACGCTGCGGTCACGCTGCGCCCGTCTGGTGCTCCTGCGCTCCCGTCGCGTGCTTTCCTGTCGGATGCTGCCGCTGCCAGATCGATGCCCTGATCTTGACCGTCGCTCGTCCTTACTACTCGATGATATGGATGAAGAATTCGATTGATGTCTTGCACTCGCACGTTTACGAGAGTGTCGGTCTCGTCCCATGTTTTTATCACTTTTTTGGAGCGTTAGATCCTTAAATCGAGTTATCGTATCTCGATAATAATCCCACTTCTGATTTGTTAGAAATAATACTATTCTTCTGACTAAATCACCTTTTATTTATAATTATTACATACTGTTTTAGCAGAATCACAGCTTTAAATCACTTTATTACACTAGACTTTTCCTACAGCTAATAATAACGTCTCCTGATCACTACGTGCCACAATAGCGGAATGCCGCTCTCACATCGTATCAGCCATTTTTATAGGTCTCTTTAAAAGTCAAATCCGAAACTATGACAGCTTAACGCTACAGGAAAATCGACGGTACAAGAGGGTACCTTCGTTTTACAAATATTATATTTAATTCCAAATGTTTATCTATTAATTCGATTAATTCTTAGATTCATTTAATATGGATAAGTATAATAAAATGGGTTCGTTACACATTTAATATTCACTAGTCTAATAAAATTGATAATTGCTTACACTAATAAAAGAGCGATTGAAATACAGTTTATATTAAATTTTTAAAACCTTGCCTCATACCAGGTTTTCTCTTGCATTACCTGGAAACCACCCGATTTGTATTTTTCCACAAATGTTGACTTCGGTTGGAATTCAAACCCAGTACCGGCGCATATACGAGTATATAGCCTCGCAAATCATCTTTGAACACCGAATCCTACATTCGGTGTTCATTTGTAAGGAATTTTGAAATTAAAGAAAAAGAACATCCCAATTTCAACAGCGTTGATGATGTACTACCACCGGCTTGGGATCCGATAATTAATAAAAATACTTTAAGACATAGTTAGCTCTTTCTGCGTAGAAGCGACCAAAAATAATAACTAAAGGCTGAAGGTACCCCGGATTACCTAAAACATCAAGACTTCTGTCACCTCAGTCCTGTCATGACCATGGGTGCTGTAAAGCGCTCGAAATGTTGGGTTATAAATAGTTTAAAATTAAACGCGATTAAATCCGATTTTTTTTTTAAAGTTAATAGATTATTCTAGTAACTGAATTGAAACGTATAGAAACACTTTTGTGTACCAACTACTGCCAATCGTTACAACAATATTAATAGCAATATGAAATTTTCGAAACATCGTTTCTTGTGGTAGAGCGCGCAATTGCTTTAAGCCCTTAACTCGACGATAGGCCTGGGGCCTTAGTCAACATAATTAGAAAGCTTTACGCAGCGACAGTAATAATGTTTACAGATGTTTCCGACGTCGCATTGTTAATGTAGTTTGGTTTCATAAGAATTTTAGTTTCTAACGTATCGTATTAAGTAATTTCAAATCTGAAGAATAAAGAAAGAAAGAAAAAGCATTTATTGGTACAGCACATAATGACAACATACTTAGTTACAATATAAACACATACTACACATACATATAGAAGAAAATACAACCATAAAAAATAAAAAGAATCAAACATAAACAATTAAAAACAATTAACAGTTTCTTTTAGTTAATCGTTTTGGAAATAACTTATGTGTAGTATCGTAAAATTTATATATTTCGGTCTGATGGGCACTGAAGTTAAGAACTGATGTCTTAAGTTTACGAACGCAGTGTGCTGCCACACAGAAATATTCTGGGTGACACAGCATTCATTATGGGCATTTTTTTTCATTTTTTTTTATTTCATCAAGTGACGGAACGAGCAAAACGTTCACCTGATGGTAAGTGTAACGTCTGCCCATAACAAATGCTGTGTCATCCAGAAAATTACTGTGTGACACCACACTGCGCCCGTCACCCTGAGATATCAGTAATTAAGTCTCATATGCCCAGTGATTAAGCTAGCTCTCAGTGCCCTTCCAACCGAAACACAGTATTGTTTGCACATTACTACTTCACGGCAGAATAACTGGTCCTGGGGTGGTACCCAGGAATCCTACCACCAGCACATACCATCAGATTGATAGACGATTTGCTCGTCTCGTCACGAACACTTATATCCGGAACAATTATCTCTAGGCCATACAAAAACTTAATCCGTGCAGTAATCGAGCTTATGACCCGTAGCGTAGAAACTCAACGTTTAGCTATGACCCGTAGCGTAGAAACTCAACGTTTAGCCATTGTGTCATATATAAGTATACCTATTATCTTAACCTGGAGATCTAACAATCCATACTAATATTTTAAATGCAATTTTCGGCACTCAGATTGCATCCTGAAGGCGCCTTTTTCGACTTTTTCTATTTATCCCGGGAAATCGGAGTTCCCATAGGACATTTAAAAATTAAATCCTACTGGATAAAGTCGCAATTATCAGCTAACTTGTAATATAGTTCAAACTATCTACGGAAAGAACAGACTATACTCGCTGAGATCTTTTCCGTAAATATAATTTATTCATTTAAATTACCTAACAATCTTTGAAATGTTAGGTTCATAATATGTAGATACCTTCAACAACGCTAGTGCCTTTTAATTCCCGCCTGGATGGTCTCATTCTATATTCATGGTATCTTATGAGATGCAAATACATTACCGAGCACCGACCCTCTCTTTATGATCCCTTGGAATCCGACTGGATACCTTAATCGTTTTAATTCTTGCTGTTGTTCACCTTTGGGGCCATGAATATATTTGGTAAACAAATTATTTGTACATTACATTAATATATTATGCTACAACACTAAACAATAAATTTAACTTAGTTATATGAAAACCATATTTTGTTAACAAAGAAAGGTAAAAGAAGAAAGTCTCAAAATGCCATCTAGTAGCTGCGATCACAGCTCAAAATTCGATGGATACAAGCTTAGTCCATTAGCTTGTGGAGCCCGACGCCCGTCTTAAATTCCATAATTACCGTGTAACTTAGGTTCGATCCCCGGTTCCAATTTATATACAATAAGTGCTGATTTATCACGTCCTCGAGAATCAACCACCCCATCTCATCCCGTGGGTATCGTGAAAGTTGACAGAGGGAAAATTAAAACATGAAGCTGGGCAGCAGAATCATCTGAAAAAATAAACTGCGGTAGCCAACCTACCCAGTGTGGCAACTATGACAAAATCCCCCAAAATGAGAGCTACAAACTTTTTTGGCAGTCTATAGGAAAGGCCGATGATCAGCAGTGGACTAGTGATAGGCTGAAATGATGTTGATTATAAAAATAAGCATAACATCATTTTTAGCTATTGATTTACATAAAACCAAAAATTTGCTTTGTGTTAGAAACGTGGTTGTATGGTTGAAATAGAAGTAGGTTTTCTTGCATGGAAAATTTTGTAATATATGTACATGTATACACATATTTCTCTCGACCCGCCTAATTAGTTTGCTCCTGAAAATTCGAGAACCGCTGGAATAATTATGAAAGGCGAGCAGCGCTCTATGATACCAGAAAAGTGACGTGGCAAACTGTGAAACATAATTTGAACATGAGAATGTAAATGCTTTGTTTGAAGAGATTTAACATTTGAAATAATTAAACTTGCTTGTATATTTTAATCATGCGTTACTTTGAGTAAATATCAGCATAGAATAGTGAACGTCCGCATGTAAAATTAGAGTTCATTGAATCGTTTTATTTATTTCTTAGGCGGACTGCGATACAAATTACGTCGGTGATATTAATTTTGTTTGGTTAATAGGCAATATTATTTTTATTATTTATCTCCATTATGATGTACATTATAAAAAATCATACACTAAATTGCATGATAATTATACATATATACATACAATCACGCCTTTTCTGGGGTTTGCGACGACCACACACGTAGTCCACTTTTCTCCCCCGAGACGAGAGGTGTCAGGTGTCAGAACTACGTCGCCGCCATTTTGGTACTAGTTAAAAAAAATCATTCTCCCCATTGCGTTCCTACAGCATAATTGTGATAGCGTTGCATATCATACACGAATAAAGGCTGTCAGTACAATATCTCAGTCGCCTCTTACGATACGTCGATAGATAGAAAGAAAGAAAGATAGAAACACATTTATTTATAAATAGATAGATAGATAGTTGTTTATTTATATCTTTACAGAACACACGAATATTTAAAAAATACAATAAAAGTAGAAATGTAAAACAGTAGCTTTCTCCGGCACAATTTTTGCACAGATGTGTGTGCACCGCAAAGGTACATATAGGCCGTAGCTCATTCTCGTATTGCTCATAAGGAAGCTAAGCACTGATTTTCAGCTACTGCCGGTTGGTTGGATTCTTTTTTCTCTATATTTTTATCTTCGGTAGGAAACAGAAAGGTGTTATTACACTCCGCCGAAGACCTATAATAATTATTGAATTATTAAAACGATTAAGTGATGAAACGAGCAAAACTTTCAGCTGATGGTAAGTGCAACATCTGCCCATAACCAATGCTGTGTCACCCACAACATTTCTGTTTGACACCACACTGCGCTCGTCACTCTGAGACAATAGTTCTTAAGTCCCATATGCTCAGTGATTACGCTAGCTCTCAGTGACCTCCAAACCGAAATACAGTCATGTTTGCACACTACTGCTTCACGCCAGAATAACCGGCTCAAGAGTGGTACCTACCTAGACGGATTCCTGCATAGAAATCCTACTACAAGTCCAAACAGAGTTTCGTGATTTATTCAAGCACCATTACGATACCCTCTTTCTAAAAAAAATATTCATTAAAATCAGAACACGGAAAAACACACATAGAAAATAAACAGACGAATTAACAACCCCTTCCTTTTTTTAAGTTGGCTAAAAATATTTCCTAAATTAGTAAAAATCAATTCAAACATGATTACTTTTTTTTAACAGTAACGTAAACGTAACGTTTTAAGTAATTTTTAAATTATTTTGAAATCACTATCTGAAGGGATGCAACATTCTGGTATACTTTCCTATTAAGTGTATTCAGCTTTTAACACATGTCTAATTCAGAAGGCCTTGTACGCTCCAGACCCTGAATCCTTTTTCAAACATCCGCAATTTTTAAACTTAAGCGCGTTGTTTTTAAAGCACATTTTGCATTGATGGTATATTCAAGATAACGTTGTTTGAAAGTTTTTAAGTGTGAAAGCTAGTGTCGGTACAGGCGCAAAGTTAGGTAGTCTCATTTAATATTAAGCGGATTGCTTCGCAGTTGGAGGCACCGGGAGTGGGTTCAAAGAAGTAGTCCCTTTCCACTTAAAAGATTATTCACAGTCGCTGTAAAAAGTTAGAAACTTTTTATAAAAATATAATGAGAACATTTTTAATTAAATTTAATTAGGACAAGTTTAAGTTAGCCGCGTTTTAATATAAATATGCCTATGACACTGTCCGTCAAGTTGTGACGGTGCAAAATAAGTGCATCATGCTTCTCTTTATGATTATCTTCCCCCCACTATCCCTCTTCCTATAGACTTTAATTCCCTTTTAGCCTTTACAAATTCATCTTTTGTTTATACCTTATGTGATTTTATTAACTCTAATAACATTAAGCTGTAAGGGTGTTGGTCCTCTTTAATAAATTAATTACTTAGTCGAGTTCAACCCTAACAAGACACAAGTTTGCGCGTTTACCGCAAAAAAAAAACCCTTCGTCGTATCACCTCATTTCGAGAGCACTCCCCTTGTTGCCTCAGCCAGTATCGGAATCCTTGGCGTCGACATATCGAGCAACGTTCAATTTCGCGGTCACTTGGAAGGGAAGGCCAAATTGGCCTCCAAGAAGCTTGGCGTGCTCAGTACAGCGCGACAGTACTTCATGCCGGCCCACCGCTTGCAACTTTATAAGGCGCAGGTTCGGCCGCACATGGAGTACTGTTCTCATCTCTGGGCGGGGGCGCCCCAGTGTCAGCTACTTCCATTTCACCGCATTCAACGGAGAGCGGCTCGAATCGTCGACGACCATGTCCTATCTGATCGGCTTGATCCCCTGGCTTTGCGAAGAGATGTTGCATCTCTTTGCATTTTTTACAAGATCTACCATGGGGAGTGTTCCGAGGAATTGTTCGGATTAATTCCAGCCGCTGAATTTCACCATCGCACCTTACGGCATAACCTCAAATTCCATCGTCACCACCTTGATGGTTGGCATTCCACCACAGTGCGTTTTTCGCGGAATTTTCTGCCACGCACTTGCACTTTATGGAATGTTCTGCCGTCAGCGGTTTTTCCGGACCGATACGACTTAGGGACCTTCAAGAAAAGAGCCTATTCCTTTCTCAAAGGCCGGCAACGCATCTGCTATTCCTCTGGTATTGTAGGTGTTCATGGGCGGCGGTGATCACTTACCATCACGTGAGCCACCTGCTCGTTTGCCTCCTATTCTCTAAAAAAAAAAAAAAAAAACTTGTTAACAACTGTGTTTGTCTTTTGTTATAGGTAATTCAACATAATAAAGTACTACCAAAATAATAAAATAAAAAATAATCAAAAAAAACTTGTATTATCACAATCTCTAAAATTTAATTGCTTTGCAAATCTTTTATTTTGCCAGCTGAGCTCCTAAACTGGCAGTTAAACTATACATGTCATTAACGACTACAACAATACCGCCATAAAGAAAGAAGAAGAAGAAGTGCATCATGCCATTCCGACCCTTGATAATTACATACGTCTAGAATTAATGTCAGGAGCATATCAGGGTTGGCAAGGTGGTAAAACGATCACAGTGAAATATGCCCGGCCAATTTTTTAGACCACAGCGACACCTGACAAATATTATCGTAAGATTTCAACCTGTTGGATCAACGCATTAAAGTGCTACAAATATACGCGCACAAAACATAGGTACTGACTTTTTTATTAGTACAGAGTGACGAGACGAGCAAAACGTTCACCTGTTGGCAAGTATGCTTGTAAAGTATATGTGCCTGTTGCCTTTAAAATGCTGTGACACCCTGAACATTTTCGTGTGGCCCCTCCCCACTCGTCACCCTATATCAGTTCGTAAGTCTCATATGCCCAGTAATTACACTCTCACTGGCTCTCACTGTAATGTTTACACAGTACTGCTTCATTGCAAAATAACTGGCACTGTGTTGGTATCTTCTTAGATGGATTAGTGTATAGAAATTGTACTACCAGTCACTAACCACTTTTCCTTACTACTATCATCATGCAATACACACCCCTATCGTGTTCCACCTAAAACGAGGCATTCTAGAATAAACAAAATAAACTCTATGGTAGATAGCGGCTGAGCTTCTCTTTTATTATAAAGGCTTTCAATACAATGCTTGATTCTTTTAACTATTTTATATCCTGGTGATAGGATTCCTATGCATTTCCTATTTTTTTATTGAATAAAGTGACGAGACAAAGCAAAACGTCCACCTGATGGTAAGTGCAACGGCCGCCCATATCAAAAGCTGTGTCACCCAGAAGATTTCTGTGTGGCACCGCACTGCGCCCGCCACCCTGGGACAACAGTTCTTAAGTCTCACATGCTCAGTGATTACATTAGATCTCAGTGCACTTCGGTCCGAAAAACAGTAACTTTTGCACGCTACTGTTTCACGGCAGAATGACTGGCCTAGGGTGGTTACCTTTCAGACTGATTCCTGCATAGGAACCTACCACCAGTTCTTTTATTAGTTAGTAACAATATTAACTTTATGGACAAAAAGTGTAACTCATGTGTCAAATAAATAGAAAAATATTTTAGAAAGCAATATGTGTTTCACGAGTTACTCCAAAAGATATCGCATCCCATTGTCTAATATGAAATACTATTGCTAAATAGACATATATTCTTTAGTAGACAGTTAGTAGCCGCAGCTAGAACATAATCGCTATTATTTGCTTACTACGCACAATTCTGCGATTTACTGTACACTAGCTATGCTCCGCGGTTTTACCTGCGAAAACAAGCAGACCATATGACTGCCCCGTACGCTGTACCGCGCTGACTTGACCATTCGCAGTTCGGTGTTTCTCGGTAATGTTCGGCTCCCATCGTGCGACTGCTTAAGGCCATAACATAAAGTTTTATAGCCTAGAACTTTTCTCAATAAACGGGCTATCTAATGCAATAATATTTTTTCAAATCGGATTAGTATTTCTTTGGACTAGCGCGTTCAAACATGAAAACTCTCCAGCTAGATTGTAGTAGCTAGAAGTAAGATAAAAATGTAATAAAAGAATATATGTGAATTTACTAAATCACTTATTAAGATGTCAAGAAAATATTTAGACAGCCATGAACTAAGATAATAATGATCAAAATTCAAATTAAAGCACGTAAGACGTTTATTCGCCTAGCCCCTAATTTCTTTAGCTTTCAGATTATACTTAGGAAAAGGCAAAATAATTCTGAAATAAAAAGTAGCTTACACTACTCCTGAGACTGAAACTGAGAAAGTCCCGTCAAAATGGATTAAGCCCGTTTGGAGATTAGCCCGGACAAACAGACAGACAGACAAACAAACATTTTAAAAACGCGTGTTTAAGTTTCGATATCCTGCAAATAACCATAAAAGGTTAAGAAGGAATCCGTCTAGGTAGATACCACCCCAGGGACAGTTATTCTGCCGTGAAGCAGTGGTGTGCAAACATTACGGTGCTTAGGTTTGAAAGGCACTGAGAGGTAGCGTAATCACTGGACATATGAGACTTAAGAATTGATGTCTCAGGGTGACGGGCGCATTGTGGTGCATACAGGAATGTTCTGGGTGACACTGCATTTGTTATGGGCAGACGTCGCACTTACCATCAGGTGAACGTTTTGCTCATTTCGTCACTTTATCGAATAAAAATAAAATACTAATTTTATTTATCTGTTTATATATTTGATATAAACACAGCAATATTCATGAAACAAACAAAATGAAAATTTTTAAATTCCAGCGATTTGTATTTTTTTAAACCATTATAACGATTACAGGCTAATTGTTGAAGCTCGTTCTGGTATAATTGGTGTAGTTAGCGACATATTTGTGTTTTATGGGACACGAGTCATGAATACATAATTAGCTTGCGGGAAGAGGGAAAAGTAATTCCGGGGAACGGGTAGGGTTGTCGTTAGAGAGAGCTCGTGTCTTCGACAAATTATATTTCAGTAACTGCTTGATGAAGCAACTCTGAAGGTCTTTAATTTCGTCATTCTGGTTCGTTTTTTTAACGAATTTGTTAATAAGGATTGTTAACTGTTTACAAAGACTCCTTTCGGTGATTGACTTTTATTTATACTTTATTTGAATAAATAAAATGCGGTCTTAATACTCGTACCAAAATTTTATTTTGAAAAATATAAAATTTTATCAGTAATCTAAAAAGATTTACCGCACGACGCACGACGATTTTATTTTAGTCTGATCAATGCTCTAGATTGATGAGGAGAGTGGTGTAATTACTGGTACCTGGTACGTACCTACTTATTTTTTAGCTTTTAGTACAATATCTGCATCATTATTATCATCATCATTATTTCAGCCTATCACTAGTCTGCTGAACTTAAGCCTCACCCAGCTTTGTAGGTCTCATTTCGGGGGGATTTCGCGATAGTTGCCACGCTTGGCATTCGGGTTGGCAACCGCAGTTCACTTATTCAGATGTTCCAGGAAGATGCTGCTGCCCATCTTCTGGTTTTAATTTTCCCTCTGTCTACTTTTACGACACCCACGGGATGAGACGAGAGTTTGAATTAAAAAATTTTTTTTTTGCTTATGTTTATATTTGCTTACTTGACATATTATGAAAAAATTATCTATTGGTTAGGCTAAAACGTTTTAGCTTTAAAACCGCATCTACTGATATAAAACTTTCATGGACTGCACATATTAACTCACACAAATACACACATTTTATGTCAGAACCTTTAGTTGTGCATCTAATCTATTCCATCTGTTGAAGCTTTTTCTGGTGGTAGGAATCCTATGCAGGAATCCGTCTAGGTAGGTACCAACCCAGGGTCAGTTCTGCCGTGAAGCAGTAATGTGAAACATTACTGTGTTTCGGTTTGAAAGGCACTGAGTGCTAGAGTAATCACTGGGCATATGAGACTTAAGAACTGATGTCTCAGGATGACAGGCGCAGTGTGGTGTCACACAGAAATGTTCTGGGTGACACAGCATTTTTTATGGGCAGACCTTGCACTTACCATCAGGTGAAAGTTCTGCTCGTTCCGTCACTTTAATCAAATAAAAAAAGTCCGTTATTGTTTCGTCCATCGTCTATGCATACTCCGCAAAACTTAATGTTGACATAGTATTTAGTAGGTAATTTATATCTAAAAGGAGTGAATATGTAGTGACAATAGGCTGCCTATATAATTCCTAGAACCCACACGCTGGTGATGAAAGATTTTGGAATGACTATCCCGTACCGGCGATCGCAGTGTACCAAGCAACCACCAATCAGTAGGTAGCCTGCACGGTTTTGAGGGAGGTCGATGGATGCAGGTAGCTCAGGACCGTGTTTCGTGGTCGTCTTTGGGGGTGGCCTATGTTCAGTGGTGGACTTGTGATGGGTAGAAAAGATGATGACAATAAGGCAGTTGAGGTCCATGCATATATAAATATATTAAAACGTTTCGTTTCATAGCTAAGCTGAATTTCATAATCCAAGCAATTTGGGTCCAGTAACCAAATAATAATTGGTGAAATGTGTCGTAATTTGGCACTCTTATATGAACAAAATACATAATTATTAGGGCTGTAAAGCACACAATACGTAAAACTTCTACCCTTGAAATTAAATCACTTGAAAAATACTCTCCCTCCTAATAATACTCCGTACTTAACTAATGAGCCAGCATTTTAATGTCACGTTTTACATTCTCGCACATTTATTTCTTAATGAGGGGTTTCGGAAGCGATGATTTAAATTATATTTATTTAATGTCATACTTTAAGTATTTACGTATTAACTGGCTCCTTGGTAAACATAAATCACAACAAAGTGACCTTGTTCTGGATCATTCCAACCATTATTTCAAACAGATCACAATTATTGATAGATCACCAATGCTTGCAAAAGAACACTGATTCCTACCAAGAATTAATTGCAAGGCTATTGAAATTGTCCTTGTTTTATTGAAGATTGTGGTTGAAAATTACCACCGGTTTGGGATCCTATTATTAATAATATTAAATCGAAAACCAAGCATACCACTGTAAGACTTCAAGACATAGCGAACTGCGCAGATCGGACCAAAAATAATAGTACCCTGGGTTAACTATGACATCACATCAGCAGTGCTGTAATGCGCTCAAAACGTCGGGTAATAAATAATTTGATTTCATCAGGTTTAGGTTTGTTTAAATTCAATTTTGCAATTTAAGTATTTTAGTTGCAATTTTGTTTTGAGCGTTTTATTTTGTTGTATGTTGCTGGCTGTACTGTTGTAATTTTTAAAAGTAATATGTTTACATTCCGTGTGGTAGCGGCCTAAGAGAATCTTCCACCCCATCCCATCCCGTGGGTGTGGTAAAAGTCGACAGAGGGAAATTAAAACCAGGAGATGGGCAGCAGCATCTTCCTGAAACATCTGAATAAATAAACTGCGGTTGCCAACCCGCCTGCCAAGCGTGGCAACTATGGCAAAATCCCTCCAATATGAGAGCTATAAACTTGTCGCTATCTATGGGGGAGGCCTGTGTTCAGCGGTGGACTTGTGATAGGCTGAAACGACGACGACGACTGTGTTATTCCGTGTTGTTGTTCTATGTTGGTGGCCTAACACCTAAATATATATGTCGCCGTGAGAGCGCTCTCAACCGACGTGGTCAATTCCTTCATCACCATTTAAATATTTCTATCACATAAGAATTCCTTTGTAATTAAATCATTTAACAGTTTACAATAACCGCCTTGTATTGGCCACTTTTGTTAAGAGGTGTCGCTGAGAAAGCGCACCTTACCAACGTCATCTTAACTACTTCGTCGCCTTTTAAATTATTTTATCACACGATTATTATTTATTTGTAAATCTTTCATTTTATTAAAAGTTAAAAGTTTTTGTTTAAAGGGCTTGTATCGGCCACTTGAGGTTTCGCTGTGAAAGCGCCCACTGAACAACGTAATCTTAATTCCTCCGTCACCTTGTCAAATTATTCTGTCACACCAGCATTTGGTTATCGAAATTTATGGGGTGCCCTATATCGCTAACTTTTATAAATCTATCATCAGACACACTTCATTCTATGCGTTACCAGTGAACTGTTGTGAATTATGTTAAGATTGATATAGAGTGGTGGCGAGGATTTTTGGCTGCTTGGCCTGTACAATAGTAATATAAAAAAGGGTGTTAACGACAACCTAGTTAACTTGTGTTTTTAACGCTTGTCGGTGAAGGTTGTGTATTTGGCAAGCGTTTGTTAAGCTACTACGCTAACTACTTTAAATTAATTGTAAAATATTGTGAGAAATATAAATCTGTAATAAATAAATCATTTGTAAGTGATGTATCAAGGCGTTTCTTTGCAATCTGATCTGCTTGAAAATCTAATTGAAAATGATCAAGAAGAGAAGATCGAGAAGGACAGTACAACTGAACCCTTGTCAAATGGGGACAGTAGTACTGCTCCCCCAAAAATAACCCTGGGTCTTCTGCTTCGACATATATAATAAAGTCACTAGACAATAATGATTTCTTATATTTACGCGAACACTACACATTTAAATGAAACTAAGTTTACGGATTTTATCGCGTTTAATTTTATTACTATTTATAACCCGACGTTTCGAGTGCTTTACAGCACCCATGGTCACGGGTCAGTCGGCCTACGTCGCAGTGACCGAGTGAAACCGGCCACAGTCGAGCGTGTGCCTGCTGTTCTACCTTATGTCAGAGGAGTCACGGACAAGATTGGCTATATCTTGAAGCGGGCTTCCATAAAAACATTCTTCAAGCCGCCGAAGAAGATAAGTCAGTTTTTACCATCTGTCAAGTGTAACATCCCTCTACAGGACGCAGGAGTATACAAGCTAGATTGTGAATGTGGTCTCTCTTACATAGGCCAAACAAAAAGATCGATTAAAACCCGCGTAAAAGAACACATAGCTGACGTGAAGCATCGTCGTTCTAGGAAGTCTGCAGTCTGTGACCATGTTCTGGATCATCCCAACCATTACATCAGATTTGATAAACCACAGATCCTTGCAAAAGAACACCGATTCCTACCAAGGATGATTCGCGAGGCTATTGAAATCAAAAAACATCCTAATTTCAATAGAGAAGATGGTTGGGTATTACCACCAGCTTGGGATCCAATAATAAATAAAATTAAATCAAAAACCAAGCATAACACTGCAAGACTTCAAGACACAGTTAGCTCTTTCTGCGTAGATCGGACCCAAAAATAATAATTAAAAGCTGAAGGTACCCCAGGTTAACTATGACATCAGGACATCTGTCACCTCAGTCCTCCCGTGACCATGGGTGCTGTAAAGCACTCGAAACGTCGGGTTATAAATAGTAATAAAATTAAACGCGATAAAATCCGTAAACTTAGTTTCATTTAAATGTGTAGTGTTCGCGTAAATATAAGAAATCATTATGTGAACCAGTACGGACTGGAAATCGCAAATAAAATACGCCGTTTAGAAGATCTCAAGACCAAGCGCGCAAGATTCATAACATCTTTGAATTTCTTGAAGAGATGCAGAGACCATGATCTCATTCCTACGTGTGTCAAAATATCAGCTAAAAAGGACATTCGAGGAAGCGCTAAGATCTTAAAACAGGCAAGTAGAAAGTTGTTAAGAACGGGTATTCAGCAAAAACGTACCGATCTACATGTCATAAATACGTCCATAGACAATTTATCCAGTGTTTTAAAAACAGTTTTAACGACATTTGATTTTAATAATTGCATTGAAACATTAAATAAGCGTGAAACAGCTAGATATAATGATTGCAAAAATAAACACATAGAAAAATATCAAAAATTAACGACCAAATTAAATGTCAAACATCAATCTCAACGCATGAACGGAACGCGACCGTTGACGGACAATGATCATAGATTACGCGCGGTCTATAATCTGTCAAAACAAACACTGGATGAATCTACATTAAAAGTATTATCGAAGGGCATGAATTTCGCAGTAACACCGCGAAGAATACCGTACGAGGAAATTATCTGTAGTGTCGAAGATTGTCTGTTTAAAAACAATATCAATAAAGAAGATTTGGAGGCCATACGTCAAGACATTTCGTCTATGTTACGTCGAAGTTCGGTGCCGAAACTAAATCTTCCTAAAGACGAATTGAAGGCGTTGAACAACCTACGGAACAGACCTGAACTCACGATCCTCCGCGCAGATAAAGGTAATGCTACGGTAGTCATGGATACGTCAGATTACAATTTTAAAATACAAGAACTTTTGTCGGATGAAAGTACATATAAAAAGGTCAAATCAGACCCAACTACTAATACGCTTAAAACAACTAGCGATCTTATTAAGAAACACTCCGAAAAATTGAATCTGGACGTTAGTTCGATAATACCATCTTGTGCCAAATCACCGAAGTTGTATGGGTTACCAAAGATACACAAACCAAATGCTCCACTACGTCCAATAGTGAGCCAGATCGATTCACCAACCTACAAATTGGCTCAGCATGTGGCTAAAGTACTCTCACCACTCAGAGGACACACTAGAGCACACACAAAGGATTCATACCATTTTGTCAGTGAGATTAAAGACCTACACCTGACTGACAATGAAACTATGGTCAGTTTTGATGTCCAGTCTCTATTCACATGCCTACCAGTAGACGACTGCATCTCAATTGTATCTAGGAAGCTAGCTGAGAACAACATGCCAGCGGAATATGCAGAACTACTAAGACATTGCCTTTCATCTGGCTATCTATTGTGGAAGGAACAATACTACAAGCAAGTAGATGGTGTGGCGATGGGCTCCCCAGTATCTCCCATTGTCGCCGACATCTTCATGGAAGACTTTGAGGAGAGAGCCCTCCGTACTTCTCCAGTAAATCCAAGATTCTACAAGCGGTATGTAGATGATACTTTCACAATTTTACCATCAGATAAAGTAACTGCATTTCTAGACCACCTTAACTCCCTAAACTCTAAAATTCAATTTACAATAGAGTTAGAGGCAAATAACTCATTAGCTTTTCTAGATGTTTTAGTAATTCGAAATCCTAATAACACCTTGTGTCACACTGTGTATAGAAAAAAGACCCATACTAACAGATATTTAAACGGTGAATCTCACCATCATCCATCACAGTTAGCTACCGTGGGTAAATCCTTGTTTCAGAGAGCACGAGGAATCTGTGACAGGAAACACCTGGCCGCCGAGCTTCAACATGTCAAGCAAGTTTTGCACGACAACAAGCTTCGGGTTCCGCGCCTACGTCGCAGTGACCGAGTGAAACCGGCCACAGTCGAGCGTGTGCCTGCTGTTCTACCTTATGTCAGAGGAGTCACGGACAAGATTGGCTATATCTTGAAGCGGGCTTCCATAAAAACATTCTTCAAGCCGCCGAAGAAGATAAGTCAGTTTTTACCATCTGTCAAGTGTAACATCCCTCTACAGGACGCAGGAGTATACAAGCTAGATTGTGAATGTGGTCTCTCTTACATAGGCCAAACAAAAAGATCGATTAAAACCCGCGTAAAAGAACACATAGCTGACGTGAAGCATCGTCGTTCTAGGAAGTCTGCAGTCTGTGACCATGTTCTGGATCATCCCAACCATTACATCAGATTTGATAAACCACAGATCCTTGCAAAAGAACACCGATTCCTACCAAGGATGATTCGCGAGGCTATTGAAATCAAAAAACATCCTAATTTCAATAGAGAAGATGGTTGGGTATTACCACCAGCTTGGGATCCAATAATAAATAAAATTAAATCAAAAACCAAGCATAACACTGCAAGACTTCAAGACACAGTTAGCTCTTTCTGCGTAGATCGGACCCAAAAATAATAATTAAAAGCTGAAGGTACCCCAGGTTAACTATGACATCAGGACATCTGTCACCTCAGTCCTCCCGTGACCATGGGTGCTGTAAAGCACTCGAAACGTCGGGTTATAAATAGTAATAAAATTAAACGCGATAAAATCCGTAAACTTAGTTTCATTTAAATCACTAGACAATATCAAAAGAACGAACAGAATAAATTTGACATGTGTACAAAAAAAGTAAGTATTTGTCACTGCTTTAATATACAGTGCCTCAGGTGTGCTTTCAGTGTCTCGATCGTGAAATGAAAATAAAAAGAGGCGACTGCTCCCTTAATACTGTACATAGTAAAAGTTAACAGGTGGTAGGATTCCTATGCAGGAATCCGTCTAGGTAGGTACCACCCTAGGGCCAGTTATTCTGCCGTGAAGTAGTAGTGTGCAAGCATTACTGTGTTTCGGTTTGAAGGGCACTGAGAGCTAGCGTAACCACTGGGCATTTGAGACTTAAGAACTGATGTCTCAAGGTAACGGGCGCAGTGTGGTGTCACACAGAAATATTCTCGGTGACACGGCATTTGTTGTGGGCGGACGTTGCACTTACCATCAGGTGAACGTGTTGCTCGTTTCGTCACTGTATAAAAAAAAAGTTACTCATTAAACTTATATAAAAAGTAAACTAATGACACATATCGCACGTCGCACTTTCTGCTATTGATTTCAGGTTATTTTTTATGTTAACATACATACATATACTTACGCCTTTTTTCCATATAAGGGTTAGGCATATTAGTGGCCACTAACGTAGCCCACTCTTCGTTCTCGTGGGAAACGAGACGTGACGGGTGGCGAACCACGTCGCCGTAATTTCTGAGTCGAAAATTCTTACTCTAGGAAACGCAACGGAGCGTTCCCACGAGCAGTCGGAACGGCATTGCATATGATGGTGTGATTCTGCACGGATATAGGCTGTGCGTATAACACCTTAGTCGCCTTACGACACCTCGGTAGGAAAGAGGCATATTACTCTGCTGGATCGGCTATTTATATACTTCATTTTTCAGAGGCCAGTAAAAGACAGCTAAACCAATTTTTTTATTTGGACTGATTATTTCTCCTTATGATCACTTTATCAATCGATGATTAAAATTGCAATGAAGAATATATTTTTTTATCAGAGAAAGTGACGAGACGAGCAAAACGTTCACCTGATGTAAAGTACAACATCTGCCCAGAATAAACGCTGTGTCACCCAAAACAATGCTGTGTGACACCACACTGCGCCCGTTAACCTGATACATCGGTTCTTAACCCTCATATGCCCAGTAATTACAGTCAGTGCCTTTCAGACCGTCACACAATAATGTTTGTACACTACTGCTTCACGGCAGAATAAATTAGTGATGACAGTACGGAAAAATTGTGTTAAATTTTATATTCGATTTATTTAATTTGAAGACCACGTCGTGGTCTAGCAGTAATTGCTACTGACTACTACGCCAAGGGTTTTGGGTTCGAATACGAGTCGAGGGCAACATTTGTACAGAACACAAATTGTTGATTTTTGCCATATTCGAGAGTCTTTAAACTGCATCCTAGCCTACCTCCTAGATTACATCGGGTGCGGGAAGGTCAGGATGAGTGAGTACCTCTGTGCTTGTGCGCATACTTGTGGCGCTATAACATCTCCTGCACAGTAGTTAGCTTCCGACAGTATTCCGAAAGTCGGCCATCGTCATCATTAAATTAAAACTTGGTCTACCCATGGTTATGGCATAAGTTAGAAATATATTTACTTTAAATAGACTTCCTTGCCTACAACCACATTAGAGTTGGGGTCTGGAGCAAAGACCGTTGTAATGAGTGGTATTGATTCCATTACAACCGCAAAGTTGTTTATAAACCAGGCGAATTGTGTAACAAACACAACAATTCCTATTTTCACTTTCCAATTGTTTGCGGGCTGGTTGTTTTTGCGTCCCCTCGCGGCTGATTGACGACACTGACAAGTTGAGATTGCTTCGCTACTGAACTTGTTACGATGTTTGGTAAGATCTGCTATTTTTGTTTGCTTGGATTTTTTTCTTATTTCATTTTATGGTTCCATTGTTCTCATAACATTGTTGTAACTGTTGAAAGAATGGTATGAAAAAAATTAAGGTTAGAAACTACAATTAAGACTTTTTTTAAATCGTCGTTTCAGCCTATCACAAGTCCACTGCTGAACATAGGCCTCCCCCACAGATAGACAGAAAAGTTTGCAGCTCTCATTTTGGAGGGCTTTTGCATATATACGATACGATATATATGATTTTTTTAAAAAAGGGCGTGTGTTTGCGGCCTAAGAGAATCTACCACCCTATCACATCCCGTGGGTGTGGTAAAAGTGGACAGAGTGAAAATGAAAACCTGGAGATGAGCAGCATCTTCATGGAACATCTGAATAAATAAACTGCGGTTGCCAACCCGCCTGCCGAGCGTGGCAACTATGGCATAATCTCTCCAAAATGAGAGTTATTAGCTTGTGACTATCTATGGATGACGCCTATGTTCAGCAGTGGACTTGTGATAGGCTGAAATGATGATGATGATAATGAAACCCGGCAGACGTTGTTCTGTGTGATTATATTTATTTACCACTGCAGGTAAAAATGGATGATCTGTATTTAATCTAGTATTACGGTATAGGAGTTGATATGCTGCAGCGCCATCTAGTGACCAGTACAACAAAGCGGACAGCGCGACAATAACCGGGTTAGTTAAACCGTGAACTAACGATTTTGTTAATAATTTCTGAGTATCAAACAAAAGCCACATTCTAAGTCCTCATATTGTGACGTGCAACTACGGAACCCTACACTACGATCGCTACGCACTAGATCGGTTACATGTACAACTATGGTTGATAATTTGACAGATAATAATATTATTTCGCGTAACTGAATCTGGCACCTTATTTAATCTCGTCAATTAACCGAAACAAAAATATCGCGGTTACCGATGGACGGCGGAAAAATATTCAAGAAGCGTCTAAAGTGCACGGCGTCTAGTGCTGCGATAGGCGTTTCCGCGAAGCGAGTAAAGTACATACATACATACATAAGATCACGACTGTATCCCATAAGGGGTAATCAGAGTCTGGGCACTCACTGCAAAAACAGATGACTGCCACAATCCACGTTTCACCAAAACAATATAATGCACTTGGTGTGATAGGTGGTGAGCCGATAGCCACCATTCGCTGTTGGGTGCACAGTGCAGTTCAATTCCTTACTCGCCTTTTACGAGATCCTTTGTTTGATACTCAGAAATTATTAACAAAATCGTTAGTTCACGGTTTAACTAACCCGGTTATTTTCGCGCTGTCCGCTTTGTTGTACTGGTCACTAGATGGCGCTGCAGCATATCAACTCCTATACCGCAATACTAGATTAAATACAGATCATCCATTTTTACCTGCAGTGGTAGATAAATATAATCACACAGAACAACGTCTGCCGGGTTTCATCATCATCATCATCATTTCAGCCTATCACAAGTCCACTGCTGAACATAGGCGTCATCCATAGATAGTCACAAGCTAATAACTCTCATTTTGGAGGGATTATGCCATAGTTGCCACGCTTGGCAGGCGGGTTGGCAACCGCAGTTTATTTATTCGGGTGTTCATTTTCCCTCTGTCGACTTTTACGACTGTCACGCATATTTGTAATTTTTGAAATACCATAATTTGCTCGTATACTGATGGGCAAAGGCTATGTTGGAAGAATATGTTCTAATCGCCAATGTCGGTAGACAGATAGGCAATTTTAATAAGTACTTCTGTTCATTGAAGTCTTGTATTCTTTAAGGATGTTGTAATTTTTTTTAATAGTATTTTAATATTTTTTTACATCATGTACTGTGAAAAAACACAAAATCACCAAGAAACGGTGGTAGATTGTTAAGAAATGACGTTCAACAAACGAAATCTGAATTTCTTACTACAGAGAATAAATATATCTTTTCATTTAAATAAAACTATTTTTACGGATGTTATCGCTTTTAATTTAAGCTATTTACAACCCGACGTTTCGGGCGGTTTACTGCACCCATGGTCACGGGGGGATTGAGGTCGGGTTATAAATAGTTTAAATTAAACGTGACAGAATCCGTAAAAATAGTTTTATTTAAATGTGTAGAATTCGCGTAAATATAAGAAAACATTATATTTCATTTAATTTCCAATAAATATATTACTTACTATTACAACACCCCCGGGAAGTGCCGTTAACAAAGTATCTAAAAATAAATTATAAATTTGTAGTCCCACAGTTGGTTTTGGCTGCGCTTAGAATAACATACATACATAATATCACGACTGTATCCCATAAGGGGTAGTCAGAGACTGGGCACTCACTGCAAAAAGCAGATGACTGCCACAATCCACGTTTCACCAAAATAATACGAGTATAATGCACTTGTTGTGATAGGTGGTGAGCCCATCGCCACCATGCGCTGTTGGGTGCACAGTGCAGTTTAATTCCTTACTCGCCTTTTACGAGATCCATTGAATGAGATGGAGTGGTAGTATTCTTTTAACGAGCCGCCAAATTAAAATAAAATAAGAACGTTTTGCTCTTTTCATCACTTTCTCCAATAAAAAAAAAACCTTTCTTCTTGAATAAATGAAAACGGATGAACATCTCTCGTAACATTTTTGTTTCAAAACAACTTTGCAATCAAAGCAATTTAGGCGAAGTTAACCTATTTTTTTATATGGAATAAAGTGATGAAACTGCCCATTTATTTTTTATTATATTACACTAGTTCTCAGTGCCATTCAGACTGAAACACTGAAGACTGTTTTTATTGGAAAAAGTAACGAGACGAGCAAAACGTTCATCTGATGGTAACTGCAACGTCTGCCAATAATAAATGCTGTGCCACCCAGAATATTTCTGCGTGACACGTCACAGTGCCCATCACCCTGTGACATCAGTTCTTAAGTCTCATATGCCCAGTGATTATGCTAGTTCACAGTGCCCTTCAAACCGAAACACAGTAATGCTTGCACACTACTGCTTCCCGGCAGAATAACTGGCCCTGAGGTGGTACCTATCTAGACAAATTTCTGCATAGGAATCCTACCACTAGTAAAGAAGGTAGTGGTAGTAAAGAAAGAAGTCGGGGTTTTCAGCTGGTACAATTATAGAACTATATACAGCCGCGTGGACTTAGGACTTAGGTATTAAAAATACATTGAGAATTCTTTAATTTTTCTGCTATGTCTGTCTCCAGGATACAAGCTATTCCTCCATTGAATTTCATCATACTCAGTTCAACGATTGAGTCGTGAAAAGGTCACAAACGGACATACGAACAGAGAAAGTTACTTTCGCAGTTATTGTTAGAATGGATTCGACGTTGTCTGAATATGGAAATAATACAAAAGGTTTCTAGTCATATAGTTAAAAGGGTATGCTCATTTTTGGTCTAGACTGGAAAATAAATAAAACAGTAGCCAATTTCATATGTATTGCGACTGCGAAATGAGATCGGCGATCTGCATAGAGACGACCCGTATTTATCCAGTTGTGAAAGGTGCGAAACAATGAGTAACGAATTTGGTGTGGGGTTTGTTAAATCTTTGTAAATTCATAGACAATACACAATTATATCGTAAGTTTTTGAAAGAAGAAAACATATTCATTCGGAATATATTTGCCCACAAAATATATTTAGGCCAGTTATTCTGTCGTGAAGCAGCAATGTCCAAACATTACTGCGTTTCGATCTAAAGGGCACTGAGAGCTAGTGTAATCACTGGGAATATGAGACTTAAGAAGTGATGTCTCTGGGCAGACGAGAGAATTGTGGTGTGACACAGAAATTGTCACTCGTGATATCTCAAGGGCTAGGCGCCCGCTATTAATTTCATTGTAAGCGAGTGAGTTCGATTTACGGTGCCGGCGCCGCTAAAATTTTGAATAGTAATCTTAAGTGCTGATTTGCCACGTTATATACGGCGAAAGAAAACATCGTGAGGGGAAACCTGTTTGACCTGAGGAAGCATGTTTGAAAAGTTCGACGGAACATGAATTAGCCAATCCAAAATATAAAATCCTCTCAGAAATGAGAGGAGAGCAAATGCAATCAGCAGTGGAATACTTATAAACTGTGTATCTTTACTTTTTTTTAAGTACTACATTGTAATTGACGAAATGGCAAATAAAATTTGCAGAGAAGACAAGAAAATAAGTCGTAACGAAACGAATTTGTCCATAATTTTTAAAACTAGTAATGAAGAATTAACCAACGTATAGGGTTGATAATGAAGAAACAACTACCAAATACGTGTTGCAGTGTAGGCGTGACCTAGGCCTAGGCCAGATAATCTAATGACTGCGCTAAAGGTCCAGGGTTCGAGTCGCTCATGTAGCCGACGTTTGTGCAAAAACATAAATTGTTGGTTTTCACATCTTTGACCAACTCCGATCTTATCGCGTGTAACATCGGGCGCGGGTAGATAGGGACGAGTGAGTGCCTCTGTTTATGCGTGTACACTAGTGACACTATAATATCTCCTGCGCAGTTCATAGCTTCCAGATGTATTTTGAAGTAGTAGGGGAGGATTCAAGTCCTATCTGCCCATTTATTTTATATTATATTACACTAGATCTCAGTTCCATTCAGACTGAAACACATTTTTTTTTGTATTGGAAAAAGTAATGAGACGAGCTAAAAGTTCACCTGATGGTAAGTGCAACGTTTGCTCATAACAAATGCTGTGTCAACCAGAAGATTTCTGTGTGGCACCACACTGCGCTATACGTCGCCGTCTATACGTTCTATGCCTTTTTCAAATCGTTTGTCCGTTCGGTCTTATCACTTTTGTTTTTCTATATTTTATATTTAATTTTTTTTTATTGGATAAAGTGATGAAATGAGCAAAACGTTCACCTGATGGTAAGTGCAATGTCTGCTCATAACAAATGCTGTATCCGAAATTCGAATTTCTTTTTCTACTTCTATTTATTCATTTTGTCTCGACTAATTAGAATGAACATGTAGTGCAGGTGGCAAAGCATTCCTGTGCAGAAACCCGTGTAGGTAGGTACCACTGCAGTGCCAGTTATTCTACCGTTAAGTAGTAGTGCTAAAGCATTAGTGTGTTTCGATTCGAAGGACACTAATCGCTAGTATAATTACTGTAGTGTTACTTGGCATATTGGATGTCTCAGAGTGACGATTGCAATATGGTGTAGTACACAGGAATATTCTGGATGGCACAACATTTGTTATGGGCAGACCCAGATACTATCTGCTAACTTACTAAATAAAATCCACTGTTTATTATTGTAGGAATAATTTGTTCGCTTATAAGTTTATTGGCGATTGTTAATATATTTAAAAAATTTTTTCGTAACGAGGAATATTTTTGTGTTAGAGATATCTCAACAATAAGGTGTACTCAGTTCTTATAACATTAAAGGACAAGAAGAATAGAAAATTCCGAATCCATTGTTATTTTATATAAAAATAACGAAACCGGCAAAGGGAATTGGAGCAAAAAATTACGAGAAACATTTTACCCGCAGGTAAAAAGAAGATTTGTGTTCTAACTTAATTAGGCGCACATTTCACGTTGATCACAAAGAAAGCGACGATGAAAGATTTAAAGTGCGCGTATGCCCATTGAATTTCAACCTTAGTTACCTTTTTTAGTTCTGAATTACGAATGAAACCGTACGCGTTATGCCATTCATTCATTCGTCTTATTTTAATGATATGAAAATGATAAATATGAAACCGACGAGACGAGCAAATCGTTCACCTAATGATGAGTATAATACGAGTAATAACGTTTACCCATAACAAATGCTGTCTTTTTTTTATTGTATAAGGTGACGAAACGAGCAAAACGTTCATCTGATGACATAACAATTCTGTGTCACCAAGAACATTTCTGTGTGACACCACAATGCGCACTTCAATTTGGTCTTCAATTGGTCAAATGGACTCAATCGAACCAGAATTTGTAGCAAAAATGTTAACATTGCCCATTATTACAACTTTCTTCACATGGCATATTCAGGGAAGCGGAGAAACTATTTATATACACACTAATCTAAAACACAGTTTCATTGAAGATTTATTTACATACATACATACTCGTACATACATAAGATCACGACTGTATCCCACAAGGGGTAGTCAGAGACTGGGCACTCACTGCAAATACAGATGACTGCCACAATCCACGTTTCACCAAAACAATATAATGCACTCGGTGTGATGGGTGGTGAGACCAGCGCCACCATGCGCTGTTGGGTGCATAGTGCAGTTTAATTCCTCACTCGCCTTTTACGAGTTCCATTGGATGAGATGGAGTGGTAGTGTTCTTTGAACGAGCCGCCACCACACGGCATTTATTTATACGCAAATAATTTCTCTGCTAAAGAGATTCTCCTTAGACATCAGCGCTGTCCATATATTATATCATCATCATCGTTCATCATCATTTCAGCCTATGACTAGTCCACTGCTGAACATAAGCCTCCCCCCATAGATTGCCACAAAAGTTGTAAAGTGTAGCCCTCATTTTGGGTTGAGTTTGCAATAGTTGCCATGCTTGGCAACCGAAGTTTATTTATTCAGATGTTCCAAGAAGATGCTGCTGCCCATCTTAATTCAACTTAATTAATTTTACCTCTGTCGACTTTAACGACACCCACGGGATGAAACCCACGTGTATTAGCGGCCTAAGAGAATCTACCACTCCATCTCATCCCGTTGGTGTCGTAAAAGTCGACAGAGGGAAAATAAAAACCAGGAGATGGGCAGCAGCATCTTGCTGGAACATCTGAATAAATAAACTGCGGTTGCCATCCCGTCCGCCAAGCGTGGCAACTATGGCAAAATCCCCCAAAACGAGAACAACAAACTTTTGTGGCAATCTATGGGGGAGGCCTGTGTTCAACAGTGGACTATTGATAGGCTGAAATGACGACGACGACGACGACGAGATGAAATGGGGTGGTAGATTGTCTTACAACGCAACCACACGGCAATATATCAACAGCCTTGAGGTAACAGTCGTCCAAGCTGACTAATAAAATTTAGTGCGATTCAACTCATATATTATATATATATATATAACTAAGAAAAGGCGTTTTAACCCTAATCACAACATAAACCTAGCATGTGTGTAGTGTACTAGACACTACTAGCAAAAATACTCGGAATAATACGCCAATTAATATGGCATGCATTATTTGACAGATTTTCCCAAATTACTTTCACTGGTGTGACGATTCCTATGCCTCGAGGTAGGTGCTACCACAGGGTCACCTATTCTGCCAAGATGTAGTAGTGCAAACGTTGCTATTTCGGTTGAAAGGGTACTAATAGCTAGACTTAAGATTTGATGTCTCAGGATAACGAGGGTGTGGTGTTCAAACAGAAACGTTCTGAGGAGACGGCATTTGTGATGGGCATACGGTGCCTTTATCAAAAGTTTAACGATTTGCTCTTCTCGTCAATTCCTTCCATAAAAAAATCATAAAGGGCATAACATAGCACATAAGGGTCGTTAAGAACGATATCACATTGATACCGCTTTCCGTTACTAATTTTGGGGAATTGTTTTGTTTGGTGTATTTTGATGAACTTTTCGCCATCTGTCGATTTCCGGAGTGTCTTCTTTTAGGTGGCAAATTCTATTGCTTACGTTTGGAGTTAATTTTGAAGAAAGAGGTGGTATATCTGCCTATATACCACCTCTTTCTTTTCTAAAGCCTTTTCTGTTAACATAATGGACAGGCAAAATCTGATGTACATTTAACTTCGGTATCTTAATTACTTCTGTAAAGGAGCTGCCGGTTAAGCTGCCCTTTTGTCAATACCACTTAATAATGCTCTGTTTTGAGTTGATACACGTGCCGTGTTCTCGACTTCAGTGGTGATTATGATAATGATATTCTCCTGGCCGATTTCGACCACGGCGACAACTTTCGAATATTGTCGATAACTATCAATTGCGTAGGTGATATTATAGTGCCACAAGTGTACGCACAAACACAGAGGCACTCACTCGTCCCAACTTACCCGCGCCCGATGTAACGCTAATGCGATAAGATCGGAGGTAGGCAAAGATGCTGTGTCAGAAACACGGGGACAAACCAACACAACCAGACCCGAAAACCGAAAACCAACAATTTGTGTTTGAGCACAAAAATTCGAACCCAGGACCTGCGGCTTAGAAGTCAGGTACTCTGACCACTAGGCCCCGCGGTCGTCGCACTTCAGTGGTATTTATTTCCTAGTGGTAGTTTTGTAGTGGTAGAGATTATCGGGTGGCCGTTCCTGGTGGCAGTATTAGTTTGCTTGTGCACGCTATTGTGGGCGGTGCTCTTCAATAAATCGGTGGTGGTATAATCCAGTGTTTAAATTTTGCAGTCGGATGTTAGCAAATTAAAATTCTTTCCTTATGTGTTATACGACTAAAAGTATGACTTATGTTTTTAATCATTTAGGTGCATGAAAGAAGCCTCCCCGTGTGACGTATTTCCAAATCCTTGTACGTCCGGCGCACCCTGGGCAATCAGCGAGACATCTATCCTGATTGGCTAATCCTTTCATCACGATGGCAAACCAAAGTCCACAACTAAAGCCGGCTCTACGTGTCGTCTCGGTTAACATCGAAGGGTTCTCGCAAGACAAAGCGGAGATTCTCTCCGACTTGTATCGCAAAACGCACTGCGACTTTCTTTGCGTGCAGGAGAGCCACCGGGATGAAAGTCAAAGTCGGCCACACATTTGTGGACTTACGCTTATCGCCGAGATCTGTCATCCGAAGCACGGTAACGCAGTGTTTGCTGCTCCCGGCGTAAGCATCCTGTCCACCAAATGCTCAACCCAGACCACATCGAGGTGATCACCATAGATACTGGCAACTGCACAATCACTTCCATATACAAACCTCCTGGGATCATATTCAACTTCGATCCCCCAGAATTTTTTTACAACAACCCCACAAAAATTGTAATCGGTGATTTTAACAGTCGCAGCCTCAATTGGGGCTACAATGATACAGACACAAGCTAGCAAGTGGGCAAGCAGTTGAGAAGTGGGCCGAGACGAACGATTTAATTGTAATCTATAATCCAAAACAAAGCGCCTCCTTCAGTAGTGCACGGTTGAGACGTGGTTACAATCCAGACCTAATCTTTGTCAGTTGAACTATCGGCTCACAATGCATTAAAAGCATTGCTCCCCTAATTCTCGCACTCAGCATAGACCCATTATGTGCAGCATTGAACCCACCGTCCGACCGATAGCTGCTCCGTTTAAACGGCGATTCAACTACGGCAAGGCAAACTGGAAATCATTCGCGCAGTCAGTTGATGATGCCCTACTGAATGTCCTTCCCATTGCCCAAAATTACGACATGTTTGCTGAGATCGTTTCTACTCGTACCATATCTCGCAAACATATCCCAAATGGCTGTAGGACTTCTTACATTTCAGGGCTGTCAACCGAGTCTACAAAACTGCTGAAACCATATGAACAGCTTTATCAGTTTGACCCATTCTCGGAGGAGACCATGTTAGCTGGGGAATTACTAGTATCTAAAATAGGCGAAAACAGACGTGAGGCTTGGCTAAATACTGTCACCAGCAGAGTACCATAAAATTAATTCAATCAATAAAATAAATAAAGAACTCTGGAAGTACGTGCAACGATATTAGTAAACCGTTTGACCTCACTGACATTGACAACTATAAAATGTCTTAAATGTGGTAAATCCTCTGGGGTGGACAATATATCTAATGACCAAATAAAACAGTTTGGTCCAGTTACCGTGTTGTGGCTGTTACAATTATTTAACAACTGTTTGGAATCAGCTTCATTGTCCCCTCTCTGGAGAAAATCAAAGGTCATAGCTATACCGAAACCAGGAAAGCCTACAAATAACCCCAAGAACTTTCGGCCAATTTTCTTATTCTGCCACACATATAAAATATTTGAGGGACTCCTGCTGAACCGTCTTAGGTTCAGCAGGAGTCTCTCAAATATTTTATCATATCAGGTGCAATAGATCCCAAATTAATTCCAGAGCAAGCTGGTTTCAGACCTGATAAGTACTGTGTCAATCAGACCCTCAATCTAGTGCAACATATCGAGGATGGGTTTCAGAAGCGTATGGTGACAGGAGCAGTTTTCGTTGACCTGTCTGCGGCCTATGATACAGTGAACCTGAAACGGCTGCTGGGGAAAGTAGACTCTCTAACAAAAGACTACAAATTTGTTCAAATACTCCGAGAACTGCAATCGCCGTTTCCAGGTTCACCTTCTCTCGGACAAAATACGTTGGAGAGCACTAAAAAACGGTCTACCTCTAGATAGTGTACTCGCTCCGGTTCTCTTTAACATCTACACCAACGACCAACCATCTAGTCCGATCACATCTCGCTTCCTTTATGACGATGATCTTGCCCTCACTTCTCAAGCCCCTTCTTTCGAGGAAGTCGAATCCAACCTGACTGAGGCGCTCATCATATTAACACCCTACTATGTTGCTAACTCGCTAAGACCTAATCCGAGCAAAACCCAATCCTCCTTATTCCACCTTCGCAATAGAGAGGCGAGACGAAAACTACACATTGGTGTGAGGTTCCCATAGTACACAGTGACCACCCTAAATATCTTGGTATTCTCCTCGACAGGTCACTCACTTTCCGTAAAAACTGCGAAAACACCAAGCAGAAAGTCCACGCTCGAAACAGTCTTCTACGCAAATTGGTTTCTACAAGGTGGGGTGCTTCGCCTGGCGTTATGCGAACCTCTGGGTTGGCGCTCTGTTACTGTATTTCGCTCCCCACGCCATTTGTTCCGCCATCTGAGAATCTCCCACCTGGACACGAGCTGCCGTGGCCAACCTGGAAGTGCTTGAATAGATTCGAACTCAGGTCGGCCGGAGCAAGGACAACTGTGTCCGGTGGGGATTCACAAACCCCTCTAAAGTCTGAGTGCGGTAGCGTTCCATATACAATGGACCACCTCATGTCGTGTCCTGCGTGTCCCTCCACCTGCACGTTACAGGACTTAATGGAGGCTACTGAGAACGCAATACTCGTAGCTGAGTTCTGGACGGACAAAATTTAGGTAGCCATCGACACGCTAAGAAGAAGAAGAAGAAGAAGAAGAATCATTTAAATATTAAAAACGATTGATGGGAATATTTCTATTTTCTATTTGTATAGTTCTATTTAGCTTAGAAATATGAATACTTTTTAGAAAATCCAAACTACCGGCTTAATGTACTAAGCGAGTTATGAAACTTCAATTAAACCTGCAGTTGGAAGGTATTATTGTCTAAAGTTGTAAAGAGCAGCGACTGGCTTTGACAGCGCCACCTATTGTGAGATAAAGATCCGTACGTACAGTGAACATTTCGTAATGCAGTATCATTGTTGAAGATGGGATAAGAAAAAGGATCACGGAGTAAACTTTTACGAGATCCATTGGATGAGATGGAGTGGTAGTATTCTTTTAACGAGCCGCCACCACACGGCTAACTGACACGGCTATTGTGATATATCTATATCTCATTATTTATACTAGCTATCGAAAGACTAGACTAGGCAGCAACGTCTGCCCATAACGTGCGTCCGTCACCTTGAGACATCAGTTCATAATTCTCATATGCCCAGTGATTACACTAGCTCTCAGTGCCCTTCAATCCGAAACGTAGTCATGTTTCCGAACAACTACTTCACAGCAGAATATCTGAAAATAATTGATAAAATGTATTTTAATGTACTGACTTAGTTCCTTTATAAATTGTTAATACTCGTATTGTACACAACTCCAAGTACACAGGATTCGCTTTAAATCTGTCACTTACAACGCATCCACCGGCTTTGCGCTCTTTTCAGGATAAAAACAACGATACGGCCTGCCTTTGTTAGCGACTGCCTTTGTCTCAAATAAGATAGTTATCGGGTATTTACTCGTTTACCTTCTCTAGTCTGCCCCTTTTTTAATAAGCGGCTGTATCTTTACTACCGGTGCTTTATCTTTACTATGTTAAAACTTTGAGCGTTCTCGTTTTAGTCATCTTAGTCAATTTAATGTTTCTTCTAAAACGTACGTGTCCATAAATTTACCTCATTTAAATTGACACTAAAATAATGATTATAAAAAGATTTTATTTCACACAATTTACAACAAAACATAATATTTAGAAACACATGTCAAGATTATTCCTAGGAAGATGTTGATGAAAATCAGACATAAGTACATTTTGTAGTTTAGTGGTGGTAGAGTAACAAACATTACCGTGTGCAGGGCACTGAGAACTAGTGAAATCACTGAGCATATGAGAGTTGAGAATTGCAGTCTCAAGATGATGGGCGCAGCGCGGTGCCACTCAGAAGTTTTCTGGGTGATACAGCATTTTTTATGGGCAGACGTTACACTTCGAACGAGACGAACGTTTTGCTCGTCTCGTCACTTTATCCAGAAAAAAAACATAGTGTCAAAATATTGCGTAATAAACTCTTTCATTAAAATACTTTATTTTTGTTTTGAACTTTGAGCTGTTTCATTAAAATTTAACAGAAATAATTTTCTCTAAAAACAAATGCTTTAACTGTACCCGTTTAGTTTTTAGTTGATTATTTCGGCCTATTGCTATTATGGCCCCGATGTCGCTCTCAAGTCGAGTGCCCTACGTTCAAGTACCCTCAGCTAACCGTAAAGCTCTTCATTGGCCCTTAGCTCCAAAGCTATTACGGTGTTTAGTCGATACTCATGAGAATACAACCATTTTATTTGTAGCGATTTTGTGTCCTTTTTTTGTAATAAAAGATTACGAGACTATTTAACCGCTTGGCGTGTGGTAGCGGCTTAGAGAATCTAACACCCCATCCCATTCGTCGTGGAAGTCGACAGAGGGAAAAATTAAAACCAGAAGTTGGGCAGCGGCATCTTCCTGGAACATCTGAATAATTAAACTGCGGTTGCTAACCCGCCTGCCAAGCGTGGCAACTATGGCAAAATCCCCCCAAAATGAGAGCTACAAACTTTTGTGGCAATCTATGGGGGAGGCCTATGTTCAGCACTGGACTAGTAATAGGCTGAAATGATGAACCACTGACGCAATTCATATTATACATTTTATTTTTATTTAGCATAAGCAAATCTGACGTTTACATACGATTTCCTGCAGCAATGAGATTAAGAATATTTTGTTATGTAACGCTAATAGATACATTCACTACTAAACTTATAATATGTGAACTAGTAATCAGAAGGGCAGTTGCCCTTGAGACTAATAATGATGAAGGCGGTGTCAAGATTCTTTCCAAAAAGCCCATAAGCCCATTTAAAAGGTAATGTAAACAATAGAACAGTGCAACGCAATTGACCGCATTCTCTAACTTACACACACTATGGACGACCACGTGGCCTAGTGGTCAGAGTACTATATAACTATGACTCCTATACCGCGGGTCGTGGGTTCGAATCCCAGCAGGAGAAAACATTTGTGGAAAAACACAAGTTGTTGGTTTTCGGGTCTGGCTGTGTCGGGCATTTGAAATTTGTGTCTGTAAAACGCAGCTACGATACTGAATAAATTCTAAGTGAGGTGTCAACGAAAGAGAATCTATCATCTTATTTCCTCGCGTCTTAAAAGTGGACGTAGTGAAAAACAATTATAATTTCATAGTCTTGTACAGATAGCGGACTAATCATATACAATTCACGTAAAGTTTAAATTCAATATAAATATAAAATATTTATATCAGTACCTGTGAAATATTTATATCAGTACTTAATATAAATATTTCACAGGTGAAGGCACCGGGAATCGTCTATGCAGGAATCCGTCTAGGTAGGTAGCACCCCATGGCCAGAGACTTAAGAACTGATGTCCCAGGGTGATGGGCACAGTGTGGTCTCACACAGAAATTTTCTGGGTGACACAGCATTTGTATGCAAAGTACAGAATCCTTACCATAGTTAGTGGTATGAAATGGTACATAAAATAAAGGCGTGTGTCTAGTGCGACGTCTGGGCGTGCTAAAGCTTATGTGTTCAACAAGTTTAGGACAATCGAGATCACCACGAATTATTTCAAAAAGCGAGGTCATATCAATAACTTGGCGACGCTCATATAACGTAAGAAGATTGAAAGCACGACATATATCTTCATACGTAGCTCCAGAATTATCTTAACTTTTAATTATATTAACTTTTTAAACTGTATTATACTTAAAACAACAATCAATTCGACCATTTTCTAAATATGTCGCTGTACGAGCAATTGCATCAATCTGCGACCGCGCTGAAATCGCGCGTTACGGTGACGGATCAGTGCGTCTAGGCCGGCAGCGTAGACCGAACATCCGGACGCGCTAGACCACCGCGGCTGATGGAACAGCACACGAACGCATCATCGTACTGCACACTCAACCTACAGTACTCCTCATTTGTGTAGTTTGTCCACAGCTGTGGAGTGTAGAGAGGCTGACAGTAAGCTGCAAACAACGCTAGCTAAGAGCTCGTGGAACATTTCTGAAAGCGACGAGCTATCATGTTGGCATGCACCGATAGAACATCTCGCTCGCGATCTAAGTGAAACCCATCGCACAGATTTGGGTAACAATGTGCCCGAGGTACCTGAATGTTTTAACCCACTCCAATTGAGAATTACCTAAATACACTGAAGGGTTATGAACCTGGATCCTACCACCTCCAAAAAGCAAACAGACGGACTTTTTCGCGTTGTGCAAGAGCTTATGATCCACTGCATATTTTTCACATCTCTTGAGCAGTGCATGCAACTCACCTAACGAGCTCAGAAGCACCATGTTATCGGCGTAACTCAAGTTGTTAAAACACTCAGAACAAATGTGACAACCAAGTCTGGTGCCTCTGAGCTCCTCAATCAGCTGACTAACGTAGAGGTTAAAGAGCAGAGGCGATGTAAGACTCCCTGTCACACCTTACATGGAAGGTGAACCTGACAGTACGCATCACGCCACTTTACTTAATTGATTTGGCCACTGTAATCAATATATTAATACATATCGAAGGCACTCCCACCTCACGCAACTTCCTCCACAGTAAATCCATAACTAACCCTGTCGAAAGCCCTGCTAGGTCCGAAAAAATTTGATAAATATAAGTTTTGCGTTTATTATAGTAATTAACAGTTAGTTTTAAACTAAATGTCGCAGCATCAGCAGAACTACCTTTTTGAAAACCTAATTGCGCATCGCTGATTGAAATAAATTTGGAAATAATGTTTAATAATATGGTGTCATACGGCTTTGCGCAAGCCGTAGCGAGGGATATATACATGCCTATAGTTACAACTGTCAGAAACACTACTCGATTTACTTCTAACGTCAGGGCTTATTACTGTTTTTATCATTAGTGACGGCGAGTGTGCATGTTTTAGGCAAGCATTGAATAGTACTGATCAGAAAACCACTATCCACGGACCGCAAAATCGAAGATGTTCGACGCTTATATTATCATGTCCTGCCTTTCCAAATTTTATCTGACGCAGAGCATCAAAAACCATCTCTTCAGATACATGAACTTCAGCCCCGTCTGTTTGATAGAAACGGTTTAAAGACTGGTTGACAAGACTTAATGCTAGAAATTTATTTCTTAACCGACTTGCAATAGCCGAGGTGTCCGTTAAGCCATCAACGCTCTCCGCAACCACAGCCGATCTTAAGTTTCGTGTAGTTAGTAACAAATACCTCAACCTACTTGGAAAAACTGTTCGAGTCATTTTCATTAGGTCAAAAATATTGAATGTGTTGGTTTGCTAATTAGCTCTCATTTTTGGGTTAATGTGAAACCGTCAACTCATGTTCGTAATTTTCGTCTCGTAGAAGGTAAGTTTTCACTGGGACGCTGAATGATTTGAAATATGAATTTTTGTCATCAATGTTTTTTACAAATTTTCTAAATATATTATACGTACGATGGCCAACAACTTCTGTTATTATTATTTTAATTAAAAGTTCTCAAACTATAAACGTCTTTAGTAAGTTTCATTATATTGTAAAATTATGGTAAAATTGAAAATTCTTTAAAAATTATATCTAATATTTACGAATTATATTACCGAATACACATACATATTAAACTTAAAACTATTATATTTAGCATACCACTGCGAGTCACCCTTCAGCAGGCACTGCAAGCTCGTGTTTTTTTTTATTTGATAAAAGTGACGGGACTAGCAAAACGTTCACCTGATGCTAATTGCAGCGTCTGTCACTAACAAATGATGTGTAACCCAGAACATTTCTGTGTGACACCATAATGCGCCCGTCACCCTGAGACATCAGTTTTTAAGTCTCATATGCCAAATGATTACGCTAGCTCTTAGTGCCCTTCAAACCGAAACACAGTGATGTTTGCACACTACTGCTTCACGGCAGAATAACTGGCATTGGGGTGGTACCTACCTAGATGGATTCCAGCATAGGAATCCTAGCACAGACTGGACCAAAATGTATAAATAAAGCTAAAAGTAATATTTTACTCTTCAGTCCCCAGGTGACGCGACTTCACTGTCGCATTTGTGTATAATGATAATATATAACGATAATGATAGCAGTTTTTTTCAATTATAGTCCATTTACATACATATACATAAGATCACGACTGTATCCCATAAGGGTAGTCAGAGACTGGGCACTCACTGCAAAAACATATGACTGCCACAATCCACGTTTCACCATAACAATACAATTCACTTCGCCACCATGCGCTGTTGGGTGCACAGTGCAGTTTAATTCCTTACTCGCCTTTTACGAGATCCATTGGATGCGATGGAGTGGCAGTATTCTTTTAACGAGCCGCCACCACACGGCTCGTTAATCAATCAATATATCCATTTCAATCCATTTAATCAATCAATATATTCTTTATTGTACACCAAATACAGGAATGAGCACAAAATGAACACAAAAAAAAAGTGTAAAAATATGTACAATAAGCGGTCTTATCGCTCAGAAAGCGATTGCTTCCAGACAACTGCCATTTAAAATTTAATGGAACTGATATTATAAAAACAAGGAACCTCTGTGTAAACGTATCCCGAGTGCCCTAATCACTATTTAATTATGCGTAACTTCACTTGCCGCCGCCGAAAAGCGCCAAAGTTGGTGCGATTACCCCATGTTTTTGTTATTAACCCCTCTTTTCTACACCCTTCCCTTGTGCATTACAATGAAATGTCAAATTAAACGCTGATATCACAGGACTATGGGTAAATTCGTTTCGCCTGGAAGTGGCAAGACATTCATAATCACAATTTGCCTTTCAGAAAATCAAAGGTTCAAATATAACTAAATGAAAACAACTGAAACAAAGATTTCACTTTTCATCAGACTCCACACGGTCTAAGCATTGGCTTTTTTTAAAAATAATTTTCTTTGTTCTACCAAAAATTCTCTAAAATATCTCTTATATTATATTTGAAGAAAAAATAGATAATTGGAACATTTAAAAAGAATATATACGCATGTATTGATGTACATAATTGTAACAACACAGGGTTCTTTCTCGCGCCTTTTGCTATTTTCACGATAGAGTATTGTCATGAGTTATAAACCAGCCAGAACCAGCGTAATGGCAAAGTATATTATACATTAAATGCATACTAATACTGTACATATCATAAGCAGTAAAGAATTATAAAATACTTACAAGCATTAAGTTTTTTAAACGTACGAAACGAAGGTATCAATGCAGAAGTCCGGGTAGTTAGGTACTACCACGATGAGACTTAACAAGTGATGTCTCAGGGTGACGGGCGCAGTATGGTTGTATTGGGCGTAAGTATGGCCACACGGAAATATTGTGGGTAACACAGTATTATTTATAGGCGTGCGTTGCAATCTGTCACGTTTCGTTAACCGCGGGGGCGAAAAAGAGCTATAGATGTGGCCCATGCCTACTTTTATATAGGGCAAAGGCGTGACTTTTTGTGTGTATATTAGCAATTGATAACTGCTATCATGGGTAGGCGTAACATTTACCGTAATATGGACGACTTACTCGACTCGTCACTTAATAAAATAATGACAAAGTGGTATAGCAAAATAAATTCATTAAAAACGTTGAACGCTACTAAATAATGAGTCTAAGTGTTCTGCTCTTGAAACACTTATTCAATAAATTATGTTTTTTTTAAAATAAATATTATGTTAAATAACCAATAATACAAAGTAAATGCTAAGTAATCTATTCACCAAAGCAAAAAGTATCTACCGGAAGAAACGAAAAATATTGAATTTCACAACGCCACCGGCGAGCGCTGTAATATTAATGCCGCTAGCGCTCCGACTCGCAAAAGCGATAAAAACAAACAAATTGCACGTAAAATAATACTGTGAGCTTTGCTGGTGTCTCGCAGGAATTTATTCTGATGCCCCCTTAAATCCTTATTTATGCGATAACGCAATAATTCATCCCGAGCCTACTTGGACGCCCGCAACGTTTTGTTGTCGCCCTCTTTTATTCTACGGTTGTGATAAAGATTTTACTTTCAATGTTTATATTCGTGGAATCATAAGAAAATAATAAAACGAAAAGGTGTTTGGGCCAGCTATTCTGCCGTCAAACAGTCGTGTGCAGACATTACTGCGTTTCTAGTAAATACTGAGCATCATTATATCACAGGTTGATGAACGTGTGTTGTCACACAGAAATGTTGCATGTGTCGTGTAGAGACGTTGCACTAACCATCAGATTAACGATTTGATCTTCTTGTCAGTTTCCTATGTAAAGAAGTAGTATTGTTAGTTTAGTAATATTTTAAAGCAACACTTACATACAACATTTTTTTCAGAATAGGGATTAAATAATAAACAACTTTACTGGTGGTAGAATTCATATGTAGGAACGGTTTCCTGCTATGTAGGTACCACACCAGGGTCAGTTATTCTGCTGTGAAGCAGTAGTGTGCAAACATTACTGTGTTTCGGTTTCAAGGGCACTAAGAGCTAGCGTTATATTATATGAGACTTAAGAACTGATGTCTCAGGGTGACGGGCGCAGTGTGTGGTCACACAGATGTTCTGGGTGACGCAGCATTCGTTATGGGCAAACGTTGCACTTACCATCAAGTGAACTTGTCAGGTGAACTTTTTCGAATAAAAAAAAAAGAATTAAAAAATATTTCTGTTTGATTCCAATTGTGTAGGAATGAAGAATAAAATTAGTGTTTATCTTTTATACGTTAAATCATCAGCCATCTACATTTACTAAACGAGAAATTGAAAATATAATTTAAGTGTGTTAAGTGGTAATATCTCTCAGCCGTTTAAATTCACGATATCAAGTTGTTCGACAAGTATTGTATAGGGTATATTGTATAAGATTAGAAAAATAAATTATGTACCTAACTGATAACTGATACCTTGTTTACTTTGACCTATCAGTGACTAGAGTATTTCAGAGTACATCAAATTTCAACCCTACTCTCGAAGTTCAGTTTTCTGACCTTATACGTCTTACACAGACGGTTTTATGAAGATCTGTTACGGCTCATCTCGTGGCTGAAGAGTGATACTAGAAGTCGATGCGATCATGTAACGCTTGACGCTGTCATTAAAGCGCAGCAAGGTCTCTTACACCTCTCTTAGCATCTGAAGTAATATTTATGTATTTATGTTTGGGTCAAACCAAACCCGGCGGGCGGACCCCGGGCCCGCGAGCACAGCATCCGATGAAGCTGTAAAAGCCAAAAGGCTAACAGCAATTACATGTCCGAAATTATATATATAGCATCTGCAACTGCGCCAAGTATGGTTTTAGTTTACGGTAAACGGGAGGAATTCATACGGTGCACGTGTCCTAGCCATCGCAAACGTCGTTACTTGAGCAAAGAAGTGAGACTATGCAACGGTACAACCTCAAGGAGCCTCTGGCTTGGGACTCTACCTCATAAAGTACATAGCGACGGCAAAATACTCAAATAATGCATTCAATTCCTCATTATAGGTGTCTAGCGGAGTATAATAGCACCTACGTCTTTCCTATCGAGGTGTCGTAAGAGGCGACTATGATATTAAGTAATACAACAGTACGAACAGCCTTTATGCGTGCAGGATAATACTATATGCATGGGAACGCAATGGGGAGAGAGAATTTTTTGACTCGAATCAAAATTGAGGCGACGTGGTTCGCCACCCGTATCTCGTTTCCCGCGGAGGCGAAAAGTGCGCTACGGGTGTGGTGGCTGCCTATCCCTTACATTGGCGTGATTGAATGGTTGTATTATCATCAGCCCATAAACAGCACAGCTGTACGAATACCTCACCTAAGCTTCGATGATTTGACATAATCACCACCCATAGCCGGCGGATTGGTGATGTCAGTCCCAGATCACACGCATCCGAAATGAGATAGTATTGACAGATAATTTTACATCACCACAACAGAATACGGTACAAGAAAGGAAATAAGATAACGTCCACCCACTTTCACCTTAATATTACAGCTTATCAATCAATATATCATTTCGGTATAGTATTGATTGGCTTTTGGCTTCATAGGATAGCGACACGGGTCAGGAGCATGCGAACCAAGTTTGTCAAACCCAAACATATGTACATAAGTGAGCTAATCTTTTCCATCTTATTGAGGTCACTCTCGCGTCAGACGTGTGTCACGAGATCGTTTTTTTATGTAAAAATAAGTCATCTAATGACTGTCGACTTGTGTATGGGTGTAAATCTGGGCGGCCCTGGAACGCTGGTAAATCTGGTGTACGCGATGTTGGTGTTTGGGGCCTCTACACCGATCGCGTCGTATTGCGTTTGGTATTATAACTATTGACTGCGTGTACAGTGTTAGGTGGATCGTGGTTGACCGTATTGTGGTCTGAGAGCGTCGAGACATCCGGGTCATCGAGCATCTTTCGCGGGCGAAGTTTGCGTTCGGTCCCGTTTCTATTACGTCGGTAGCTTGCTGCTTTACCACGCTCAGCGGCGAAAGAAAACATTGTGAGGAAAACTGCACGTACGAGTATAATGAGTAAAAATATTTCGAAACATGTTGTGAAGTCCGCCAACCTGAATTGTAGCAGCGTGGCGGACTCTTCTCAGCTCTAAAACCCTCTCCATCTCTGAAATGATGATGATGATGATGATGAAAACTATGTATAATTTTTCCATTTAGCACGATCGGTCGATGGCCAATATTTATAAGACACTAGCGGCCCGTCTCAGCTTCGCACGGGTTCAATTTATTCATAAAGAAAATGAGAAGTACATTTAAAAAATATTAAGTACTGAAAACACGTGACAACAGACTAATCAAACTGAACGTCGCGTATTAAGTGTTTAATACAAAAATAGCATCCAAATTGTCGTCATTTCCGGTAGATTCTCTAAAAATATTCTTTTATAGAAACTTAGTCCTGACATTTACAAACCCAATAAAAAAAACAGCCGAATCGGTCGAGTCGTTCTCTAGTGACGATCTGTCATAATTACGGCAACTGATTTTTATTTATACAGAAGATAAAAGATAGAAGTAGAAGACAAAAGAAAAAGATTTTGCACCACATCTCATAACTAGTATAAGAAAAATTCTAGAACAAACATTTTTAGAACCAGTTAAATTACAATACAAAAGTTTTTGCTAGAACACACGATGTAGTTACTTCCACAATTCATTATTAAAACGATGAATAGTGTTACTAAAAGTTTTGTTTTATAGTGCTGACACGTTATCACGTCGTAAAATAAAAGTAATGACCGCACTGCGTGGTTCGCTGTATCCATCTCATTGCGAGTGTGTCTATTTATGGTACCAGGCGCTTACCTACGCGAGTGTCCCGAGTTATATATCCGGTGCTGGTACCTCTAAAATTGTTCCGTTATTTAAGTGTCGATTAACTCGTGCTCCAATCTTTCCCAACTCCAAAGATCTCTCAAAGTCGACACGCGGCCTGTGCTCAGCTGACATTTATAGGTTATGAAGCACGTGACTGCGTCCGCGTGGATATAGGTTTAGTAATATCCCGAGGGACCTAATTCATTTTCCAGAAAAAAAGGAGGAGCTCAGGGGCTAGGTTCTCGCTTTAAATTTTATAGTACGCGAGTGACCTGGGTCCGATTCCAGGTGCCGGCACCACTAAAATTGTCCCCCGTTTCATCCCGTGGGTGTCGTAAAAGCCGACAGAGAGAAAATAAAACCAGTAGTTGGGCAACAGCATCTTCCTGGAACATCTGAATAAATAAACTGCGGTTGCCAACTCGTCTTCCAAGTCTGTCAATCCAAGCAACTATAGCAGAATCCCCTCAAAATGAGAGCTACAAACTTACTAGTGATAGGCTGAACTGATGATGATTATGATGGTAACTCGCTAACTATTCTGTGTATGTAAGATATTTTCGGTTACGGGCTATTCCTCAATACGGAACCTCTCCCTGTGCATGGTGCAATGGTGTTTAATGTAACAAAGTGACGTTAATAGCGAATCGTTCACCTGACGGTAAAATTCTATATGACCCAGAGCATTTCCGTGTGGCACCACACTACGCTCGTTATCCTGAGACATCAGTTCTTAAGGCCCGAGTTCACAGACTGAATCGCTAAAAAAGGTTAGTCAGATTGTTAATATTTAACAATGAATTAAACAGCGTGCTTAATTTTAAAGGTTTAGCATGATAGTTCATTACATGGTTAGGAATGTTATGATTTAATTAACGAATGGTTTAATCATCATCATCATCATTTCAGCCTATTACAGTCCACTGTTGAACATAGGCCTCCCCCATAGATTGCCACAAAACACGGTCCTGAGCCACCTGCATCCATCGACTTAAAGCAAAACCGTGCAGGTCGTCGCTCCATCTAGTGGGGGGTCGCCCTACGCTGCGTTTGCCGGTACGAGGTTGCCACTCGAATGGTTTAATGTAACAAAATAACGAAAACGCATTGGCGTACAGAAAACACATTTTAATTTATTACTCTTTTCTCATAATTATATCATATCTCTTAGCTACCACGACTCTTAAATAGTCTCTTAAAGACTCTCTAAGAGTCGTGGTAGCTCGGGGGCTAGGCGCTCGCTTTTAATTTCATAGTACGCGAGTGACCTGGGTTCGATTCCCGGTGCCGGCACCACTAAAATTGTTAATTGCAATTTTAAGTGCTGACTTACCACGTGCTCGGCGGTGAAGGAAAACATCGTGAGGAAACCTACATGTCTGAGAAATTAAAAATATTTCGAAGACATGTGAAGTCTGCCAACCCGCATTGGAGCAGCGTGGCGGATTCTTCCTAGCTCCAAAACCCTCTCAGAAATGTGAGGAAGCCTGTGCTCAGTAGTGGGACATTTATAGGCTGAAACTTTACTTTTTTATATCATATCATTTTCATAAGTATATGTCTTCTGTACACTCATCATTATCACTTCAGCCTATCGCTGCTGAACATTGGCCTCTCCCATACATTGCAGCAAAAGTTTGTGGCTCTGAATTTTGGGAGATTTCGCTTTAGTTGCCACGCTTGCCGTGGGTTGTTTATTTATTCAGATGTTCGAAGATGCTGATGCCCGTCTTCTGGTTTTAATTTCCCCCCTGTAGACTTTTACGACGCGAACGGGATGAGATGGGGTGGTAGATTCGGCTTAAGAGAACGGTGTATTTTTGCTTATAATCTGTCCCCGGATATCTGACATTACGACAAAACGCTTATGTTTACAGCATTGTTGTTTGTGTGCCGCTATTTAAAACGATCGTTTAAAAATTTAATCAGTTGTTTATGGGTCGGTAAATTTGCATTTGGTGCATACTACTACTTGACGACTTATCCACTAGTCAAGTCACTTAACACCAGGCAGGATCAGATCACATACTGTACATCTGGCTGATCATTGTTTAATTTTAATAATAAGAAGCTGTGCCTCGCGGTTTCACTTGCGGAAAAAAGCCGACCCCGATCGATGATATGCATATATACTTCCCTGTGTGAATCGGATTTTGGGGTTTTAATTTTTTTGCGCGGAACCCTAATTATTTTTTTTAAATTAAATTAGCCTTAGTTACCCGCTATTATATCAACTATCTTTCAATGAAAGTCCCGTCAAAGTCGGCCTGGCTGTTTTGGAGATTAGCCGGAACCACCATACAGACAGACAAATATACAGACAAAAATTTTAAAAATTGTTTTTATTTTGTATATACTTTAATAAGCATTGAGTCAAAAACTGTTAATTTGTTATTAATAATAAAAAAAATATAATAAAATAAATAGACAATTCAATCTTATTTATTTGTACATACATACATACATAAGATCACGACTGTATCCCATAAGGGGTAGTCAGAGACTGGGTACTCACTGCAAAAACAGATGACTGCCACAATCCACGTTTCACCAAAACAACATAATGCACTTGGTGTGATAGGTGGTGAGCCCATCGCCACCATGCGCTGTTGGGTGCATAGTGCAGTTTAATTCCTTACTGGCGAGTTTTACGAGATCCATTGGATGAGATGTAGTGGTAGTAGTCTTTTAACGAGCCGCCACCACATATATATATATATATATATAGGTTTCTTATGCGTTTTTCTGATTATTGAACACTTGTTATTATACTATTATTATTTCATACCTTTACTTATAATAGCCCTTGTAGTTAAACCGTTAACATTGTCATATCGAATTGAATAGATTTTGTAAAAAAACGATACCTCACACGTGGATTTCTCATTTATAGTAGGTACGTTTTACAGATATCAATTTTACATGCACAACTAGACCCGAAGACAAAAAATTTGTATTTTTGCACAATTGTCGGTCCCGGGAGGCATTCGAGCACGGGACCGGCGGCCCAGAAGTTAGTTACTTTGACCAATAGCCCACGCGGTCGTCGAAATGTATGTACGAGTATATATATAAACAAAATGATGAAATGAATATCAACTGATTCTTGGTATGACTAAGTTCTCGATGTGTCGCAATATCGACATCCGTATCTGTTGTACTCGTATCGCGATAAGAGCTGAGGGTTTGACTCACAATGGCGTAAGAGCCACTTGAAGATATTCTTTGGTAATAAGAAGCTGGTTATGTTACACACCTTATTTCCTATAAATTGTGACTTGTTTGTGACTTGTTAGCAGTTTAAAGTCGTTTATTATCAATTTAACGAAATTAATTATTAATAACTTCAGTATTTCATAAAAAGGTCACCATGTCGTCACTTTCAGTGATATTTATTTCCCTTTTGATTATTTTCGTAAGTCTCTCAAACACTGAACACTTGAATTTGGGAAGCAGTTTAAATAGTGAGTTGGCGTACGTGGGAAATGTAAAATTATCGGGTATACCATTGACGATTAGAACAAAGAATATATTTTACAATAATGGAACTCATCCGAAAGCTATTAAGGTAAGTATTTCGAGAGAATTCTTTCCTATATTTTAAATTTAATTCATTAACTATATAATGATTTCTTATATTTACGCGAACACTACACATTTAAATGAAACTAATTTTACGGATTTCATCGCGTTTAATTTTATTATTTTATGACCCAGCCAAGCGATAAAAATTAATAAAATTAAACGCGATAAAATCCGTAAAATTAGTTTCATTTAAACATTAACTATAGTAAATTTCATGGACAAAACCTCAGCGAGCTATGAAAATGACTATGCACAGAGTTTCTCTGCGAGATAGAATCCGTAAAGATGATATCTGCAGCAGAACTAGAGTAACCGACATAGTCCTAAAGATTAACAATGCTGAAGTGGCAATGGCCGGCCCATTACGGCTCGTAGAACCGGTAACCTATGGGGAAAAAGGTTCCGGAGTGGCAACTTCGTACGGGCAAACGCAGTGTAAGACGAACCCGCACTAGTCGGAGCGACAACTTGCACGGTTTTGCGGGATTGCATTCGATGAATGCAGGTGGCTCAGGACCGTATTTTGTGGAAATCTATGGGAGAGGCCAATGTTCAATAGTTGATTAAGATAGGCTGAAATCATCATCATCATTATTTTAGCCTATCATAATCACCTGATGAACATAGGCCTCCCTCATATACCGCTGCCACACGGCTGAAATGAAATTACAATTATATACAAAACTTTAAATGTTACGTCAAGTTGTTTACATATTGTTGTTTGATTAAAAATTACTAATGTTTTCTTTTATTTACGCGAATATTACACATTTAAATCAAACTACTTTTTTACGGATTTTATCGCGTTTAATTTTGAACTATTTTTACCCGACGTTTCGGACGCTTTACAGCACCCATGGTCACGGGGGGACTGAGGTGACAGTTGTCCCGATGTCATAGTTAACCCGGAGTACCTTCAGCTTTTAATTATTATTTTTAGTCCGATCTACGCAGAAAGAGCTTACTGTGTCTTGAAGCCTTGCAGTGGTATGCTTGGTTTTTGATTTAATTTTATTAATAATAGGATCCCAAGCCGGTGGTAATACCCAACCATCTTCCCTATTGAAATTAGGATGTTTTTTAATTTCAATAGCCTCGCGAATCATCCTTGGTAGGAATCGGTGTTCTTTTGCAAGGATTTGTGGTCTATCAAATCTGATGTAATGGTTGGGATGATCCAGAACATGGTCACAGACTGCAGACTTCCTAGAGCGTCGATGCTTCACATCAGCTATGTGTTCTTTAACGCGGGTTTTAATGGATCTTTTAGTTTGCCCTATGTAAGAGAGACCACATTCACAATCCAGCTTGTATACTCCTGCATCTTGTAGAGGGATGTTACACTTGACAGATGGTAAAAACTGACTTATCTTCTTCGGCGGCTTGAAAAACGTTCTTATAGAAGCTCGCTTCAAGATATAGCCAATCTTGTCCGTGACTCCTCTGACATATGGAAGAACAGCAGGTACACGCTCGACTGTGGCCGGCTTCACTCGGTCACTGCGACGAAGGCGCGGAACCCGAAGCTTGTTGTCTTGCAAAACTTGCTTGACATGCTGAAGCTCGGCGGCCAGGTGTTTACTGTCACAGATCCCTTGTGCTCTCTGAAACAAAGATTTACCCACGGTAGCTAACTGTGAAGGATGGTGGTGAGATTCACCATTTAAATACCTATTTGTATGGGTCTTTTTTCTATACACAGTGTGACTCAAGGTGTTATTAGGATTCCGAATTACTAACACATCCAAAAAAGCTAAAGAGTTATTTGCCTCTAACTCCATTGTAAATTGAATTTTAGAGTTTAGGGAGTTAAGGTGGTCTAGAAATGCAGTTACTTTATGTGATGGTAAAATTGTGAAAGTATCATCTGCATACCGCATCTAACTACGGCAAAATCCCCCCTTAATGAGAGCTCCCAACTTTTGTGGCAATCTATGGAGGAGGCCTATGTTCAGCAGTGGACTAGTGTTAGGCTGAAATGATAATGATGATGCTAATGATTGATACAGAAAGGGGTACTCACTCGTCTTTGCCTTTCCAAGTAACTACGCAATAAGATCAATAGGAAGGATCAGAAGGATACATAAAGCTGAAAATCCTATTTTTTTTATAAAATAAAGTAATGAGACAAGAAAATGTTCACATCATGATATAAGTGCAACGTCTGCCCATAACAAATGCTGTTTCACAAAGAATATTTCTGTGTGGCATCAAACTGCGCTCATGCCCATGATACATGAGTTCTTAAGTCTCATATGCCCAGTAATTGCACCAGCACGCAGTGACGTTTAGACTGAAATGCAGTAATTTATTCAAACTACTGCTTCAGAATAGAATAACTGGTCCTGCGGTGGTTATCTCGACGGTATTCTGCATAGGAACACTACCAGTAATAAACACAAATTAGGTACTACTGGGCTACATGGTGACAGTTACTTTATTAAAGTAATATCTTTATTAAATTAGTATAAATATAAACCACTATTTGTATAAATATTGTTAGATTGCATTGAATTGTAAAAAGTAAAGTAAAGTTTCAGCCTATAAATGTCCCACTGCTGAGCACAGGCCTCCTCTCATTTTTGACAGGGTTATGGAGCTAGGAACAATCCGCCACGCTGCTCCAATGCGGGTTGGCGGACTGCACATGTCTTCGAAATATTTTTTATTTCTCAGACACGCAGGTTTCCCCACGACGTTTTCCTTCACCACCGAGCACGTGGTAAATCGGCATTTAAAATTGCAATTAACAATTTTAGTGGTGCCGGCACCGGTAATCGAACCCAGGCCACTCGCGTACTATGAAATTTAAAGCGATCGCCTAGCCCCTGAGCTACCACGGCTCCCATTGCATTTGTTAAGTTTTCCTTTGTGTCGTATACGTTTTATTTCTTATGTAAATTACAAAATATTTTTTTTTATTTCAGGGGATTACAGCAATAGATAATCTTAATTCAAAAGCCAAGGCGACGGTGACGGCTGGTGGAGTTGGATCAACTTTCGCCAACATTAAATTGAAAAGCGAACGCGGAGAAGGTCTGAATTACCTAATACATATATTTGTTTAACATTGAAAAAATTTTCTTTTACGGCGTGTACCAATAAACTGATACATTAGTAACATCTGTATTGATTCATTTAATGAGCGTTAGTATATCCCAACTCTTCTGAACGTGCTAGGCGATGATATTCATAGAACAGACGTTATAAATAATGTGTTAGGTAGTCGTTTTTTATTTGTATCTTGCTGTGCCCCGCGATTACACTCGCATAGATAAGCATGACTGCATAAACATGACTGTGCCGTACGAAATGGTACTTCGCCGACCGGAGCCTTCGCCGTTCGATTGTCAGCGTGCGGCTCTGTACGGCCGTAGTATTTAGTTTTATAGCCTAGAACTAACCTTAGTTATCAAGTTATGCAATAGAAAAATATTGTTTTTCAAACCAACGAACTCTTCAGCTTTGTTATGAGTTCATTACAAAAAGTACCGGATTGTAATATTATTGTACATAAAACGAAACCTGAAAATTGACATGATAATGACAAACTAAAAAACTAATTAATTACGAATCGATACATACATACATACATACATAAGATCACGACCGTATCCCATAAGGGGTAGTCAGGGACTGTGCACTCACTGCAAAAACAGATGACTGCCACAATCCACGTTTCACCAAAACAATATAATGCACTTGGTGTGATAGGTGGTGAGCCCATCGCCACCATGCGCTGTTGGGTGCACAGTGCAGTTTAATTCCTTACTCGCCTTTGACGAGATCCATTGGATGAGATGGAGTGGTAGTATTCTTTTATCGAGCCGCCACCACACGGCACGAATCGATACATCATGTAAATATATAAAAAGTAATGTTTATGTGTGTCTTTTTGCGTTCGCGCATCGTACATCCGATTGTGTTAAAACTTTGTACAGTTTTTGTTGGGACTTACATAAATACATACAGACTTTTTATAGACACGACTTTTTCCCATATAAGGGGTAGGCAGAGGCCACTAACGTAGCACAATTCCGCCCTCGCGGGAAACTAGTTGTTAACATTTGCACGAAATTAATGAACAAGAAATTATTTATCAAACAAATTCGAAAAAAAATTAGAGACTTTTGCAACGTATGCCGGGTAGTTGTTTATATTATTAAGCAACAATATGATGTATCTTTTATATTTCGACCACGGCAAACCCTTCCGAACACTATCAGAAGCTATCAACTACGCAGGAGATAGTATAGTGCTGTTAGTGTAATCGTAAACGTGCATCTAGCACTCACTTGTTTTATCCGCCCCCTACGAGATCGGAAGTAGGCTAGGAAACCCGAAAATCTACAATTGGTGTTTTTGCACGAATAATGAATCCGGCTGGGATTGGATTTAGGGACCAGCAAGGTAGTAGCGCCGTGCGGTAGCGGCTTAAGAGAATCTACCAATCCATCTCATCCCGTGGGTGTCGTAAAAGTCGACAGAGCGAAAATTAAAACCAGAAAATAGGCAGCAGCATTTTCCTGGAAAATCTGAATAAATAAACTGCGGTTGCCAACCCGACAGCCAAGCGTGGCAACTACGGCAAAATTCCCCTCAAAATGAGAGCTACACACTTTTGTAGTAATCTATGGGGGAGGCCTATGTTCAGCAGTGGACTAGTGATAGGCTGAAATGATGATGATGATGAAGGCAGTAGATACTCAAAACACCGTGCTGCGCAACCGTTTATACATATGTTACTATGTGTAATGTTGAGTGGCTACGACAGAAAACAAACTTTTAACATACATACTTCTTTCTCTGTTTTTAGACTGACGATTTAGTAACAATAAAATCTTAAGGCAATGTCAGTATAGGTAATTACGTGGTCTTGTATCATGCCTTTTACTTATGTTATGCAAGTTTTTTCTAAGGTTAATACCTGTAAAATAACGGACAGTAAAAAAAAATTACCATCCTTAAGTCAGACAAACCTTCCTTCATATATTAAGAGATCCCACAACGTTTGTCTTAGCTCTTCTTGTTCCACCCTAACTAAATTTCATTACAAAACTTTCAGTTGCTTATTCTAGTCAGAAATACAATTTTAACGAGCTTGTGAAGGTGATATGTAAATTTGAAGCTGGGTGGACATATACGAGGACAGAGCGCCGCTTATTGGTTAGCGGGCAGTGACGCGTGGAACTTAGACGGAGAGCTATACACTTTTCTAACGATATTATTTGAATGAAAATCAAAAGGAGTGGCAGAATTTAATAGTTACGTTATTTTTCTTACTGGACAATGTAAATAATCGAGCAAAACGGTCTGATGGTAAGTGCATATGTCCTGTGTTTTTTGCGCACCATTGTTTCACTAATAGCGGAATAACTACCCTGAGGTGTAACCTAACTAGACAGATTCCGGCATAGGAATCCTACCACCAGACGAATTCCTGGAGAGGATTCCTACCACCAGTGAAAATAAACAAAGTTAGTAATTATACAATTTGCCAGAAACCATTAATAATGACTAGTGGTCGCACAATGATCGAAATGCGATCGTAATCCATTACCTTTTTGTATTGATTTTAATGTATTTGTAACAAATATAAATTTTCGCTTACTGCACTCCCACTCCTCCGTGCGAGCATTGTGTTTTTTTTTAAAGAATACTGGCGATGCTGTTAACGTTACTAATATTCCTGTTATCCACTCCAACTAAGCTAGCTAAACGCTTGTGCTAGAAGATTGTTCACGTCAAATGTCGAATAGTGGGCTCGATCCTGTGACGTCGTTTCGCAGTCCATACCATAAATCATTAGGCTGAAAGGGATGCTAAGTTTTCTCTTCGCGTATTAATACACAGATTTTTAAAAATTTGCCTCATAATATACCCACCATTTTGTCTGTATACTCAAATCCTTGTCACAAAAATTTGTTATACTGTACTCTTAGATCTATGAGATTACAAACTCAAAACGATCAACTCAAAACGATGTTCGATTTAATGAACTCGTAAAAATATTTTCCGAGCTTAATATAAACTCCAAAAAATATTAACGTTTTTTTTTTATTGTATAAAGTGACGAAACGAGCAAAAAGTTTCACCTGATGGTAAGTCGTCCGCTCACAACAAATGCTGTGTCACCCAGAATATTTCTGTGTGACACCACACTGCGTCCGTCACCCTGAGACATCAGCTCTTAAGTCTCAAATGCCCAGTGATTACGCTAGCTCACAGTGCCCTTCAAACCGAAACACAGTAATGCTTGCACACTACTGTTTCACGGCAGAATAACTGGCCCTGGGGTGGTACCTACCTAGACGGATTCCTGCATAGGAATCCTACCACCAGTAAAACGTAATATTAACGTGCCGTTTGGTGGCGGCTTAAGAGAATCTACCACCCCATCTCCATCCCGTGGGTGTCGGAAAAGTCGACAGAGGGAAAATGAAATCCAGGAGATGGGCAGCAGCATCTTCCTGGAACACCTGAATAAATGAACTGAGATTGCCAACCGGCCTGCCAAGTGTGATAACTATGGCAATATCCCCCCAAATTGAGAGCTAGAAACTTTTGTGGCAATGTATGGGGGAGGACTATGTTTAGCAGTGGACTAGTGATGGGCTGAAATTATATTGACGCTAGATGATCCTATGTTTAGTTTGGCTAAAACTAGAAAGTCTTTTCGTAGTATAGTATAAAATATATGTGTATAAAATTTGATAATAAAATTCCTAAAAGTGTGACAGTGATAGATAAAGCGTATTATAAAATAGATCACTACATAGAGAACAAAGATATGTGGAAATAACTCATACTCTGCACTTGCAAGCCCCCTGGCTACTAAATATAATTGTTATAATGTATTTATTTGTAGTTTATAAATGACGTTATATAATATGGCATTGAAAAAAAAAACGTAAGACACCAGAGTTTCTTGCCGGTTCTTCTCTGAGAAGGTCATTTTATGAACCGATGTAGATTTCGACGTTCATAAGAGCTTTAAACAAGCCTAAATTGAACAAAGAAATTTTGACTTTGACTTTGATGATGATGATGGTAAATATTAACACAAAAAATGAACGTTTTAATACGACATTATCATATGCTAAAATCCTCAGGCTCTGAAACTACAGTGTTGACTCCCGGCCCGCGATGAATATGCAGTGGGGTGGGCGTGGTCTAAACTCTTGTAAACCTTTATTTGGCCACCGATATTGGATCCGAGGCTTATCGGCCACTTTGATGCAGTCCCCCTAAATATTTGCTGTTTATCTAACGTCATGAGTGGAGCTAAACTGTATACGTTGATGAAATAAAATTCTCAACGACTTTTGGTTTGCACTAGTTGAGTTTTTTTCTTTTAAAAAAACGATGCACCGCAGTAGGATTTCTCCTGTATCGGGGGTACGTTTTATAGACATCAATTCCACATGCACAAACACCCAGTACCGGAACAACTATCTGTAAGCCATAAAAATATTTGTCCCGTGCGGGAATCAATCAATGTTATATTAAAAAATATGATAAACGTTATAAAGCAGTAGCATCTTTCTTTCAAAGTATATCATGATGATAATTGAATTTCTATGCAGGAATTCGACTAGGTAAGTACACCACCGACTAGACAAGTAAACCACCGCGTGGCCAGATTTTCTGCTGTGAATCCGTAGTGTGCCAACATTGCTGTGTTTCGATCTAAAGGACACAGAGCTAGCGTAATTTCTGGGCATATGAGACTTAAGAACCTCTGTCTCAGGGGGGCAGTTTCTGTGTGTTGCCACTTACCACACAGAATTGTCCTAGGTGAGGCAGCTAGAGAACAACGTTTCGCTCGTATTCTCAGTTTCTCCTATATAAAATGAATTCGTTGCATTTATTGACTTCCAGTTGCAAAGAAAACATTTCAAGATTTTTTTTCCAAAGTCTGTTAAACGATTTAACGCAATCAGCAATAATCTGTTAGGAACGATCTGCCTGTTCGGACACCCTATTCCCTGGGAAAAGAGCGTCGAATACCTCGGGGTCACTTTAGATGCAGCGATGGCGATCGCTACACCCATTAAAAACGTACGCAATAGAGCTGCCTTTATCTCAGGCCGCACATACCCGCTAAACAGACTCTTCTAGCAAAAAGTGCTTAAGATACAAACTTCGCCTCTACAAGACTTCCATAACCTCGCCTCTACAAGACCAGTAATGGCCTATGCCAGCGTAGCTTTCACTCATGGGATAAACAAAAAAATTACACAAATTACAGAGCGTTCAAAACAAATTCCTGCGCAATGACACCAGAGCTCGGTGGTTCCAGCGCAATGTAGACCTTCACAGCGACTGCGATTAATTTTTGAACACTTCGGAAAATTATCACGGTGGTTTTTCGAAAACGCCGCACGCCAAATCAGTTGGTGGTTAAAGCAGCAAACTACTGACCTTATATAAACGCGACCGAACGCAAACGTCGCCAAACATGCTCGATGACGCGGATGGCTCAACACCCTCAGATCACGATACGGTCAGCCATTATCCACCATAACACAAGTCAATAGTTATAACATCACACGCACAACGACGCACGAACGCCGTAGGGAACGGCGCGCAATAGTCTAATAACGCCGCGTACACACGATACACCCGCGTTCCAGGGCGGTTCTCACCGCCCAGAGTTACCGACACACAAGTCGACAGTCCGAACGGAGATCCGTACCCTCCCTTTGACGGTCATTAGCTGACTTACATAAGTAGATTTCGATCTCTTGACAATCGTTCGACGCGAGAATGACCTGAATTAGATCGGAAAGTTTGGGAGCTTATTTATGTATATATGTTTGGGTCAAACCAAACCTGGCCCGCGAGCACAGGTATCCGACGAAGCTGTAAAAGGCAAAAAGGTTAACAGCAATAACATCATGAAATCATATCAATTACTTTTTAAAGACATTACTTAGAACACACAAAAATATAAAATGTCCGATGGTATAATGTAAAATTTCAAAATTTAGTAGCGCTATATATAGTGTAACATCATCAACGTTATAATAGTGCTTGCTAGAACAGAGATATTCTAGATTAACACGCATGATTGCGTACCATTACTCTTGTAGCGGCCGCTCGGGATCATAAACTTGCCCATAAGCTGTAAATATAGTTTTAACCGTAAATCTCCAGTAGACAGCCGCCTTGCGTCTTGTATGGTCGATACATTCCATCCCCGAGGAACAATAGACTTTGACATTTAGTTGGATTGTACTAATCTGAAGTAATAATTGCATCAAACCTTGTATGGTTGTACTGAAACATTTTATTAGAAAATGTATTATGTAATCATATTGATATTCTCCTAGCCGATTTCGACAACGGCGACAACTGCCGACTACTGTCGAGAGCCATCAACTGTGCAGGAGATATTATAGCGCCACAAGTGTACGCGCAAACACAGAGGCACTCACTCGTCCCAACTTACTCGCGCCCGATGTAACGCTGATGCGATAAGATCGAAGGTAGGCTAGGATGCAGTGTCAGAAATACGGGGCACAATCACAACACAACCAGACCCGAAAACCAACAATTTATGTTTTAGCACAAATGTTGGTAGCTCAGGAGCCGTGGTAGCTCAGGGGCTAGGCGCTTGCTTTAAATTTCATAGTACGCGAGTGACCTGGGTTCGATTTCCGGTGCCGGCACCACTAAAATTGTTAATTGCAATTTTAAGTGCTAATTTACCACGTGCTCGGCGGTGAAGGAAAACATCGTGAGGAAACCTGCATGTCTGAGGAATAAAAAATATTTCGAAGACATGTGAAGTCCGCCAACCCGCATTGGAGCAGCGTGGCGGATTCTTCCTAGCTCCAAAACCCTCTCAGAAATGAGAGGGGGCCTGTGCTCAGTAGTGGGGCATTTATAGGCTGAAACTTTACTTTACTTTTACAAATGTTGGCTCCGGCTGGGATTCGAACCCAGGACCCGCGGCTTAAAAGTCAGGTACTCTGACCACTAGGCCACGCGGTCGTCAATTACTTAATGCACATTTTGCTTTTCTTAATTTTTAATAGTTATAAGATCACGAGCAGCAAATGTTTCGTTTAGCAGGACCATTTGTTGTCTAGTGGGACTTGTTGTCGAGTAGTGTCAGACAGCGTAGCTACTTAAAACTTATCATGCGGTGTCTGCACTTATTTAAGAAAGTTGTTTTTCTTTTAAGTAAATAATAAAATTACATACATACATACATAAGATCACGACTGTATCCCATAAGGGGTAGTCGGAGACTGGGCACTCACTGCAAAAACAGATGACTGCCACAATCCACGTTTCACCAAAATAATATAATGCACTTGGTGTGATAGGTGGTGAGCCCATCGCCACCATGCTCTGTTGGGTGCACAGTGCAGTTTAATTCCTTACTCGCCTTTTACGAGATCCATTGGATGAGATGAATAAAATTATGGTTATTAATACTAATTTCAATTTCAGTATAGGGAAGAAAGATCTTTCTTAAACATGTCTCATTGGTGTTGCTGTTTGTTTCATCGCACAAACAAGAAAAGGCTAAAATATAATTAATTTTCATACTTAAATAGGTATTTTCGCCATATTTTTTAGATTCAGTATCAGTGACAGTAAGTACAAGCGAATTATCAAGAAAACATAATTTTAATTACAACTATTTTAGTCTATCTATTCTAGCATTAGTTCTAGTCAAATCGTTTTTTTATATTCAACCGATACAAAGTTTTAGAAACAAAATAATATATTTTTTTTTATTTCATGAAAGTGACGGAACGTGCAAAACGTTCACCTGATGGTAAGTGTAACGTGTGCCCATAACAAATGCTGTGTCACGCAGAAGATTTCTGTGTGACACCACACTGCGCCCATCACCCTGAGACATCAGTTCTTAAGTCTCATATGCCCAGTGCTAGCTCTCAGTGCCCTTCAAAGCGAAACACAGTAATGTTTGCACACTACTGCTTCACGGCAGAATAACTGGCCCTGGGGTGGTACCTACCTAGACGGATTCCTGCATAGGAATCCTACCACCAGAAAAATCTGACTCTGCTCTTACGTTAAATAATTGATTAATTTAAACAGCAAAACTGTTTTACATCTGTTTAAACTGATAACAAAGATGTAATTGAAAAAAAATCAAGAAACAAAAAGTAATAATTAAAAAAAAACGTAAGCGTAATACGAACAGAAGGTTAAAAGTTTAAATAATATAAAAAATAAACACTGTTTATTGCTACTCAGCTTACCGCCAAATATTTCCTATCAGACCATTTATTGCGCAAGTTTTCCATATTACAAACTTTGTTGAGCTTGTTTATCGAGAAAATTTTCGAAACAAAGCCAAGTTTCCCATTCAGACCAACAAAGACGATGTTGCACCGGGGATGAGAAAATTATATTAAAGTCTCTCAAGAGCTAAAGATCTTGGACGAGCAGATTAATTTGTATTTATGAATAAATTAGATAGTTCGAAGATAAAACTGCAAAAGCTTTTCTGGTTTAATAATCCATTTTTGAATATACTAGTATATAGAAATTGAACATGAATTTCATTGAATAATTATATTGAGTATGATTTAATAATATGTTGTTCGGTGTAACCAGTTACCACCAAGATATTACAATAGAATAGAAGAAAATAGATAGAATAAAATAGATACCAAGATATTAGAATAGAATAGAATAAAAAAGATGCAGAAATAGTTTGGCAGCGGTCACTTATTTTCCAGGAATCATCATCCATGTTATTACATGGATGATGATTCCTGGAATATTTTCTATATTATAATAACCCTTTTTATAAAGTCTTTGTCTTTGATATTTATAATCTAAGAATAAGGTTGTTCTTCACATTTTTGTCATCGCTATAACAGCACATTGGAATTTAACAACTGAGCATTGGCCGTCTCCAAAAAAATTGCCGTTAAGCACAGTTCGCCGTGTGGTGGCGGCTGCGCATTGGGGTGACGGCTTAAGCGAATCTACCACCCCATCTCATCCAGTGGGTGTCGTAAAAGTCAACAGAGGGAAAATAAAAACCAGGAGATGGGCAGCAGCATATTCCTGGAACATCTGAATAAATAAACTGCGATTGCCAACCCGCCTGCCAAGCGTGGCAACTACGGGAAAATCCCATATGGTATGTGGGATATGCCTATGTTCAGCATTGGACTTGTGATAGGCTGAAATGATGATGATGATAATCTAGAGCAATCCACTGAAAAAACACTTAACATTTTTCTTATATATATTTCTTATTATTATCATCGTTAGGTGAAAACGAATTAGAAACCTAGCTACATTGAATAAATTATATGATTGATCAGATATATGTGCGTATCAAAGAAATTAAATTTGCAACAAAAATATCGCTAAAACTGAGAATATAGAGTAAGTATTTGGTACATCCACACAGGTTACGTTTAAAGAATATTATTTCATGGTGAAAACAAAGCAGATGCTACGTATTTGCGCTTTTCTCTACAGTCAATTGTCCTTACATTTTATATTTCTGCATCATATTCTTTCGTCGTAATAAAAAATAAAAACATTGCAAATATGTTCTCGTTTTAAGTAAAATGAACTGTAAGGTGTGGGTAGTAAGTCTGAAGTCTATACGTGGCTTTAATTTCGTAAATTCTGATGCAAGGAAAGACGAGAGTGGCTGAATTGGAGAAGCTAAAGTGCGGAATAAAAGTGACGAGGGAAAGAAAAGAAATAAACTGCAAGTGAACATTCGCAATGAATCGTCTACCGCTAGTAATAAAAAATCGTATCATTTGTACTATTTCGTTATTAAGTTTGGTATTACTGATTTTTATAGCTTGGTTTGCAAAGGCGGGAAACATTATCCGCTCTTTTAGGCTTCATTAGTAATAAATGTATAGTAGTCGACGGTCTAATATATACATATAATAACTATGGAGATACGAGTATATATTATTATTTCATATTTTGATTCTGAGTAGCCTATTGAGAATTCAAGGGTTTAGTTGATTAAATAATTCTGTTTTTGTTGTTAGATGTGTGTTTATTATATAATAATATTTGTAATATTAATATAATTTAAAAACAAAATATTGACGAACCCGGATTTCCTCTGGTAATGCGAATGTTCATGGATGCCAGTGATCACTTACGATCAGGTGAGGCACTTGCTCGTTTACCCCTATTCTATATAAAAATGTTATGTATTAAATTAGAATAACACTCAATAATATAATTTTGAAGTAGCATTTAAATGCAGATACGGACCTGTGTTCGAATCCCAGCCGCAGCCAATATTTGAGCAAAAATACAAATTGTTGGTTTTCAGGTCTGCTTGAGTCGTGCATGTGAAATTTATTTTCGTAATACGCACCTACGACACGGGAGAAATCCTAATGTTGGGGCAGCGCTTTTTAAATAAAAAAAAAAACAGTATATGTATGCAACCATAAAATTATCTAATGTTTATCCAATCCCTCAAGGAAAAGTAAGATGTAAACTCTAAATAAATCGCTTGAAGTCAATCCAAATCAAAGCATAAATTCCGGATTACCATTTCAAATAGAATCATTTGTCATAATTATCACCATGCTGGTTCTAAAATTATTCAGCTATTCTAATGTTAAGAATTTTGCACGTTCCGTAACCAGTGTAATCGGATTGCTTTTATAAATGGCCACCGCAATCCTCGTTACCGCGAATTTGGTAATTTCCGCGTGTAATACATTTATAACAAAATTGTATCAATCCTGTGCCATCAGTGCCAGTATTCGAGCACGAAAATAAATTTAAATGTTGTTTTTATTGTAGTAATTTGGTTGGTCTTTGACATTTTGAACAAATCCTAACACATTTTGTCGGGACACTTCAAAACTTTCTGAAGTGCTCCAGTAAATAATTCAAGCTTAACTTGGTTAAAGAAGCTGTGCCACTAAAATTAATTTTTAATTTCTTTCACAGAGACAGAAGTAAATCGTCTTGGTAGTATCTCTTTCATTCCTTCAAGTCACGTATCGTTTTTACAACCGCCTCAGCTGATCGTCGGGTGGCCAATTGGAAAAAAACGAGCCGTTTAATATTTCATCTCAGCCGACTCCCCCTGTGTCCTTATTCATAAGGGAATCGATTTATTTAAGATTTTAATACAGCTCAATGTTCACCGAGTTGCGTTTTACAACTCCAATCGATTCTATCTAATATAAAATGGTTATTGTTTCGCTTTCTCATTTGTCAGTATTTTCCGCTAAATTTTGATGAGAAAAATCACGCAGTTTTTGACCGCTGTATGAATGGTAAAATAATATAATAACAAATTAAAAAGTTATAAATTTAGTAAACGATTAAATTTTCTTTTAATAAGTATATGACAATCTGAACACAATCAGAACCGAACACCAACAATGTGTTTTTTGCTGCGGCATAGTTATTATATATATTTCCTACCTTATCTTTTTCCCCTCCATTCCGCCAAACCAGTGGTTGCCGTGCCGTTGGCTAGCCACTCGTAGGAACGCAATGGGGAGTAAGAATTTCACCTCGTACCAAAATGGCAGCAATGTGGTTCGCCACTCGTCACGTCTTGTTTCCTAACTACTAATTAAAACTGTACATTTATTACATTTACTTTTAATTTTAAATCTATCTATTCATTACAGTAACTTTGATCCTTCAAGATTAACGTTATCATAATCCTAGACCTCGTCGCTGGACAACAACACCGCATTAATACACGTGTTTAAGATACTTCGGTCAAAAAAATAAAGGGAGAGTGAATGACTGTAGAGCACACCTGCAGTGCTGTTTCTTTATTTCTACTATATTGATATCCTTCGGCAGCGAGCAAAGGATGTCGCCGTGGTCAAATTTGGTCATTTTAGTCAGTATAAGTTTATTTTTTTTTATTAGATAAAAGTGACGGAACGAGCAAAACGTTCACTTGATGGTAAGTGCAACGTTTGACCATAACAAATGCTGTGCCACCCAGAACATTTCTGTGTGACACCACTCTGCACCCGTCACCCTGAGACATCAGCTCTTAAGTCTCATATGCCCAGTGATTACGCTAGCTCTCAGTGCCCTTCAAACCGAAACACAGTAATGTTTCACGGCAGAATAACTGGCCCTGGGGTGGTACCTACCTAGACGGATTCCTGCATAGGAATCCTACCACCAGGTATCCTCCCGTAAAGGGGGTTATTACCAAACTCGTTACGCGACTATCACGTTAACAAACGGGTTGGTACTGTTCATCTCTTGATTCATTTACTCTCTATGATATAATTTTATTTTAAGTTTTTTTATACCGCAAGCACAGAATAATATAGGTAAGTAGTATAAGTAGCGACAACGTACGCGTAAAAAGAAGTTTTTTAAATATCGTTTGAAATCTCCGATTTTCCACAATAAAAAGTATCCTCTGTCCGTCTCCAGGACGCGAGCTATCTTCGCTTCGAATATTGTCAAGATCGGTTCAACGGTTGAACTATTAAAAGGTAATAAACTGAAAGAGGGACAGAGTTCTTTTGCATTTATGATATTAGTGGTGTATCCGTGTGGTGGCGGCTCGTTAAAAGAACACTACCACTCCATCTTATCCAATGGATCTCGGAAAAGGCGAGTAAGGAATTAAACTGCACTGTGCACCCAACAGCGCATTATATTGTTTTGGTGAAACGTGGACTGTGGCAGTCATCTGTTTTTGCAGTGAGTGCCCAGTCTCTGACTACCCCTTATGGCATACAGTCGTGATCTTATGTATGTATGTATGGATAAGATGCGTGGCCCAGTGGTCAGAGTATCTGACTGCCATGCCGCAGATCCTGGTTTCGAATCCCAACCGGAGCCAACATTTTTGAAAAAACACAAATTGTTGGATTTTGGTTCTGGAAATGGATTCTTGATACAGGAGAAACCTTTACACCTAGTGCGCATCGTTTTTTTTTTTGATAAAAAATAGTCCCAATACGTTTTAAAATTATATTGTATAGATATGGCGCATAAATAAATATTAGTTTCATTTCCTGTAAGAAAATACCTCAGATTTGCTTTTTTTTATTTACTTCACGATTTCCTTTATGAACTTTAAAAGCATCCGTCTTTTCAATTTCATTACAAAAGAGGGGAAAAACTAAAATTGTATGACACGGCTAAACTTAAAACAAAAATTATTTTCTTTTTAAACTGCAAGAGATCTTAAAAAAATTCTTCGTATGTATTTATTAATACAATTTTACTGGAGATAGGATTTCTATCCAGGAATCCCTCTCGGAGGTACCACCACAGAGCCAGTTATTCTGCTGTGAAGCTGTGTTCGCACTGAGAGCTAGCTATAATACTTAGGCATATGAGACTTAAGAACTGATGTCTCACGGCGACGGGCGCAGTATGGTGCCACGCAGAACTGTTCTGAGTGACACAGTGTTTGTTATGGGCATATGTTGCAATTGCCATCAGGTGAACGTTTTGGTCATCTTTTTAATTTGTTCTCAATTTCTTTAATGCTCAAAATAGATTTTTTTATTAAAATATTCATTGTCTTTTCCGAAAATGCATATTTATTTAGTTGTTTCTGAAATCACAAGCAAATAGGAGACCCGAAATTAGATAAGTCTGTAAAAAAAAAGTAAAGTTTCAGCGTATAAATGTCCCACTACTGAGCACAGGCCTCCTCTCATTTCTGAGAGGGTTTTGGAGCTAGGAAGAATCCGCCACGCTGCTCCAATGCGGGTTGGCGGACTTCACATGTCATCGAAATATTTTTAATTTCTCAGACATGCAGGTTTCCTCACGATGTTTTCCTTCAGCGCTGAGCGCGTGGTAAGTCAGCACTTAAAATTGCAATTAACAATTTCAGTGGTGCCGACACCGGGAATCGAACCCAGGTCACTCGCGTAGATAAGTCTGTAAACTGTAGGAAATATAAAATGGCGTTAAAGACAAATTGTTCTTATAGACAATTGGTAATACAACGAGTTTACATAACAGGCGGACGTAGAAAGCACAGGTTCTAACAGAATTAAGCATTGCTGTCCCCCAGCGGGCACGTGACCGATTGTAATCCTGTTTGCATCGTTTGTGAATAGCGTCTAAGAATTTCAATAATCTGTGCGGAAGGGAAGACTGGTTCACGTGGACTAATTGTGTGATATTACCCCTCTACTATGAAAACAAATGATTATTGTACGGCAGACAAAAACAACAACTTCATAATTTAGAACGTATCTTTAGAAACTTGATAAGGCAATAAATGTACAGAAAATCAAATAAATGTGTAAAAGCTAATTTTTTTTTTATATATTTATTTATGTTTTAGTATGTTTATTTACGATGTTCTCCTAGCCGATTTCGACTTGCTAGAACAGAGATATTCTAGATAGACACGCATGATGGCGTACCATTACTCTTGTAGCGGCCGCTCGGGATCATAAACTTGCCCATAAGCTGTAAATATAGTTTTAACCGTAAATCTCCAGTAGACAGCCGCCTTGCGTCTTGTATGGTCGATACATTCCATCCCCGAGGAACAATAGACTTTGACATTTAGTTGGATTGTACTAATCTGAAGTAATAATTGCATCAAACCTTGTATGGTTGTACTGAAACATTTTATTAGAAAATGTATTATGGGTTAAGATGTAATCATATTGATATTCTCCTAGCCGATTTCGACAACGGCGACAACTTCCGACTACTGTCGAGAGCCATCAACTGCGCAGGAGATATTATAGCGCCACAAGTGTACGCGCAAACACAGAGGCACTCACTCGTCCCAACTTACTCGCGCCCGATGTAACGCTGATGCGATAAGATCGGAGGTAGGCTAGGATGCAGTGTCAGAAACACGGGCACAATCACAACACAACCAGACCAGAAAACCAACAATTTATGTTTTAGCACAAATGATGGCTCCGGCTAGGATTCGAACCCAGGACCCGCGGCGTAGAAGTCAGGTACTCTGACCACTAGGCCACGCGGTTGTCAATGTTTATGTATTTTATATTATTAAAAAATGCTTTAGGTTTTGTAATTAACTATCGCTGGTTATTCAAGGTATTTATCCCTTTTTTTTTTATTGCACCCTTCACAACTTTCTCCACGCCCACGGGTTGACTGGGAGAGAATGCCAATAGGCATTAAGTCCGCCCATTGTTACCCTTTTTTTTATTGCATAAAGTGATGAAACGAGCAAAACGTTCACCTGATGGTAAGTGCAATGTCTGCTCATAACAAATCCTGTATCACCCAGAAAATTTCTGTGTGACACTACACTGTTCCCATCACCCTGAGACATAGGTTCTTAAGTCTCATATGCCCAGTGATTACGCTAGCTCACAGTGCCCTTCAAACCGAAACACAGTCATGTTTGCACACTACTGCTTCACGGAAGAATAACTGGCCCTGGGGTGGTACCTACCTAGACGGACTCCTGCATAAGAATCCTACCACCAGTAAAATTGTATAATAAAGTTTGAATTAATAAATAAAAAAACATGTTTAAAGTACTCATTGCAATAACTACAGAGGCACAGCATAGTGACTTTGTATTTGTTGCAATGAGTACTTACTACATACAAACCAGTTTAGTTAATGTTTTGATATTGTAATATTATAATTTGTTTGATTATTTAACTAGGTTTTTTAGTCATTTTTCTTTTTTAGTCCATTTGTTGAATCAAACATGTTATCAATTCGTTTCTTATTTTATATACCTTGTTCCACATGTTAAAGAGCGTTTACTGTGTTTTTTTTTTATTGGATAGAGTGACGAAACGAGCAAAACGTTCATCTGATGTAAAGTGCAACGTACCTATGACAAATGCTACCCATAAGAAATGTTATGCCACCTAGAACATTTCTGTGTGACACACTGCGCCCGTCACCCTGGTGGACGAAGTCTTTAGAATTATCGTCCTTATTTACGTTTGTATACCACAAACGTAAATAGTGACGATAATTCTAAAGGGGCTATAGTCAATGAAGGGGGTGGAAATGCATTCGTACAATGTTGTTGAAAGCTTACGGTTGAGTAGGTAGCCTCATTTCGTATACTAGCACGCATTGGCCGGAGCTTCAAGAGGAAACGTTAAACTACATCTGAAAGCGTACGACTGTGTTTGTTGTATTAGATTCAGCGACATTTATTTTCCAGGGTAACGTTAGGAGAAGTTTTACTTCATTATCATCATTATTGTTGTGGTGGCGGCTCGATAAAAGAATACTACTACTCCATCTCATCCAATGGATCTCGTAAAAGGCGAGTAAGGAATTAAACTGCACTGTGCAACTGAACAGCGCATGATGGCGATGGGCTCACCACCTATCACACCAAGTGCATTATATTGTTTTGGTGAAACGTGGATTGTGGCTGTCATCTGTTTTTGCAGTGAGTGCCCAGTCTCTGACTACCCCTTATGGGATACAGTCGTGATCTTATGGAATATGCACATTGCTCTAAGTTATAAATTTTGTTATTTAATGTTTTTTCATGTTTTCACAATTTCAAAACTTACAGTTAATGTTATTTTTGTGTAGTTTGTAATATACTTTGTGGATTTGACTCACCTTAATGATAAAATTAGAATAAAGTTGCATCACCCTACCACCGGTCAACTTTTGATTGTTTATAACCCCACATCACTCCAGAAGAAAACTTATTTACAAGACAATGTCTACTATTGCTGAGTTGGCAGACATACAAAAAGCAGCTTTAACTTCACTCAACCAACGCATGGCTGACTTTGAAGCACTCATCAAAAACACTTCTTATTCATCATTTCCTGTTCCTGACTTGAAATCTGTGGTAAATGACTTTCAAGCATTTAAAGACAGTGTCCTGCAGATTATGTCCTTACTGCACCACAAGATCATTGAAGTAAGTCAGTCTGTTGATAATATTGAGATGCGGCATCGCAGGAAATATTTGTTATTGAATGGGGTCCCAGAAGCTACTAATGAAAATGTTATGGATACAGTGTTGTCTATTCTTCAGAATAACCTTAAACCACCTGATTTTTCTTCAAGCTCCATCATAGTTTGTCATCGGCTGGGTGTAATTTCGGAGAGTCGTGCAAGACCTATTCTAATACGGTTCAGAGATCAGTTCATTAGGACGACCATTTGGGCCAAGAAGACACAGTTTAAGGGGACTACATATGTACTTTCTGAGTTTCTTACTCGCAACCGCCAAACTTTATTTATTGCTGCACGTAAACATTTTGGCATCAGACAGGTTTGGTCACCTGATGGCAATATCTATGTCAGGTTGCCTGGCGGAAAGCGACATCGGCTGGCAGACTCCAGGGATCTCGATAAACTTATTGCGCAGCATGAAAAATCTGCAGTGGATACTCCTTCTGATACTAAGGCCAAGAATATCGGATTGAATAATAATAATGGCAGTTCGCCGAAGTCGACAGCTAGATCTAAGCGCGCAATTCGCAATAAGTAATTACACTGACATTGCTTTACTTGATAATTCGTAACATCCATACTTGTAATATGCGAACAATTATTGGAGTTGTTTTAGTCGTGTTTTTTTTTTTTTGCTACATAGATACCCGAATCTCACATAGTTAAATATAAATATTTTGACATTGTTGACAGCTCCAATGTTTGTCATAAGTTTTAATTGACGGACGCAATTATGTTGTTCCGTTTTACCGTATTTTTTTTTTTTTTGATAAATCTTCGACTGTCAATTTTTTTTGTTTTGTTTTTTTTTTTTAATTTTTCATATTTGTTTACCCATTGTTATGTAATTTTTTTTTCTTTTGTTTTTAATTTGGTTACTGTAATTATTTTTAATTTTATTTTTATTCTTAAATTTTTGATAGTTTATAATTTTTTTTGTTGTTTTTTCTTTCATTTTTTGTTTACACATTGTTTTGTAATTTTAAGTTTTTTCGTTTGTTTTTGTTTCTATAATTTTTCGTGTGATTGTCTTATATGATTGTAAACAGTCGGCCGGAGGGTGATGTATGAAGATATACATATTATAGTAATATCTTTTGCAATATATAACTATATACATTATTTAAATTATTTTTATATTTTTTTATACATATAAATACTTATGTCAGATAATGAATCTCTTTATTCTACTTGCAGCAGCTTTTCTTCTCTTTCGCTTGTGGACGCCTCAGATGATCCAGTGACTTTACGATCATTAATTAGTGATGAGTTTCAAAAATTTTCCAGCTGTCTTCATATTTGTCATATAAACGCACAAAGTATACCTCAACATCATACGGAGCTCCTGGATACTTTCTCTTCAACTGCAGCACATGCTATACTGATATCTGAAAGCTGGCTCAAGACTGAACTTACTTCCACGTCTCACAGTCTTCCAGGGTTTATTTTGCTCCGCAATGATCGTACTGGTAAAAGAGGGGGCGGCGTTGCTATTTTCTTGCGTAGCGAATTACCTTACAAAATCTTAGATAGTTCCCCCTCCCTATATTCAGGTTCAATGGAATATTTACTTGTTGAAGTTAATGTCAAGAGTGTTAAAGTGTTCCTTGGAGTCATCCTTTTTTTTTTTTTTTCACTGTCCACTGTTTTTACATTGTCCACCCCAAGTGGACTACTTCTCCGATTTGGAAGATAATTTGTTACCATTCTGTTCTGCTTACACACATCACATTGTCATGGGAGACTTTAACACCGACCTTTTAAAGGTTTCTCTCAATTCACACAAATTAAGGTCGATCATGGCGTCGCACAATTTCACTATTCTGCCTTTAGATGCTACGTACCATAATATTGACTCTGCGGACACCTGTATTGACCTTATAACTGTCTCCTCCAACGAGTATGTTGTCAATTATGGCCAATTTCCTGCTTCTGGTTTCTCACGGCATGATTTGCTTTTTCTCTCATATAAATTAAAGTCTCCCAAGCCTTCACCAGTGTCTATACCCATTCGAAGATTTGCTAGACTCGACGTGGAAAAGCTTCTGCGTGATGCTGATACCACAGACTGGTCTTCTGTATTTACAGGGGCCGCTGTCGATGATAAAATTAGTGCTCTTAATAGTAATTTATCTAAACTCTTCGACAAACATGCACCTAAGCGTACTATCAGACTTAGACGTCCTCCTGTTCCATGGATTACAGTGGGCGTACGAATGGCTATGACAAAACGCGATAGAGCTTTTCGTGTATTCAAGCGCAACCGTACTGATGATAAATGGCAAGCCTATAAGGCTGCGAGAAATCGATGCAATCAGATGGTGAGAGCAGCTAAACGCCGTTATATCCACGAACAAGTCCTCTGTTCATCTTCGGCTGACATATGGAAGTTTCTCAATACACTGGGATGTAGAAAATCTCAAATAGACTCCAATAACCCACCTTTTTCTCCTGATGACTTCAATCGTCATTTTTTGTCCGATCAGATTTTATCTGATAGTTCTAGAGCTAATGCTATCTCATTGATAACTTCCATGCCTCATTATTCTCATGGTAATTTCACTTTTTCTCCTGTCAATGAAGATGAGATACGAAAAATAATTTTGTCTATCAAATCTAAAGCTGTGGGCTGTGATGATGTGAGAAGGACAATGGTTTTACTCATAGTTGAGTCTATTTTACCCGTAATAACTCACATCATAAATTTTTCGCTGGCATACGGCACGTTTCCGACTATCTGGCGCAAAGCCTATATTATACCCCTACCTAAATCTTCTGATTGTAGCCTTCTTTCACATTTCAGACCTATTTCTATCCTGCCCTTTCTATCTAAGGTTTTAGAAGCTGTTGCACATAAGCAAGTTTCTGCTTTTATTTTCAAAAATAATATTCTCTCCCCATTTCAGTCTGGTTTTCGACCTGGTCATAGTACAACTACTGCTCTTCTCAAGGTTACTGAAGATATCCGAGAGGGTATGGAAAATACCAAACTGACAGTCCTAATCTTAATAGACTTTTCTAACGCTTTTAATGCAGTCGACCATGACATCCTGCTAGCCCTTCTATCTCATTTAAATATCTCGACTTCAGCCCAGGAATAGTTCTCATCGTATCTTCGAGGGCGTCAACAAGCTGTGCGTACTGGCCAAAAAGTGTCGGATTGGTGTGATGTGCTCACTGGCGTTCCTCAAGGCGGTATTCTCTCTCCTCTTCTGTTTTCCATTTTTATCAATCTTATCACATTGAATCTCAAGTGCTCTTACCATCTATATGCTGATGATTTGCAACTATATACGCAAGCGGTGCCATCGGAAATCCATAATGGTATATCTTTACTAAACAAAGATTTACAGTACATCTATAATTGGTCCGTAGTGTATGGTATACATGTGAATCCCTGTAAGTGTCAAGCAATTATCTTAGGCAGCTCTAGACAATTATCAAAACTAGATCTTTCCACATTACCATCAATTGTGTATAATAACAATGCCATTCCATTTTGTCCCAATGTTAAGAATCTTGGCCTGTATATTGATAGTTGTTTAACATGGAACAAGCATATTCAGGAGGTAAGTCGTAAAACTACTGCAACCTTGCGTTCTCTTTATCGTTTGAAAAAATTTCTTCCAACCCCAACCAAGGTTTTGCTTGTCCAATCTCTCATTCTGCCGATTATTGACTATGTTGATGTGTGTTGCCCAGATTTGTCACAACATCAGCTTAACACATTGGATCGTCTGCTTAATAATTGTATTAGTTACATTTATGGTATTCGTAAATACGATCATGTATCTCCCTTTCGTAATCAGCTTAACTGGCTGCCTATCCGTCAGCGCAGAAATGTTAGAATACTCTGCACTCTTTTCACAATACTAAACGATCCATGTGCTCCTGAGTATTTGAAATGTAAGTTTCAATACCTAGGAGACTCTCATGACTGTTCACTCCGTTCCTCGGGGAATCTCAAGTTGCTCACGCCTTTACACCGTTCTGGATACATATCTTACTCTTTCGCCCTAACGGCTATAAGGCTCTGGAACGATATACCTCTTGACATTAAAAAAGCTCCCAATAGGTTTGCCTTCAAAAATAAAGTCAGGGAATACTTCAAAAATTCGCTTCAAGTATGAGTTAATTTCATTGCATATGAATCGATGTTTTAAGGACGTAATAAAATGTTCCTATTTGATAATAATTATCTAGTAGTATATTTATATCTATATTTATGTAGTAGTTTTATATATATGTAGATATGTATGTATGTGTATATATATATATATATATATATATGTATATATATATATGTATGTATATTTGAATGTGTATGTATTGATATAATTGCGTATATTGTATTGCTATCTATGTATATATGTTTTTTTCTCATGTTGTTTTTTTTTCTTTTTAATATTGGCTGCACCGCCTATCATATATTTATCTCTGCTTAGCCTTATGGTTGACTGGGAGAGAATGCCTTCAGGCATTAAGTCCGCCATATGTACAACTTAAGTGTATAAAAGTTTAAATAAATAAATAAATAAATAAATAAATAAATAAATGTATGGATGTATGTATTGTTGTGGTCCATAGTCATCTGCTGAACATTAGTCCCCCAACATACGCTCTTTCATAACATGCATTCCTAAACTACACGTAGTCCTAAACTACTATTGGTAGTTCGTAATTACCATTAAATAACCTTACCTTTTTCCTTTTCCGACATCATTTCTACAGCTTAAATGCCTGTTTCATTACAAAAATAAGCAAGAATCTCTAAATTCTATCAATAAACGAAATAGTCATTAGAACAAAGCTTAGAGCGGGAATAGGGCACATATAGATGGTAAAAACATAAATGGTGGCCAAAAAAGTTTTTTGATACACAAATTCAAGAGTCGTCGTTGGAACATAACATATCCAAAAAAAAAAGATAGATTACTTCAATTATGATATGCAAGTACCAAAACCGCAGTCATTTTCAAGCAAATTGTACTTAAAAATACAATAAAAGTTATGGTTTCAAACTAATTTTCCATTTCCATTTCCATCGTGAGTAGCTTCCCTGAAAAAAATTAAATTGTTTTAGCGAAGATTGTAAGAAACCCTTGCGGCAATTGAGTAGACGTGAAGCCTTTCCAACGCTTAGTGTAGTACTTGTCGAGTTAATTGTATAAAACTACTTTGTCGGCTCGGTTGGCGCAGTGGCTAAGCCCTTGGCTTCTGCGCCGCGGGTCGCGGGTTCGATTCCCGCACGGGACAAATATTTGTATGGCCTACAGATAGTTGTTCCGTCTGGGTGGTTTGTGCATGTGGAATTTATGTCTATGAAACGTACCCACGACACAGGAGAAATCCTACTGTGGGGCATCGCTTTTTTAAAAGAACAAAAAAAGAAGAACAAGAACAGTGTTGGTGTGCAATCAACTTTGACTCGATTATTATGATAACTAAAAATTTCCAACTGACACTGTCAATATTTTTTCTTTTCATAAAAACGTTTCCCCACACCAGGGTATTCTTTCCTATCATACACATTAATCCAAGCCCAGAATCTTTGCTTCATCAATATTTGTTCTGTACTGGTGTGAATGGACCCCGTAAATATAAAATTAAATTCATTCACGGTTTTGGAATAAAGGACGTATGGTTTTTGTGGGTATTGAGATTTTCAAACTTATTATTAGATTAATATTAGATAGAATATTAGATAGTTTTGCTTTTATAGTCCAAACAGCAAAGAAAACAGTTCCGAATGCGACGGAAGAAATTCATATTATTTCGAACTAGTTGTGCTCCGCGGTTTAACCCGCCGTTTAATTTAGAAGAGTCGTAGCGGGGTTTTATATATAGCCCACAATCTTCGTCGATAATTAAACTATCAAATACAAAAACAATTTCTCAATAAAGCAAAGGAGAGAAAGTTAGAGCCGAGTCAACTCGGCGGTTGACGGTCGTAGAGTCAATATCACTTGATAATGCCTCGTTTTGAGGTGAAACACGTGTCGTGTTGTCGACTTCACTGGTGTGTATTGCCTAGTGGTAGTGTTGTAGTGGTGAAGGGTAGATTGTAGATTGCTTCGGGCTGATTTCCACAACTCCACGCCTATGCGCGTATTTTGCGTTGGTGGTGGAGGTATCTAGTGGCGGCTCCCGGTGGCGGTATTGGTTTTCTTGTGCACGCTGTTGAGGGAGGGCGGGCGGTGCTCTTCAAAAGTAGGTAATACACACAATTTTACATTTTACATGCGGATCTTCGCAAATTAGCTTTCTCTCCTTTACTATAATGGATTTCCGCAAAGGAACGCCTGATTCTGTTAACTACAATTTCTCAAATCCGACTGGTTGTCTCAGAAATTAGCGGGTTCAAACTAAGCAACAAACAAACTCTCAGCATTATTATTAATATAGATTTATAAATAGATTAAATGTAATGACAATTACGTATAGCAGAGATTTACTTACCAATATTAGATTTTGATCGGAAATACATATGGCTTTGAACTAAATTAGTAGAAATAGTAAATATTGATGAAGCAATAATAGATTTCCACAGTTTTCTCATTACATTACTTAACTTATAATTGTATTTTATCCTTCAAAGCTATGAAAGGTAGAAAAGTAGAAATATAATTTACAAAACTACAGTATTGAATTTGCGACAAACATAAGTAAAAAAAATGTTTTACGCAAAAAAAAAGAAATACTAGGCATACTCTGTGCAATACTAAGTAGTGTAGGCATATTATTATAACGTGTACTGATCTTTAAGAAAAAAACGACCAAATGCAAAAATTTTCTAATTTACCTGTAAACCGATTATGCGCTAATGGAAAGAAATCGTCACACCTTTTGTCTGTGATTTATCATCCCATCCGTAGCGAAAAAACTGGTCTATTGGTTTTATCAAACTTGGTAAACTTCCTGTGGACAATACTTTTCTAAAAATAGTATATAACAGCTTAACGAATTAAAGAATACAAATATAGTTAATAGAATCAGGCGTCACTTAGCGGAAATTCATTATACTAATGAAGGAAAGTAAGTTAATTTGCTAAGATCCGCATGCAACATATAAAATAATGTGCCGTAGACTCGGCTGCTGTCTGTCGTAGAGTCACATGATAATGTTTTAGGGCGAAACATGTGTCATGTTCTCGACTTCAGTGGTGTATATTACCTAGTGGTAGTATTGTAGTGGTTGGTGGAGGGTATCTTGTGGCGGTTCCTGTTGGCGGTGTTAGTTTGCTTGTACTCGCTACTGATTAAGGTCAGGCGGTGCTCTTCAAAAAACTAGGTAATGTGCATTATTTTATATCTTGCATGCGGATATTAGCGAATTAACTTAATTTCCTTCAGAATACAAATATTTCAACTTGTTCTATTCCTAGTATCTGTCTAGGTAGGATATACTGCCGTGAAGCAGTACTGTGCAAATATTACAGTGTCTCGGTCTGATAGGCCCCGATATCTAGTATCATTACTGGCATATGGGACATAAGACCACATGTTTCAAGATGTCTAGGTAGGTACCACACCAGGGCCAGTTATTCTGCCGTGAAGCAGTAGTGTGCAAACATTACTGTGTTTCGGTTTGAAGGGCACTGTTAGCCAGCGTAATCACTGGTCATATGAGACTTTAGAACTTATGTCTCAGGGTGATGGGCACAGTGTGGTGTCACACAGAAATTTTTTAGGTGACACAGCATTTCTATGGGCGGACGTTACACTTACCATCAGGTGAACGTTTTGTTCGTTTCATCACTTTATGCAATAAAAAAAAGTATAGTGACAAATAGATGTTTTGGGTGACTCTGCATCTGTTACGGAGAGACGTTGCTCTTACCATCAGATGAACTTTCATCCCTCATCTCATCTCCTCATACCGTCACTTTCTTCCATTAAAATAATCATTGGTACTTAGGGTTTTTTCAGTTAGGGTCGCCTATTTAACCTTTTGTATTCTTGATGAGCAACTAGCTTACGAGCAAAGCAACTGCTAAATAATGAAGGAATCCCGCATTCGGAGTTTCTTCACCCAAAAAAGGATTCTTCTGGCGTTGTTATTCTGGTTCTAAAATTGGATTACCCGTATAATTCGTTAAGTTACAGTGACTTTTCTTACTCCTTAACAACGTACAGTCAGTCTCATAACCACTTCAAGGTTCCTGGTGGCGGTAAGGTTTTCTTGTGTATGTTATTTTGAAATGGCTATTCAATAGATTTTGAATAGCCATTATTCACATATTTTTTAATTTAACATGCGGATGTAACAAATTTAATTGTTTTCTTTCCTTTACTGTGATCGATAAGTAACGACTTTGTATTTACAATTTTAGCCGAAAAATTTTAAAAATTACCATACCTAAGTAGATGGTATCACCAATATACGACATTACTTCAGTTTACCAGGTGTTATTGTATAAATTAACCGAAGTGCCAATTTAATCACACATTAAATAATTATTGTACGTACGAAGGCCGGAATGTTTAACATATCGAGCCTATCAATATGGTAATGACGATATCCAATACTCTTGCTTGCATTTTGCTTTGATATATCGTCGGAATCCGTACAGAGTCAGCAAGTGGGATAAATTCGTAATATGAAAAGAACAATTTTGTCGGAGGAGAGCAAGTTCGCCCGCGCTATAACGTGCGACGTGACCCGCTCCGAGTTATTGAGGACGATTTAAGTTTCTTCGAATTACTCCACATTGGCTTTAACATTTTAAAACTTCAATCTCGGAAGTGGAAGAAAGTGTTGCATGGTGCGGTTTCAACAAAAGTTTTATTTCTATAATGAAAATTCAAGCTAAAATAGAAATATTAACATACATCATGTTTAAGCAGCTTTCAGGTGGTAGAATTCCTATGGAGGAATCCGTCATGGTAGATACCACGGCAGTGCCAGTCATTACACCGTCTAGCAGCAGTCGGCAAGCATTACTGTTTTTTGATATAAAGACTTATTATCTTCCTTTTATACCTATATATGGAATTACCGTAATTTATCGTAATCGCTTCGCTTACCACGATGGGCGATCACTTGCTATTAACATACGACTCTATCGCCCGTCACTAGTTTAGACAATTTAGTTCTAGAAAATATAAGACGATTTTTTCGATTTTTGACTGCGTCATTAATCCGAAGCCACGAGATTTTTGTGACGTTTCCCACAGTCCTCTTTAACAATAACTATGTGATCAGATAGGGTGGTATATTCGACTCCATTATTTGCCAACATAATGTGAAATAATGTCAACGATCGCGTGGCCTAGTTTTCAGAGTCATCATCATCATCATCATTTCAACCTATCACTAGTCCACCGATGAACACAAGCCTGACCCATAGTTTGCGACAAAAGTTTGTAGCTCTCATTTTGGTGGGATTTTGCCATTGTTGACACACTTGGTAGGTGGGTTGGCAACCGCAGTTTATTTATTCAGATGTTCCAGGACGATGCTTCTGTCCATCTCTTGGTTTTCATTTTTCCTTTATCGACTTTTATAAGACCCTCGGGATGAGATGGGGGGGTAGATTTTCTCAAGCCGCCACCACACGGCCGGTTAACCAGAGCCCTAATAGGTTTTCGGGTCTAGTTGTGTTGTAATTGTTCTAGTGCGACAATCTCAAGTGTTCGACATTGGCAGTATGAACGTAAACAAACGACAGGCTAGTATGTGATTGACATTGTCAGTATCAACGTAAATAATGAAATGTCTTACTTATTCAATTTAATGTATGTATAACGCGTACTATATATAAATTTTAGCGTTCTCACTTCTTCTCCATACACATTTAACTATGCCAAATCTCACACACATTCGTGCGAATAATATGCTTAAAAAGGGGTAAAAAGTTTTTTCTTCGAGCCAGTGATAAGTTATGTAATATTTTTTAATTCACTCTTACTTTGTGAGTAAGCTTTTAAATAGAAGAACTACGACGGAACGAAGAACAAACATTACACAGCAAACACTAATCATATTTCTCATTACAACGTACTTATCCTGTCCAATAAAAATCTGTGAAGTTTTTTACAAAAGTATTTATTCGTTTAAAAAACTAAAATATCTTCTATTCTATATTATATACACTATCGTGTATCGATATTGCTATTGCATGTAGATACAAAATATCGGATTATAGGGTATAGCTACTCTAGCGTAAAACGAAATGAAACGTTGAAATGGTTCCAATTATCAGCGGCATATGATGCCTTTTTAACCGCAGTTGCCTTTAAGCATCTCACTGAAAAACAGACGCCGCAATAATCTAATAATTACTGGTGGTAGGATTCCTATGCAGGAATCCGTCTAGGTAGGTACCACCCCAGGGCCAGTTATTCTGCCGTGAAGCAGTAGTGTGCAAGCATTACTGTGTTCGGTTTGAAGGGCACTGTGAGCTAGCGTAATCACTGGGCATTTGGGACTTAAGAACTGATGTCTCGGGGTGACGGGCGCAGTGTGGAGTCACACAGAAATATTCTGGGTGACACAACATTTGGTGTGTGCAACGGCACTTACCATCAGGTGAACGTTCTGCTCGTTTCGTCACTGTATACAATAAAAAAAAAATCTTCCGTGTAAAGATCAAATAACGATAATTGGACTGTGGTTTGTATTATAGGAATAAATGTTAAATACCTCGACTGCAACTAGTTAAGGCATTTCATATCGACGTGCGTGTAGTTTGTCTGCAGATACGTGTATGTATCTCTGTGTCTCCGAGTCTCTTTGTATGTGTGCATGGATACGTACGTGCATGTGTGTGTATGAGTAGACTAACAAGGTAGGTCTTAACAAGTTAAAGCAGTCTGCATGATAAAATATTAAAAACAGTCTGTTATACTGGTAGTATGATTCCTATGCGGAAATCCATCTCGAAAGGGATCACCGTAGTGTCAGTGATTCTACTGTCTATCAGTAGTGCGCAAATGTTACTGAAGAGAGTACAGATGAGGATTTTGCACTTACTATCAGGTAATCAATTCGCTTGTCTCGCCTCTTCCTTCCAAAAAAAAAATAGTGAGTGGGGACAAAAGAGTAGTGGTCGTGAAACCTAAAGAACTAAGATATAGTAAATGCCACGTTGCCTGTAATTGTGTTATGCCAGTATTGTGTTAGAGCACAGTCGTCCTAAGGTCGAGCAAGCTGGTTGAGCTATTGATACATAGACAGTGCCGATATCCTTCTAGGCGAATTTCAACCACGGCGACAACTTCCGAATACTGTCGGAAGCTGTTAACTGTGCAGGGGATATTATAGTGCCACAAGTTTACGCGCAAACACATATGCACTCACTCGTCTCAAACTACCCGCGTCCGATGTAACAAAGATGCACTGTTCGAAACAAGGGGAAAAAACAACAATTAATGGTACGTTTTATACAAATATTGGGTTCTGCTGGGATTAGGACCTAGGACCTGCAGCATAGCAGCCAGGTGCTCTGACCACTAGGCCAAGCGGTTGTAGACAGAATCAACTATCTAGCCAAACAACGTATCTCTACCACGTCGTACTCTTTTACTGGTGGTAGGATTCCTATCCAGGAATCCGTCTACGCAGGTACCATCACCGGGCCGGTTGTTCTGCCATGAAGTAGTGTGCAAACATTTCTGTATTTCTGTTTGAAGGGCACTGAGTGGTAGTGTAATCACCGGGTATATGAGACTTAATCACTGATGTCTTAGTGGCGTAGTGTGGTGCCACCGAAATATTTTGGGTAACACAGCATTTGTTATGGGCAGACGTTACACTTACCATCGGCTGAACGGTTCGCTCGTTTCGTCGGTTTATACTAGGTGGATTGAAAAGTACTCGGCCTAACACAGATCCATTTAATTCTAAAAATCAAATCTACCCACATTATTTAGTTCAGTTCAGACTAGTTCATTGTGTGAAGTTCGAAACGTGTGCGATAATTAGTTGTGATTTTATAAATTTATTAACAAAGTAATCGGTCATAATTTCCGCGAATGGAGCAAATCGAGCAGCATGCCGTCATTAAGTACCTCCATAAGAAGGGGCTATCATCAAAAGCCATCCATGATGTTGTAACGATATACTATCTCTAATTACGTATTTTTACGTTTTAGAAAGATTTAAGAAAATATTTAAAAATTATAAAAAAAAAAAAAAAATGGTGGTCCAAAAAGTTGGGAAAATATATATGAGGACCAATCCCAATAGTGAAATTTCATTATTTCCAATTTAATTTTCTTGGCATAATATTACATAGATCAGTGCCTAAAAATTACTTTAAAACATATAAAATATATCCAAGAGACCTTATCTCTCGAAGTACTATAGAAGTTAATTAAAAATATTACAATATAAAATTAACTTCATTTGTATGGAAAATACTCTATATAGTTATTCATAATAAGGAAGTGTTCATGTAATGCCAATTATAAAACCAATCTTAAAATTAGAAGGTGTTCGCGTATTGCTAATACCATACTATTAAGTCCGAGACGCGAGTACCGTGCGGAGGGGCATACCAACAGCTCAACATAGGTGTGTGTGAGGTCGAGCATGACTCTCTATAGTATCAAGTTGCATAGTGCTAATGTTCCATACAAAGATCCTATGTAAGTAAAGTATATGATAAAATGGTCTATCATTGAAGGTCTCTTGTAAGATATGATATTATAAAAATGAGTTGGAACTTAAAATTATTAAGATAGAAAAATTCATTAGACTTTCATACAATCACATAAGAGAGGGTGTGGCTTTTAGCATTTCGGTGCTGGAGCTTACTCTTTCGCCCCATGTCTTAGAGCATTAGTTCTATGATACATGGTTCATACACCGGCGTCTTAGTGGCTTGCTACTATGACACGTTGGTAAATTTTTTAGTTAAACAACTTTTACCAAAGTCGATAATTATCATATAGGGGTGTTGTGAGGAGGCACCATCTATGTGATAGTCACAATAATACTTACTGCTATTGTGGTATTGTGTTTTTAGTGACGGTTATATGAATGAGTTGCATCTGACTCAATACAACTTATGATTCGGGTTGACGGAGGTTTTTTGCAGAAGTGTAGATGTTTGCTAAGACCGTATAGAGGCCCTTGTGTTGGCGTATGTCTGAGCGATGGTCGTATTGATGCTTGTTGCATTTGTGACAATGCGTCCTAGTGACAGTTGCTTAGATGTCGTTAATATAATGGTTGCGTCTTGCACTTGGTTTGACTCACATTTTCTTTAGATTTGTCCAAGTCGGGTCTCTCTATAACGAGACTGCAGACTGTCTGCCCTCCATGTGTTGAATAACAACAATATTAAATAAAGCTCTCAGTAAATTCCCACAAATGAATGATAACTGGAAACTTGGTGGTGGGTGAGACAAACTTGATCGAAATACATAATACTCAACGTCAATTACACAAACCCATTTGACGAATATAATAGAATGCTGATTGCCTGATGGCTGAATGATAATTATAAATGATAAATAATGGCAAAATACATCATTACAATGGTTGGTGGAGCTAATGCGTCTACTTCATGCGGATGGTAGCTGGCGGGAGGAGACTCTCAAGGCTGCAGCCGAAAGCTGCACAACGTGGGACCCCATACCCTTGAAGTGAGCAGTGGACTCACGACGTGCTCTGCGGCAAATTGCCGTGCTGACCTTGTATTGGATGTTGATGCCACACACTCGACATTCATCTATAGTTGCAGCGGTCTGGTGAAGTGATGGCGCGTACGGAAGGCTTTACTAGTTTATTGGGCCGAGTGCTCATAACTGCTCGACGTGTGCCAAATCCATGCGATGTACATTCACGAAGACTGGACTAGCTGTATACTTGTATGATGTAAACACGCATTGACATGCGAGACTTCGGTCTAAGATTGTGCTTACGCACTAGCAAGAGGCCAAGCCCTCTTTTTGCTGGTTCGCCAGTGTTGCTGTGGACTACGGTCCTTGTTCCCGACTTCTCGTCCTGTGTCGGGGGGAGCGCATGGATTGGAAGGCGCTCACCGCACACGGCGGGAGTTGGAGCCGTGTGCCTTCCCCACATTTTTTTTAATAAAAATGTTGGGGGAGCGATAGCTTGTAGTGGGTTATTAATAATTTAAAGTTAATCTTATACAGGTGCGGAATACAAATCTCTTTGCAATAGATATTAAACATTGTGAACCCTTTACAAGAGTATAGGGAATAATAATTAATTAGTATTAGTACACTGTCTTGGACTTGCAGCTTCTCTAGTGAATAAACATTTTTCCATGATACACCTAAAAGAACAAGTTACTAAAAATAAACACAACGTAGATAAAAGGGTCCTACCTATGACGATCACAATTAATTAACATATATCATTCAAATGGCCTAGAATGAAATAACCTTTAGAAAAGATCTTGAAAAAGATTAAGTCTATTTTCTGGTCACGTAATTAATTTTATCAACGTGAAAGTTGAATAGTTACAATGTCATGGTCAGTACATTAGGCGATTGTGCTCTGTCATATTCATCCGTCAAAAAATGGATAGCAGAATTTAAGCGTGGTAGAGAGAGTGTGAAAGATGGACCCCGCTCTGGAAGGCCTTCGACGTCAATTACTGACGAAAATATTAAAAAAGTACTTGATTTAATAATGGGAGACCGCAGATTAAAAATTAAAGAGATAGCCGAGATTATAGGCATCTCTTATGAACGAACTCAAAACATCATTGTCAACGAGTTGGGTTTCCACAAGGTGTCTGCGAGGTGGGTTCCGCGACTGCTTTCAGTTGAACAAAAAAGGACGCGATTGACTATTTCACGCGACTGTTTGGAGTTATTTGAAGCCGATGCAGATGATTTTTTGAATCGTTTTGTTACTATAGACGAAACATGGGTTCATTACTGTACACCGGAAACAAAACAACAATCAAAACAGTGGAGAAGACCTGGTTCACCACCCCTAAAAAGGCTAAGTCGATTTTGTCGGCAAATAAGGTGATGGCTTCAGTATTCTGGGACTCGAAAGGTGTGATTATGATTGATTATCTTGAAAGGGGTCAGACTATAAACTCTGATTACTACTGCACCTTACTACGTCGTTTACGAGAGGAAATAAAAGAAAAACGTCAAGGAATGCTCAGAAGAAAAGTCCTGTTTCATCAAGATAACGCCCGTGTTCACACGTCAGTACTGTCAATGGCTGGAATTCACAACTGTGGCTTTGAACTGTTACCTCATCCGCCGTATTCACCTGATCTGGCACCATCAGACTTCTTTCTGTTCCCTAACCTAAAAAAGCACTTGGGAGGTCAAAGATTTTCGACAAACGACGAGGTCAAAGCAGCTGTAGACGCATATTTTGACTCTTAAGGAAGAATAATTTTTTTTAACGGTCTAAATACTTGGAAGGGTTGGTGGCAAAAGTGTATTGAACTTGATGGTGATTATGTAGAAAAATAAAAATATAACTGATTTAGTATGTGTTTTGGCCGAGTACTTTTCAATCCACCCTCGTATAATGAATAAAGCGTAAATCGTGTTGAAAAAAAAAACGCGCAGTCAAATAAAAATAATGTTTCTGATCGAATAAGCGCGCGATCGAATTTTCTTGATGGTAGCGGGTTGAAACATACCAATTATAGCAGATTTTAGATTTTACTAACTGCCAACTGCGATGCATGACGTCGCAGGTTCCAGTTCAAACTTTTTCACTTATTTGGATTCGTCAACAAGAATATTAGTTATCTTATATTCCTGTTGACTAACCTGAAAGATTTTTTTGACTAGACATAAACATGTTTTGGTTTCGTTCTTAGTTGTTTTTTCTTTAATTCAAAGAGCCAGGAATACCACGGTTAAAACGATTTACTGGGTTGACTTAGTATATACTGTGGACCTATCCAGCTTTTATTAATAACTAAACTCAATTCTCTCATGTTCTTTATATTCCTGTACGGAGCTATAATAGACTATAAAAAGGTGTGTGCTAACTGTAACTGACGTATTTTAAATGATTCTAGTCTGCGGGGAAAAAAAAAAGTATCAGCACAACTCTCAAATGGATTCACAAACGGTATTATGTCCACCCTTGGAGACGTTGATTCGGATGTTTTGCCAATTCAAACAAAGGATTGCCCAAAAAGACAATTCTTATAAGCAATGTCGAAGAGAAGGTGACAAAAGATAAAGCGCCTGCTAAAAGGTTTGATCAAATCAAAGACTAGTTTCACTTAAATCATTAACTATCACTGCCCGCAAGTAAGTGTATCTCATAACTACTCGTATCTGTACAGTGTAGTGTTCATTCAGCCGCCCAACACGTTACGGTCCGTAGTATGTTGAGGAACAATGACAGGAAGAAAGAGTAATCATTCGGGTATTATCATATTTGCAAGTCAAGTTTTTAAATATTTTTCCATGGGCACCTACACTGTCGGAAGACACTTGCTCGGTACCTTTTCGACGAAACTTATGGTCAATACGATAAGACAGAAATTGACGACTGCGTAGTCTAGTGGTCATGAATCGTCGTCTTCTGGGTAAGAATTCCTACCAGAGATTAAAGTAAAAAAGTAAAGTAACAGCCTATAAATGTCCCACTGCTGAGCGCAGGTATCCACTCATTTCTGAGAGGGTTTTTGGAGCGGAGAATAGTCCGCCACGCTGCTCCAATGGCGGACTTCACATGTCCTCGAAATATTTCTACTCCTCGGATATGCAGGTTTCCTCACGATGTTTTCCTTCACAGCTGAGCATGTGGTAAATCAGCACTTTAAATTGTAGAATAATTTAAGAGGTGCTGGCACCGGGGATCGAACCCAGGTTACTCGGGTACTATAAAATTAAAGGCGGCCACCGATATTTAATAAGTTTTATTTACGGCCGAATTAATGTCTTGAAAAAAAAATATCCTCCTGGCCGATTGTTGACTACGGTGAAAACTTCCGAATACTACCGGAACAGTGCTACAAGCGTACGCATACTAAGGCGCTCCTGGTCCTTACCTATTCGTACCCGATGTAACTTTCTTGCGGTAAGGCGTGAAGAATAAGCTCGACTAGATTGAATTTTCAGAGACTCAATCAGACCTTAACACCATCACTTTATATTTTTACACAAATGTTGACTTCGCCTGGTATCCGAAACCTGAATCTGCGGCGTAGCCAGGTATTCAGACCATAAGGCCACGAGGTCATCACGTGCAAAGACTAAATATCCCTAAAATCTTTATTTGTACAAATGTTTTATAAACCGAAATTAAAACTTTGTCGCAAAAACTTAAACTATCATGCAGTGAATCCTTGGGAAAACAAAGAGCAGCGCATCCTTTATATTTGCGCATCCTTCTACACCCAATTGTCCTTACGTTTTACATTTCTGTATTCTATTCCTTCGTCGCAATAAAAAATAAAAACTTTGCAGATACAAATTCGTTTAAAGTAAAAAGAACTGTAGGATCTGTGCACTGAGACTCAAATAGAATCAAAAAAATTTCGTGAATTCTGATGCACATTCATGAAAGCCGAGAGTGGCTAAATTAAGGGAGAAGTTGAAGTGTAGAATAAAAGTGACGAGGGAAAGAAAAGAAATAAACTAGAAGTGAACACTCGCAATAAACCATATGCCGGTACTAAAAGAAGAATTCCTGTCAGTATTCCTCTTAGATCATAATTTAAAAAATATGATTTGTAATATACTAGTTACTACAGTAGTTATTCTAGTTACTTTTTTATTTTTTATTGTACTACTTTTTCATTTTTAATCGTAAGAAGTGACGAAACGAGCAAAACGTTCACCTGATGGTAAGTGACACATCTGCCAATAACAAATGCTGTGTCACGCAGAAGATTTCTGTGTGACACCACACTGCGCCCGTCACCCTGAGACATCACTTCTTAAGTCTGTTATGCCCAGTGATTAGACCGCTAGCTCTCCGTGTTCCAGGGCGGTTCTCACCGCCCAGAGTTACCGGCACACAGTCGGACGCGCGCAGCCTCCTTCGGACGGTCATTAGACGACTTAAAATGTATAAGATTTTCGAAATCGCGAAAGCACGCAGCGAACGCGACACAGTCCGAACTTCGAGGTTTTTGTAGGAGTTTTTATTTATTTATTTATGTTTGGGTGAAACCAAACCTGGCACGCGGGCCCCTGGCCCGCGAGCACAGTATCCGATGAAGTTGTAAAAGCCGAGAAGGCTGACAGCAATTACATCACCGAAAATATATATATATCAGTGCCCTTCAAACCGAAACAAAGTATTGTTTGCACACTACTGCATCACGGCAGAATAACTGACCCTGGGCTGGTACCTACCTAGACGGATTCCTGCATAGAAATCCTACCACCAGTAAAACGATATTACAAACTCAGATTTCAATACAACAACTTTTATGTGTAAATTTATTTCCACCGTAGAACACAACTGCCCATTTACTTTTAATAAAAACAATAACTATTTCGCATTGTTGTCGCCATGTCTCCTATTGTTCTTTGCAGTTATGGAGCTAAAACGTAAACATTTGCGTGCTACATTTACTATTTTAAATTCGGTTATCTATACCGTTATGCTTAGAACGACGACCGCGTGGCTCAGTGGTCAGAGTACCTGACTTCTAAGCCGCGGGTCCTGGGTTCGAATCCCAGCCGGAGCCAACATTTGTGCTAAAACAAAAATTGTTGGTGTTCGGGTCTGGTTGTGTTGTGATTGTCCCCGTGTTTCTGACACTGCATCCTAGCCTACCTCCGATCTTAACGCATCAGCGATACATCGGGCGCGGGCAGGTTGGGACGAGTGAGTGCCTCTGTGTTTGCGAGTACACTTGTGGCACTATAATATCTCCTGCGCAGTTGATGGCTCTCGACAGTAGTCGGATGTTGTCGCCGTGGTGCGAAATCGGCTAGGAGAACATCATCATGCTTAGAACGTTTCAAATCAAAGTAATGGACTTCGATCTATTGTGGTCTACTTCTAAATTTAAACGGTGCTGAAGTTTCATTCAAGTTTGATGGATATGCCGACCGTTAAGACCGTTAACCGTTGAGAGTCGTGGCTGTAAAAACTCAACAAAACTCACAAGTACATTTAGATAATGATCAGTTTACAGTCACCATCTGTGAAATTTTGCATAAACATCTTGGTCGTGGATTTTTTTTTATTGCATAAAGTGATGAAACGAGCAAACCGTTCACTTGATGGTAAGTGCAACGTCCGCCCGCAACAAATGCTGTGTCACCCAGAATATTTCTGTGTGACACCACACTGCGCCCGTCATCCTGAGACATCAGTTCTGAAGTCTCAAATGCCCAGTGTTTATGCTAGCTCACAGTGCCCTTCATACCGAATACAGTAATGCTTGCACACTACTGCTACACGGCGGAATAACTGGCCCTGGGGTGGTACCTATTTAGATGGATTTCTCATTAGGAATCCTACCACCACTATGTGTTTTTGAACAATAACGTGTTTCATAATAAACTTATCTTTAAGCTAATTTAGTACATTATATACAACTATATTAACCCATTCCTAGATCACAAAGTCCCCAAGTGACCATGGATGCTGCTAAGTGCTTGAAATGTCGGCAATAAATAATTAAACTAAACACAACAAACTACGTAAATATATAAAAAAGTTTTCATCGTAACTATAATAAACTTGCCGGCAACGCATCTGCTATTCCTCTGGTATTGTAGATGTTCATGGGCGGCGGTGATCACTTACCATCAGGTGAGCCGCTTGCTCGTTTGCCTCCTCTAACATAAAAAAAAAAAAAGTTCATTGCTGGATATAGTCGGCGACAAATTTTACGATGTGATTTTACGACGTGATTTTGGTTTGGTGACAAGACTTTCCTGTAATTTTCATTGTTATAAAAAAGTTAATATTAAAAAAACAGTTTAACGCAGGGCCATTAATTTTGCAGTGAAGTAGTAGTGTACAAACATGATAATCTTTCGGTCTGAAGGGCGCTGTGAGCTAATGTAATTACTGGGCATATGAGACTTAAAAACTGATGTCTTAGGCAGACGGGCGCAGTGTAGTGCCACACAGACATGCTCTAGGTGACAAACATATGTTATGGACAGACGTTGGACTTACAATCAGGTGAACGTTTTGCTGGTCTCGTCATTTTCTTCTAAAAAAATCTTTGACATTTGAACAAATCTCTACAAAATACATATTATGTCGTGAAACTTTCTCAAGTATTACACACTTGGGAAAGTTTTAATTCAATGTTAACTCGAGTAAAAACAGAGCTAAGTAATGGTGACAGCGTCACCTTCATTCGTTCGAGTCACGTATCGTTTTTACAACCGCCTCAGCTGCTCGTCGTCGGGTGGCCAATCGGAAAAAACGCGCAGTTTAATATTTCATCCCAGCCGACTCTCTCCATGTTCGCATTCGTAATGCAATCGATATATTTTAAATTCTAATTCAACTCAATACTCACCAAGTTGCCTTTTACAACTCCAATCGATTTCCCTGAATATAAAGTGGTTCTACTTTTGCGCTCTCGTCTTCTGAAACTCGACGAAAAGAAATCTCGCAATTTTCTTACTCATTCTTATTTTTATGTCGAACATTCAACTATATTATCGTTGTATAAAAGTTGAAATGATATTATATATAATATTTATTTAAAAGGAATTTATTGATAAATGAATTTTGGATATTTATAGCTAACTTTGTTCCTTTCTCGTCACGTTTTTAAGATTCCGACAATAAGATTTGATGCATGTATGTACGCAATAACTTTTAATTGTACTCGTATACTAACCAATGCGAGTTTAAAAGGCTTCAAAGACTACAGAGCTTTTTTGTAAACAATAATTAAAGATATATTGCCTAGAGCAGGCTGTTTACTCACGCGGGACAATACCACATAGACTTGTTCGTGGGAGTAAGAAGAGCTGGTGGCGAGGTCTACAGCAGCTGTGTGCAACGTCTGTTCGCACTTTGATAACTGTTGTAGAGCGGCAGACGCTGACTGGGAAGTGTGAGCTATAAACGCGGAACGGGGGCTTATTGGTAATAATCGGGATGCGTGGGAAAGAAACGTTTATTAGTAATTTAATGAAATATTTACTATCACGTGTTCTGCTTTCATTTCACAGTTTAAGCGGTACTAATATTAGCGATATAAATACAAGAGAAATATTCATAAGCATTACAATTTTTTATCTTTTCGTGTATAAATACTGGTTTAATTTCTTGCAAGAAAATGCGTCGGATTGCTTTTTTTAAAATTCATTTCACGTTTTTCTTTGCGAGCACTAAAAGCATCCGTCTTTTCAATTTCATTACAAAAGACGGGAAAAAACTAAAATTGTATGACATGGCTAAACTCGAAACGGTAATATTTACTTTTAAAACTGCAAAAGATCTAAAAATAATCCCATGGATAAGTTAATTTTTTTCATATACTTAAATAACATGGAATAGAATAGGAATTATTTTTATTCAATTTACATAATACTCATTAAATTTATTTTTTTAAACTACATTAGTTCGCAAAAAATGGCCTCTGTCCTGTGCAGAACCATCAAGAAATCGGGCGGAAGTTCTTTTTTACTGTGTTTTTATTAACTCGCTTTCGTGAATATCTGTTCGAGTCCAATTTAGTAATTGATTTCAAACTAACTTCCCGAGAAGCTAAAGTCTTGCAACTTAACGTACTTGTAGCTTAAAACTGCATGACAATTCAATATTCAGTCACCTTCTAGTCTATCTGTCTGTTTGTTTGCCTGTTGGGTATAAACTTCTCCGGCTGGGATAAGGGAATAGAATTCGCGGTGAAAAGTCCGATATTATGATCATTATATATTGCGGGTTCGCAGTCGTGTAAAAAATTAGCAATAAAAAATTGAAAGTTTAATGTGATAGATTTGCATGTCATTCTTAAAGATCCAATTATGGATAAAATCAATAATTGTTTTTCTCTGTAATTTTAGTTTTGAAATACTGAAATGCATTTTCACTGAAAATCATTGCGCTGATTTTCAGTGAAACTGGATTTCAGTTTGCAGATGCTTAAGTTTTTTGGTGAGTTTGCGACCGTTTTGGCGTTACTTAGTTCATTCTACAGCACACATTACACCTAGTCCTCGCTGTAGCGAGGGTTTTTATTTTCATTGGATAAATGGACAAGACGAGCAAATCGTTCACCTGATGATAAGTACAACGTCTGCGCATTACAAATCCTATGTCACCCAGAATACTTCTGAGTCGCACCACACTGCGCCCGTCACTCTGAGACATCAGTTCTTAAATAGACCATAATATTAAGTAATTTTCACGTTTTCTTAACAGTTATTTTCTACATTCTGTAATTTTAGTCATCATGTTTTTGTGATTTTGATTCTTGTTTCTTAGAAGGGTTTATATAGTATTTTGTATTGTTTTTGTTTTACTTTTTTATGTTCTATCCTCAAGTTTTATTTACTCGTAGTATTTCACTAATTTTTCAATTTGTTTAATTTTTCTGTGTGCTTACTTGTTTTTTCTTTAATTATATTATTGTGTTGGTTAATAAATGTATTATATTCTTTACTAAAAGTTTTCTTAGAAACATGAATGAAAATTGAAACTACTACGTAATATAAAACAATATTACTACGAGTATTAAGTAATATAAAACAAGTTTTCGATTTTGTAGCAGATTGCTCGTACAAATATCTTTAACACAGTTTTTTTTTTAAATAAGAAAGTAGATCGAAGTGGCCGTATACAAATGTAAATGAGAACGTTAATTCTTAAGAGGCTGTGGTCATTGAGGCGGATAGAAGCCTGTTCGAAAAATGTTGTTGCAAGCGAAGGAATGGAATGAAAATGAAGGAATTTAAAAACTATAACTGATCTGACGATGACTGTCGAATTCTGTAAAAGAAATCGCCTATGAATGTCCCACTACTGGGCATCATCTCGCCAGCCGCCACTCATTTTGGAGTTTTGGAGCTGTTTCAATGTGGATTGTCGAATTTCGGATTCCTCAGATATGCAAGTTTCCTCGCAATATTTTCCTTCATCATCCACGATTGGTCATCCACGTTAAAGCGAAGAGGAGCCCATATAGTCGGCCTGAGGCATCGGGCTGGCCCGGGGAGGTCTCTCCGGTTGGGCTAGGTAAGCCCACTGAATGCGAACTGGAGGACTGGTTGGGGAAGAGTTAGTCGGCACCGCTCACCCTGCCCTTCGCAGCCGATGTAGAGTCGCGTGAGAAGAGGTGTAGGGTTTGCCTTGCCTCTCTCCCTGTTCCCCGCAACTGTGGCGGGGCCGCACTGTAGTTGCGGCGGTGGTGAGGCCGCGGGGGAATATAAGTGTAGGTGTAGCGTTGCATCTCTCCATATCCTCCGCGGCCGAAATGTGGTTGACGGCGGATCCATGGACCAGATCCGCTGCCGGGGCCTGGAATACTGGTGCTTGCGAGTGCAAATTTCCTAGCCCCGTGGACTCGGAGGGGTTCTTTGCGCAACCAAAGGGGGGCAGTTCCGGAAGGCGCGTCGTGTGTTCCGACGCCTTGCTGTGAAGGAGAGATGAGAGGAGCTGTCCTCCCGAGAAGGGGCTGTCTATGGTAGGTGGCCAATGCCGGCAGGTTCGCGAAAGTGTCCGCGAGCGTTTCCGTGGACCTGCCAACATGCGGGGAAGGCGGAATTGGGTTTTAGTCGGTGCAAGTCTGTCATAACCCGTCCTTCCCCCCCGTTAAGTATGCGTTAGGCAGTTCCCCATGTAAAAAAATACAATAATAACATAATACCACAGTATTTTTTAAAAAACCTATATCCACGCGGACCATGTCACAAGCATCGGCTAGTATGGAATAAAATATAATCAAATCATAATACGTATCGTGCTTGGAATGTAAATTGAATTTAACCAAACGTACTATAAATAATCTAGCATTTAATTATCTGAAGCAAAATGAATTCCCATATTTATATAACCAATGCTTCTTTGTCTGTCTATTAAAATGGGACAGATTACAAATGACGCGCCTGGGACTAATTTACTCTGGTTTCATCTTAAACATTTCTGGATTTATTTTCGTTCTTATATCTACGTGAATAAAGTTTCGTAAAGCGAAAAAAGCAAACCAGTGTATTAATTAGAAAAGTAAAAAAGTGAGTAACGGCCTGTTCATTTCCTACTACACACACTCCTATAAGATTTGGGAAAGCTTTGGAGCCAGGAATATTCCACCACACTGCCCCAGTGCGGGTTAGCGGACATCACATGTCGTTTCAGTTTTCTTCACCGCTGAGTCCATATTCAGTTCTTGTTTTGGTTCTGCCAAAACCGCAAATTAATCTCAGATTTTTTTTTATAAACACCACAGTAGGAATTTTCCTGTATCGTACGCACATGAACAACATAACCAGACCCGAAAACCAACAATTTGTGTTTTTGCACAAATGTTGGCTCCGGCTAGGATTCGAACCCTGGACCGGCTAAGTAGAAGTCAGGTACTCTGGCCGTTAGGCGACGAGAACGTAAAGCACCCTATACATGTACCACAGCTGGGTTGGCTAGTCGAGTGTGGGTTGGCGGACTTTATATGTTCTGTAAATATTTAGATAGATTTGCCATGGTAGTTTCCTAACGATGTTTTCCTTCGCCGTTGAACACATGGTAAATCAGCACTTACAATTTCAGAAGAGATTTAGAGAACAAGATAGGTACGTTTATATTAAAGGCCGGCACCGAACCTAGATAACATTGAACCAGAAATTCCATAGAATCTAGTGATTTTCAGGCAAGCTCTCGGCACGGTACTCGGAACGCTCTACAATAAATGTGATTTGATAATATTACCCCCTTTAACATTTGTCATCGCCTTACCACCGTCGGTACCTTAATATCTATAAATATAATAGAATAGTAACTGGCCGATGTCTGTACCTAGGAGATATTTAGGAAAAATATTTAGGCAGGAGATATTTAACATGAGAGGTCTTTATAAGAGCAATAGAAGTTAAAAAAATTATCTTTAGAATTTTTTTTGTCTGTCTGTCTATATGTTGGTACGCGCATCACACAAAAACTACTGCACTTAATTGGATGCGAATTTCACAGTTGTATTCCTAGAGGTCTAACTTATAATCTGAAGCATGTTTCATCTAGTTGCGTTGCCTTGAGGTCCAGCTATTAATCTATCATAAATAATAATAATAATAAATAATAACAAAAACATAACATAGACTCATTTTCTTAGTACTATAATCTTATTTTCTATGTTAGTCCTTAACTTTAACTTATCGTTATTTGAGATGCGAGTCATCACTGCGCCACTCCGCTCGAAATAGCGCAGCAATGACTCACATATTTGCAGTCCAACCTGCTACTAATCATCCTTAAGATGCCATTGGTACTGCCCCGCAGTCTGCGCACCACCGATCCGCATCTTTTTCGCATAGTGGCATAAAAGCAGTCAACTCGCGCAGCCGCAAACATCCCTGATGCACTACAAAAACGAGGCAATCCCATCAGCACCCTAAACAAGTTGTTATATCGAACACGGAGAGCGTTGTATGACTTTTGAGAGTAGTTGGCCCACAGGTTGCACGTGTAGAAAGTTGTGCAGTAGGCTCGTGAACAACGTGATCTTAACGCTGCTTGAACAACGCACAAACCTGCGAGCCAGCATATTCGCTCTCACTGACAACGCCCTCCGTTCTCTCTCGATATCATTGACGTCTTTGAGGTCAGGAGTCAACATATGCCCGAGATATTTAAAATGAAAGACCCTCTCCAATGTCGTGCCATTGAGCAATATGGGTGGTACTTCTTTTGGTGATTTACCCTCAGCCTCAGAGACCATCACTACACTTTTTCTTTCATTGTAGATCAGACCATTTCCTCCCACATAAGCCTCACATATTGACATTAGCTTTCTGAGGCCACAAATTGGCGCACACAGCAGCACCATGTCATCGGCGTAGCATATGTTATTCATACAAACTCCGTCTATGTAGCAGCCGAACTTGGTGCTGCCGAGCTCGCCTAGCAAATCATTCATATAAAGGTTAAAGAGCGCTGGTGAGCTTAAACCCCCTTGCCTCACCCCGCACTCCAACCCATACGGCCGTGAAAACACTCCTGCCCATCGGACATTGTTGACCTGGCTTCTGTACCAATATTTAAGGATATTAATGAGTTCCGGAGGTATGTTGACTTCATTCATCTTTCTCCACAGAATATCATATGAAACCAGGTCAAATGCCTTCGAAAGGTCTAGGAAGCAGGCATAAACTGGAGTCTTACGCCTTGCATAGTAAGTGACGGCATGCTTAAGACCCAGTACCGCACTCTCCGTAGACAATATGGGCAGACGTTGCACTCGCCATCAGGTGAACGTTTTGCTCGTTTCATCACTTTATACAATAAAGGGAAAAGAAAAAATGTAAGAAACCTATTCGGTAATTTAGTAGATGCGAAGTCCCTGTAACGTTCATTGTTATGCTTCTCTCACGCAAATTGTGAAATACTGCAAAATGTTACATCAACTTGAAGGTGGATTATAGCTGTAACGAGAAATTTCCAACTGCCATTGCAAACGGATGCACGTAGAGAGATCTAAATGCACTTAGTAGTAGGGGCTACCTGCTGGTTAAAATAACAGCGTTACAAGCAGAATATTGCTATGGAATTTCATCCTTATGTTCAAGTGCATAAAACTTAAGCTCTTGTGTTAATTATAAAACTTGTTTCCTTCACGTTTCTGCAAAAAACGACGTAAGGTTATTAAGGTGAATTGCGATTTTCAAGCTAATGATTACAGCCATAAAGCTGATATTTCATTTATGTTGAGATAGTTTTGTTATTTTTGGTCAAAATATAACAAAGGCTTTAGTAGACTAACCCGTGAGATGGCAGACAAGACAGCTCAACGCCATCTAAGTAAAGAATTTTATTTTACACTCAAATATATTTGGAATACATCCGAGACTTAGTAATATGTGAAAACCATTACAGACTCGAATTTTGATCAATAATAACAAGTATGAATGCGAAAAGAAGAAATTTCTTCAAGGTTTCCTAATTACTCTATTCATTTAAAAAGGAGTTTTTAAATTTGTAATAATGAAATGTTTTTTTTTAAACGTTGCACAACACTAGAATTTCTCCATATCGTGGGTACATACACAAATTGTAAATGCACAAACAGCCATTCCCGGAACAGTAATTTTTAGGCCAACATAGTGGCACAGAATGCTCAGTGTGGCAGCAGTGATACGTTCTACACTTTTATCCTTTTGCATTTTTTTTGAAACACTGGCACTAGTGATGTGCGGCCAAATTCTATTAAGCCAGTGATGAAAAATACCTAGTGGCCCTTGATAGGTTTTGGGTATTTTCACATTATTATTAAATGGAGTATAGATGAAAATTTATGATTACCGGATAGCTAAATTTCAAGGATCATCACAGATAATTCTAAATTATATAATACTAGCTGGCCCGGAAGACGATGCCCTGCCCGTTCCTGTGACGCGATGACTTTGATTACAGAATTAGATTTAAGTATGAAACTTTACAGCCACACAATCACAGCGCGACCTACCGGGTGAACCATCAAAACCATCATTGCCAGTGATAGTCTCTGCCGTTAAATTTCGTGGATAGCGCTTGAAACACTTACCGTCGACCATGCAAGGTGATAACAGAAAAATTATAAAAATCGGTCCTGCCGTTCCTGAGTTATAAATAGTGTAACTAACCCGACTTTGTTTTATATCATCTTTATAATCATCACTAAAGCCTATCACCAGTTCACTGCTGAATATAGGCCTCCCCAATACTATATGCCGTAGTTGCCACGCTTGGTAGGCTGGTTGGCAAGCGCAATTTATTTCTTCAGATTATTAATTATTGAGGACGAGAGCTGCTGCCCATCTTCTGTGACTTTTACGACACCCACGGGATGGGACGGGATGGTAAATTCTCTTTAGCCTTTTTGTTTAACAAAATGTTGATTATTACCCTATGTAGCATTTTTTAAAAGTTGTTGGTTGAGCTACCTATAAACTGAAAATAATACGTCACACCTTTGTCTGCGATATGTCCGTGGACATTGTCATATTAAATGGAGAGAGACGAGATTAAGAACGACCGGCAGCATAATTACTGTTCTAAATGGTTAAACAGATTTTCACTAAGGTTTTCAAAAATACACTTTTGAAAACCTGGTTAAGCTCTCTATAAGCAAAATATTTCAGACCGTAGTTATAAAGTACATAACAAAGTAAAGAATACATATTCAATGTTACACAAACTTCGTATTTTGATGAGCCTCCATTTTTCCGTTAGCTTTTATAATAATTACTTCAGGCGCGTATATGTAATATATGTATTTTAACTGATTAACTATATATTACCTCATCTGAAATCTATCAGCCTTTTTTTTTTTTTAAAAAAACGAAGCGCCGCAGTAGGATTTTCTTGTATCGTGGGTGCGTTTTACAAACATATATTTCACATGCACAACACAACCAGACCCGAAAAGGGACAACAATTTGTGATTTTGCACAAATGTTGCCTCCGGCTGGGAATCGAACCCAGGAGCGGTGGCGCAGAAGTCAGGTACGCTAACCACTACGCCACTTTAACTTATTACGTACTTTTAATATATCTTAAAAGTATAACTCCAAATTTCGGGTGGACTATATTTTCATTTTTCATTTTCATTACATTTTTGTCATGATTTCAACCTATCACAAGTCCACTGCTGAACATAGGCCTCCCCCATCTCTCATCTTGGGGAATTTTGCCATAGTTGCCACTTTTAGCGGGCGGGTTGGCAGCCGCAGTTTATTTATTCTATTCCAGGAAGATGCTGCTGCACATCTCCTGGTTTTATTTTTCTCTCTTTCACTTTTACGACATCCACGGTATGAGATGGGGTGGTAGATTCTCTTTAACCGCCACCGCACGATAATATAAACTCCTAAGCATTCCTAACTTATTCAGGACACTCGTTTGTCACGAGCCGTGTGTCACGAGATCGAAGTTTTCGTATATAAATATGGCATCTAATGACCGTCCGAGGGAAGATTCGGACCTCGGACTGTAGACTTGTGTGTCGGTAACTCTGGGCGGAGAGAGCCGCCCTTGAACGAGGGTGTATCGTGTCTTCGCGGCGTTATTATCGCCTATTGCGTTATTGTCGCTCCCTATTGCGGTCGTGCGTCGTTGTGCGTGCTGGTGCTATAACTGTTAACTGTATTTACAGTGTTAGTTAGTTCGTGGCTGACCGTCTCGTGGTCTGAGGGTGCCCAGATATCCGGGTCGTCGAGCACGTTTCGCGGGCGAGACGTGCGTCCGGTCGCGTTTTTGCTCGATTAGTAATTTACTGCTTTAAACACCACAGCTTTTCCGAAAAACTGTCGTGATAATTGTCTGAAGTAATTAAGGGCATTTCACAGTCGCTGTGAAATTTCGGGTGGTGAAGTCGAAGTGTAGCTCAAACTCGCGCTGTAATGATCTTCGTCGAAGACGATCAGACGACTGGTGTGCGGGTATGATAACGCTTTTCTTACACATAATAATGTTTAAATGAACCGTGGCATGTAATAATTCCTAAAAATATGTACATATTAACTTAAACTTCAAACAGTAAACAAATGGCAAAGACGATCCAATAACCAATCCTACATTGCGCTCTCATATACAAATCATTGGAGCCGTACTGCGTCAGCAGAAGGGAGAAACTCAAAATGCGAAAAGAACAATTTTGTCAGAGGAATAAGTTTGCCCACGCTTTAACATACAACGTGACTCGCTTGGAGTTATTCAGCGCGATTCAAGTTTCTTTGAATTACTTACCACATTGGATTAAATATTTCAAATTACTATCGTGAATGTGTATGAAAGTGTGACATGGTATGGATGCAGCAACAATTTATATTACGAGTATCTAAAAGAAATAGATTTATTGAAGTAATATAGTACAACAACATTTTAAATCATCAAGTGATCTCGTTTATATGAAACTAGATACTCGTATATGTGGTTCAGTTTCAAGGTTTGGAAAATCCCAAAGTGAATTTCACAAGTTTTATTTTTTGTAACAATAAAATATTGATAATTCACCACTTATCAGCATTTATTCACGTTATTCCACTGTTACGCAACAATTTTTTTTATCACTTCAGTCTATCACTAGTCCACTGATGAACATAAGCCTCCTCCATAGATTGCCACTAACGTTAGTAGCTCTCATTTTCGGAGGAATTTGCCATAGTTGCCACGCTTGGCAGGCGGGTTGACAATCGCAGTTTATTTATTGAGATGTTCCAGGAAGATCCTGCTGCCCATCTCCTTTTAACTTTCCATTTGTTTACTTTTACGACACCCACTGGATGAGATGGATGAGTTTCTGTCTGTGTCTTTCTAGTTTTGGGCCATTAGCAGGTCTTAATGGCTTTAAATTTGCTTCAGCCAGACGCCGCCTTACTGTATCCGTACTCAGATTGTTTCCTCCAGCTCGTAAATGATGATACTTTTATAGTATCAACAGCCGTAAGAATAAATTTATAAGACACCACATTTATAACTTTTTAATTGCAAAACTAAAACAAACGCGAAATAATTGATTTTAATTTTTTGATACTAAATTCAAAAACGATAATTATTTTACATTTTCAGTTTTTTATACTGGTAGCTCAGGGGTTAGGCGCTCGCTTTAAGTGTCATAGTACGCGAGTGACCTGGGTTCGATTCCCGGTGCCGGCACCACTAAAATTATTAATTGCAATTTTAAGTGCTAATTTACCACGTGCTTAGCGGTGAAGGAAAACATCGTGAGGAAACCTGCATGTCTGAGAAATAAAAAATATTTCGAAGACATGTGCAGTCCGCCGACCCGCATTGGAGCAGCGTGGCGGATTCTTCCTAGCTCCAAAACCCTCTCAGAAATGAAAGGATGCCTGTGCTCAGCAGTGGGAGATTTGTAGGCTGAAACTTGTTTCAAAAATAAATAAAATGGTTTTGTATATTATTTTATGTGGCATTAAATATTCTTTAATTATTTCTTTATTTCATACAGCTAGGTCAGGTACTTTTGAAGATATTGAAGATTTTCTTACCAAACCCTTTCCTCTGGACCAACAAGATGATGAATATTTAAGAAATATACGGAAAAAGGTATTAAGAAACTAATTTCTATTTCCGTATATTTCATACATGATACATACATACAATCACGCCTTTTCCACATAAGAGGTAGGCAGAGACTTTATCAGTAGCAAACTCCCACTCCGCTCCCGCGGGAAACGAATCTTGACGGGTGGCGGAAGATAGGAAAGAAAATAGAAATGAAGGAACAAAGAAATATTTATTTGTTGCATGCACGCACAGATGACAAATAAAAGAAAACAAATGACGGAACTGTAATAAAAAAACTAAATTAACATGTACTGGTACATACATAAAGTATTCAATCAGTTGGTTGAAATATCTAAGCCTGTAGAGATAAGCGACATTACAATACATTTAAATTTTTCATCATTCAACACATTCTCGTAAAAAAGTTGTCTGTTGTTGTATTGTATTTAACAAGTATAATTTTTATATGCGAACCTAGTTTTTTTTTAAAAGAAGAGGGGGCAAACGAGTAAGCGGCTCATCTGATGTTAGGTGATCGCCGCCGCCAATGAACATCCGCAACACCAGGAGAGTCGCGGGTGCGTTGCCAGCCTTTGAGAAAGGAATAGGCTCTTTTCTTGAAGGTAGGTTTCCTAAGTCATATCGGTCCGGAAAAACTGCTAGTGGCAGCAAGTTCCACAAAGTGGTCGTGCGTGGAAGAAAATTCTTCGAAAAGCGCACAGTGGTGGAATTCCACCCATCGAGATGATATGGATGGAATTTGGTAGGGATTTCGGTATTTTTATTAGTTTAGGCTACTGATCTTCATAGGTGAAATTTTTTGGGCGCTTTCTTGAATATATACAAATTGACGTCCAAATTGTATATACAGAGTAACTGACGTCAACGTTTTTTTTTTATAGAATAGGAGGCAAACGAGCAGGTGGCTCACGTGATGGTAAGTGATCACCGCCGCCCATGAACACCTACAATACCAGAGGAATAGCAGATGCGTTGCCGGCCTTTAAGAAAGGAATAGGCTCTTTTGTTGAAGGTCCCTAAGTCGTATCGGTCCGGAAAAACCGCTGACGGCAGAACATTCCATAAAGTGCAAGTGCGTGGCAGAAAATTCCGCGAAAAACGCACTGTGGTGGAATGCCAACCATCAAGGTGGTGACGATGGAATTTGAGGTTATGCCGTAAGGTGCGATGGTGAAATTTAGGGGCTGGAATTAATTCGAACAATTCCTCGGAACACTCCCCATGGTAGATCCTGTAAAAAATGCAAAGAGATGCAACATCTCTTCGCAGAGCCAGGGGATCAAGCCGATCAGATAGGACATGGTCGTCGACAATTCGAGCCGCTCTTCGTTGAATGCGGTCAAATGGAAGGAGCTGACACTGGGGTGCCCCCGCCCAGAGATGAGAACAGTTCTCCATGTGCGGCCAAACCTGCGCCTTATAAAGTTGCAAGCGGTGGGCCGGCATGAAGTACTGTGCGCTCTACTAAGCACGCCAAGCTTCTTGGAGGCCAATTTGGCCTTCCCTTCCAAGTGACCGCGAAATTGAACGTTGCTCGGTATGTCGACGCCAAGGATTCCGATACTGGCTGAGGCAACAAGGGGAGTGCTCTGGAAATGAGGTGATACGACGAAGGGTTTCTTTTTTGCGGTAAACGCGCAAACTTGTCTTGTTAGGGTTGAACTCGACTAAATTTAGTCGGCCCCAGTCCGAGATTTTGTCTAACAAAATCTCGACTTCAGACACAAGTTTGTTCCGGTGCTCTTCGACGTGTTCCCGAGAAATATTGGCACGGCCTGTGTATAAGGCATCACCAGTACTGTCATCTGCATAGCAATGAATGTTACTAATCTGTAACATATCATTGATATGCAGAAGAAACAGGGTTGGCGATAGCACACAGCCTTGTGGGACACCAGCGTTCACAGACTTGGATTCCGAGCATGCACCGTCAACTAAGACCTTGATGCTTCGGTCTGTGAGAAAACTAGTGACCCAATTGCAAAATTTCTCGGGAAGCCCATATGAAGGAAGCTTCGAGAGAAGCGCATTGTGCCAGACCCGATCAAAGGCTTTCGCTATGTCCAAACTAACTGCCAGGGCCTCCCCGTTGCTCTCTACTGCCTCCGCCCATCGATGGGTGAGGTACACTAGAAGATCACCAGCTGAGCGACTCCGACGGAAGCCGTACTGGCGGTCACTAATCAACTGGTGCTCCTCTAAGTACCTCAAGAGCTGGCAGTTTATAATGGATTCCATTATTTTGGAGAACAAGGAGGTGATGGCGATCGGTCTGTAGTTGGACGGATCTGAGCGGTCGCCTTTCTTAGGGATCGGGTGCACCAAAGCTGTTTTCCATGCCTTCGGGACGACGCCTAGAGAGTAGGAGTACCGAAAGACGCGTAAGGACCGGTGCCAACTCTGGAGCACGCATCCTCAACACAATAGGGGGAATTCCATCGGGCCCACTCGACTTTTGGATGTCCAGGGAGAGGAGTGCTTTGCGCACTGAGCTCTGAAAAAACCGGATGTCCGGCATAGAGCACTCACTGCACGGGATGGTCGGCGGTGAGTTCCCCCTGACATCGAGAGTCGAGTTGGACGCAAAAAGAGAACCTAGAAGATCGGCTTTCTCCTTTGCGTCATGGGCCAGCGAGTTGTCCTCCCTGTGCAGAGATGGTAGTGATAGCTGACAGAAATTCCCTTGGACAGCCTTGGCGAGTGACCAGAACGCACGTGTTCCGGAAGGAAGACGAACTAGTTTCTCACCAATTCTGCCAATGTGCTCAGACTTTGCCGCAGCAATGACTCTTTTGAAGGACCTGGAGGCAGAGTTGTACTTATTCTTAAAATCGCTAGATTTTGAATACCGAGACGCTGATGCATTAACCCAGGCCTGGAAACAAGCTTTTGGCGAGATGCCATTCTGCAGGTGCTACCATACCAAGGCTTAGATCCACCACCGATGGGCACCACAGAGGATGGAACGAAGAGTTCCATTCCCTGAAGTACCACATCGGCGACAGAATTGGCAACGACGTCGGGACTATCCAGCGAGAAGCAAACCATCCCCCATGGGTAGGATGCAAAGAAAGACCGCATCCCTTCCCATTCCGCTGACCTGAAATGCCACACACGGCGGCAGCCTACAAATCGCGACCGCAATGGGCACATGATAGGCACTTTACTCCGGATCAAGCAGTGGTCCGAAGATCCCAGAGGGGCATCGACGGAAACCACATAGCCGTCCAGATGAGAGGTCAGCAGAAGATCCAGCAGGGAAGGTGTATGATCCTTCACATCTGAAACCCGCGTTGGCGAAGTAACCAGTTGTGTCAGATCATATGCCAAGGCAAAGTCAAAAACAGATCTCCCCGCATGATCAGTGGTTCGAGAGCGTAGCCATTCGGCGTGGTGGGCGTTGAAGTCGCCGAGTACCACGATCTCTGCGGATGGGATCTGCTGTAGCACGGAATCTGCCGCCATTTGGATGTGGTCGATGAGTCGGTCAGTTTCGGTATTACCGCTGTGGGACCTATAGAGGCACCCATAGACGCGTGGGTGGTCGTCGCAGTCTATGCGTAGCCAAAGGATGGATAGGTCCCTACCTTCAAGGCTGCCGAGGCGTTGAGAACATATATCCTCTCTGACGTATACACAAACCCCGGCCCGTGGCACAAAGGAATGTTCCAGCTTGTACCCCGGGGAGGAAAGATAAGAGGTATCCGCCGGAGATGATATCTGCGTCTCGGTAAGAAAAAGCAAGGCCGGCTTTGCCGTCTCCAGATGGTAGTGGACGGCATCAAGATTGGAATGTAGTCCCCTGATATTGCAGAAATCCACAGCAGGCGCGGTAAGGGGTGCCGAAGGTTTTTTGCTACGTTTGCCTCGAACAGTGTGGTAACAGAGCGGAACTTTGACCCACCCCAGAATACGAGGGGCAGCCTGTGCATCCACGCTCAGGTAGCGATTGGTAGCCCGAGCGCGGATGCCCAGAGGAGGATTCTCCAGCACCGGGGGTAGATTTTTTATTTCCGCTACCATGTTTTGGGGGAGGGGGGTGGGTGGGCCTCCGGTTACCTGCACTCACCAGACGAAACGCAGAAGTTTGTTAAACATCTACTTCACGCCGGTATTCAATTAAATTACCTCACAGAAGTGAGGTAATTTAATTGAGACAATTGATCTTCAATAGTCACAAAAACGAAAATAATTATAATATCCTTTACAATTTTTTAAAGCTACTCGTACCTTATTAGTTGTAGGCGGTGGAACTGGGAAATTTCGCAACGCTAGTCCTAAGCTGAATTGAAAATAGTAATTTTCGATGGTTTTAAAGAAAATTTTGGAACGGAAACACATAAAGGTTTCGGCTAAACGCCCTTACCGCTCTATCACATTTTTATCTGGCGAAGCTGTGAAATCCTTCAGGCTAACACGGACCATTCGTATAAAAAAAATGCGTTCACCCCGATGAAAATCCTTGTGAATTCACTAGTTCGCAAGGTTTTTCATCTCATCTTAGATCAGACGCAAATATTCCTATTGCGAATACTAAAAAAACAATTGTTGACCAAATTTCATCACGAAAATTTGAAAATCGAAATATCAGCTAATAATGTAGAATTAAACAGTCGTTTTATGCAAGCTCACGGAAAACGGACGTAGCGATGACCATCTATGTAACGATTAAATAACGACTGCAATGCGGTTTGAATAACGGGAATAAACGTTAAGCAATTCAGTTGTGACGAGTTGAAACACCAAACACTTCGATTTATTAACAAAATAAACACATCTTTCATTCTGCAGTATTTCCGTGATTCAAACTACTTCGATTCGCAGTGGCTGAACTGAATTCCAAATTTCAATTTTTTTTATTTGAAAAGTGACGAGACGAACAAAACGTTCCCCTGATGGTAAGTGCAACGTTTGCCCATAATAAATGCTGCGTCACCCTGAACATTTCTGTTTGACGCCACACTGCGCTTATCACCCTGAGACTTCAGTTCTTAAGTCCCATATGCCCAGTGATTACACTAGCTCTCAGTGCCCATCAAACCGAAACACAGTAATGTTTGCACACAACTGCTTCACGGCAGAATAACTGGCCCTGGAATGGTACGTGCCTAGACGGATTCCTGCATAGGAATCCTACCACCACTAAATATATTACTAATTTAATTTTAATTTTAAGGTTTTGTTGGTAAAACAGGCAAAAGTTTCCAACTTTTTAATTATACCATTTGTTTCCATATTATGTGAACAGCGTGATAAGGGAATGTTATGGTGTGGTAGAAGATGCAGTAACAAAGATAGAAAAGAGATGCTTAGATGGTATGGACACGTAGAGAAGATGGATGAAAAACAGGTAAGCCGGTAAGAGTCGACGTCGGTGTCGTAGGTATCACGATCAGATCCAAGTCGTTTTAAGTTCAAGTTCAAGTTCAAGTTCAAGTTCAAGTTCAAGTTCATTTATTTGTAAACATAGGTATATAATATGATATTATACTTAGAATGTTACATCCTCTATGTTTTGCCGGGAAAGAAGGCGTACAAATACATAATATGTGTTTGTACGCCTAGACTAAAAAATATAATTTTTTCTAGGAATAGAAAACATAAAAATTTAAACATAAAAATATAAAGAAAGTAGTAAGTCAGAATTAAAATTTAAAGTTATTTTTTTAGTACATTAACAATATAAAGTAAAATATTAACATTAATCGTATACAAAAATTGTCAAAAAAAAATTATAATGTCATGTCAATTTATTAAGAAATTATTTTGTCCGTTAAATAATCTGCAATTGTATAATATCACTTACTTACTAAGATGGCGGGTAGTTTTCTTTTAAAATTACTTAAATTGCTATTCTTTAATGTGTCAGGTAATTTATTAAATATTTTTTTGGCCATACACATAAAATTCTTATTAAACAGTGTAGTTCTTGCATATGGTACATCAATCTGTAGTTCATTTTTATCACGCAATTTTCTATACAGACTCTTAAAGGCGATTTCAAATAAATTGATATGAGTTTTTACAAATACGTTTATTTCACATATATAAAGGGATGGGAAGGTCAGAATTTTTAAATTTATAAAAGAATGTCTACAGCTAGCAATTGCCGGTATATTTTCCATCGCTCTAATACACCTCTTTTGGGCTCGAAAGATAAGATGTTTGTTTATAGAATTGCCCCAATATACGATTCCATATCTAAGAGCGGATGCGACAAATCCGTGATAGGCTATTAATATTACTTCTTTATTAGAAATTTTAGTAAGTCGGTACAACGCGTAGGCAGCTTTATTGAGTGTCTTACACACTTCTTCCGAGTGCGTTTTCCAGGACAAATTGTAGTCTATTAATAAACCCAGAAACTTTACAACTTTTGTTGGATGTATTTCTACTCCTTGGTATTTAATAATTAAATTTTCGTTAGTAAGTCTCTGATAAAAATGCATAATCTTTGTCTTTTTCAAATTAATTATTAGATTATTATAATTTAACCATTCAATTATTGTATTCAACGTTAAATTTATTTCATATTCATAAGTAGATACGAGTACATTGGTTATGTCAAAAATACCGGCATCCGACGAGCTAGTATGAAAACGCTAATGAAAGTAGTACCATCGAAAGATGTGCGTCAGGGTGGTAACAAGTAAAATGATGTGGTCTCTGTCTACCCCGATCGGAGAGAGGTGTGACTCTATGCATGTATGTATGTTTTATTTTCATCCCCCATTATGTGAATGTTCCTCATATCTGGTTTCAGAGTTGTTGGCTCAGGGGCTAGGCGCTCGCTATAAATGTCATAGTACGAGTATGTGAATGACCTGGGTTCCATTTCCGGTGCCGACACCGCTTTTTAATAGAATTTTTAAGTGCAAATTCACGTCAATCTACTCTATTTTTTTTAATGATTAACATGAAAATACGATATAGCCCTAAGGATTAGCAAGCTGAAGTGGCAATGGGCCGGCCACATCGCTCGTAGAACCGATAACCTTTGGTTCTCAAGTGGCAACCTCGTACCAGCAAACGCAGTGTAGGACGTCCCTCCACTAAATGGAGCGACGACCTGCACGGTTTGGCGGGAAGTGGATGGATGCAGGTGGCTCAGAACTGTGTTTTGTGGCAAACTATGGGGGAGGCCTTTGATCAGCAGTGGATTAAAATAGGCTGAAATGATGATGATGGTGAACATGAAATAACTACCCGCGGGGTTTCTTCGTGAATCTTGCAGTATGGAGGTATTTTTGGTAAATTACGAATTAAAAAATTACAAGTATTACGTTAATTATTTATATGGAATAAAAATAATTCTATTCCATTCTGTTCTCAAACCCGCATGTCTGAGAAATAAAAATATGACGACGTCGGGAGACCGTTTTGTGAATTTATCGTTACTAATTTAATTAAAATATAATGGTGATACATGAAAATGTGAAAATAAGTTAACATATTTATGTTTAATTTAATTATTTTTATACATATTGTCAATTGTTTATATCTACTACTAAAAGTTTAATTTCAATCTTACAAGTATAATAAAACTACAGAATTTGTATGTTTAAACGCGCTAATCTCCGGAAATATAAATGCGAATGGAAAAATAAATTTTATCTTTAGAAAGCCGTTTACTGAAAGTACAACTAGAAAATTATGCATAACAGCAATAAAATAAATATTTTTGACTTTTGTTATTGCTATAAATTTAAAAAACATATGAATATAATATTTTTCATGTGAACGGTATTAATAATTAACAAATTTAATAAAAACCGTGCTCTCTAGCTTAACAGAAATGGCGTTATTAATATTGAATCACGAGTAAACTAAATAAATTTGTAAGTGAATACCGCATGCTACGTTAATAGTACTATTGTGTTGCGAAAATAAAAATTTGCAACAATTAAAATTTGTCAGGAAAAAATACTATGGAAAAGTACTATCCGAAACGTTCTACAGAAAATAAAAAAAAAAAACATTAATCGGAGCGAAAAAATTATGTAATTTTACTGACAATAGCGCATGCTAAATATTTGCGGTCCTCCCCTTCCTCGCCTGTCCTAACATTTTACATCTCTGCATTATTCCGGCTGCGCAATAAAAACATTACACGTTTTGTACTCGTATAAAATAAAAATAACTACCGGACTAAAGAAATAAATTTTTTGCTCAAGTCGCAGCAACGACTTACAGGATTAATAAAAAAATATATTTATATTTACATATTGTAAATACAAGATGTGGTAGCAATACTCTAGCGAAAAGGTTTTACGAAACTCACTCACGAGGACGATATTTCTAGAATAGCGTCGTAGGTACCTACCGACTGGTAGGCGAATTTCGCTGAAAATAATTATAAATTAACCTATGTATTCTCAGGTTATTTTTGTTCCTTTCCTCCAAATTATTGTAAATTGTGAAATGATTAAATTAATATTTTATTTTGTATTTAAAAAAAATAGATATGTGAGTCTTTAAATTCCCGGATAAACGATTTTACTGGTGGTAGTATTCCTATGCAGGAATCCGTCTAGGTAGGACCATCCCAGGGCCAGTTATTCTGCCGTGAAGCAGTAGTGTGCAAGCATTGCTGTGTTTCGGTTTGAAGGGCACTGTGAGCTAGCGTAATCACTGGGCATATGAGACCTAAGAACTTATGTCTCTGGTGATGGGCGCAGTGTGGTGTCACACACACAGAAATGTGAAATGTGGGTGACACAGCATTTGTTATGGGCAGACGTTGCACTTACCACCAGGTGAACGTTTTGCTTGTTTCATCACTTTATCCAATAAAAAACGATCCAAAAAAAAACGAGGATACATGAATAGAGGGAGAACCTATAGTTTAGAAAAAAAGTAATAAGGAAAATACTTTTCAAACGCTTTCAACATTGTTGACTACGATATCCTTCTGTCTATCCTATCCTATCTGAGATTCTCATCCTCAGCTTTAGAGTGGTTTTCGTCCTATCTTCGCGGCCACCAGCAGTCGGTCCGGTCCGGACATCAGTATTCCGCTTGGGCAGACATTGAATCTGGCGTGCCGCAAGGCGGTATATTGTCTCCTATAATGTTTTCTTTATTTATAAACTCAATATCTCATGTTATCAATTGTACGTACCATCTGTATGCCGATGATCTTCAGCTATATGTACAATCCAGCACCAACGACATTGACAGTGGGATTAGAGAACTGAATGAGAACTTAGATCCCATCAGAATTTGGTCATACAAATATGGTGTTTCAGTAAATTCGTCAAAGTGTAAAGTAATGATTGTGGGTAGCCCAAGAACGTTGACTAAGATTGACTATGAAAGCCTGGAACCTGTATTATATAATGGACAATTAATTCCCTTTTCTCATTCCATAGTAAATCTTGGCTTGCATATGAATGACACCATGAACTGGGGAATACAAATTTCTGAAATTAGCCGAAAAGTTGTTGCCACCTTATGTTCCCTTTATCGTCTCAAAAATTTCCTTCCCTTCTAAACTAAGCTTACGCTGGTATATTCTCTTGTCGTTTCCATTATCGACTATGCTGATGTGTGCTATCCAGATCTTTCGCAAAATCTTCTGAACAAGTTGGAGCGCCTTCTCAATAATTGTATCAGATTTATTTTGAATTTACGGAAATATGACCACATCTCTGCTTTTCGCTGTAAGCTTAAATTTTTTATGCTTCAAAGGCGTTGCTGCAGAATCTTGCTAACCCTTTTTTCTATTTTAAATGACCCCAATTCACTTTCTTATCTTAAGGGTTACTTCAACTTTCTTTATTCAACTCTTGATTGTGAACCTCGTTCCTCTTACGCTCTTAAATTTCGTATTCCTCAGCATAGTACTGGATTCTTTAATTCATCTTTCACAGTTCAGGTTATACTTCTCTGGAACGCCCTACCCGATGATGTGAAAAAAACACAGAATAAGCATTCTTTTAAACGACTGGTTCGCCAACATTGTTTGGAGGAATACAATATCTGACGATATATATATTTATATAAATATATTTTTTTATTAAATATTTTATACATGTATGTATGTATGTATATTAATATCTATGTATGTGTATATATAATTGTATGTATAAGTGTAAGTATCTGTATATATGTTTTGATTTTATTATTGCCCGTTTCGCACCTGCCAACACTAAATTTTCTTCTCCCAGGGTTGACTGGAAGAGAATGCCACAAGGCATTAAGTCCGCCCGTTGTAACCCCTTAGAGGAAGGTGTCTTACAATAAAGTATTAAATAAATAAATAAAAATAAATAAAAGAGAATATAAAAACAGGAAGTGATTTTGGTGATGGTAGGATTCATATGCGGGAATCAGTCTAGATATCTACCACCGCAGGGGTAGTTAAAAAGCTGCTGTCGTGAAGCAGTAGCATATAGGAAAGATTACACACAGAGGGGCGACGAAGCCGTCTAGACAGAGCAATTGTGCGGTATAGTGACATCTATGTCGCTACATGAGAAGCCCAAGAAATATTCCCATACGTCCATAATCGCGCTATGAAAGTTATCTGAGATGCGAACATATAAACAACATCTAAATATTGCAAGTCGGAGGAGACGTCCTCCCCAGGTCAGACCACTCGATCTGATGGGTAGCCCTTTTCCTTGGCAATATAATCCGCCAAATGCCTGGCCAACTGGCCGATACTGGCTTAAGCAGTATGGTATCTTTGTTGAAGGCGTGTCGCGTCCCTTTCGCTTAAAGTCAATATTATTTTATAAAATATAATAAATATTGTTATTAACTGAATATGGTTCACACCACGTGCGCTATTACAAATTGTGTGTCTGCTTCAAAAATAAATAAAGCACTGATTTTTCTTTTGCTTCCACATTATGAAGAAACGTATGTCATATTTTTTTATTTACAGTAATTCAAATTCAGTCTATATTTTTCGGGATTCTATATTTTCTTATTTCATCATCTTATATTCAGGAGTCTATATTGTTCAAGTAACAAAATGTTCGAAAGTTATTAGTGTCGATCCTCTTGTAAGGCTTTAGCTTTATTTTATTAAAAGTGAACACAATGCAGACATGGTAAGAATCCTGTCAAGTTATTAATTTTACGTTATGACTTTCTTAGTATTTTTAAACAGCTAGGTCACGTCCAATAAAGAATTAAATTATGCTATCTCTTTCTTGTAATCGAGATGAATAAAAGAGAGCGTTAAAATTTTCGAAAGCTTGTGGCAGATCGGCCTCTGGGCGCATTTGATACTGGCACCATTTTCGTTCACACCTCTTTTTTAATTTTGTATTTCGTTTATGAAAATTTACGAGGATACGAGGACATCTGCCCTGGCTTTGATAGCATGTATTCATTTCAGCGGTTTAGATGTTTTACTAAAAAACTGTGTCTTGGTATTGTAACTATTCAGCTTACACGTCTAAAATAAATTTCGTGACCAGGAAATAGACTTAATCTTTTTTAAGATTATTTCTAAAGGTTATTTCATTCTAGGCCATTTTAATGATATACTCTCATGTTAATAAATTGTGATCGTCATAGGTAGGACCCTTTTATCTACGTTGTGGTTATTTATAGTAATTTGTTCTTTTAGGTGTATCATAACTAAAATTCGTTATAACTGTGTGACACACTGACATTACCGAATTCGAGGATTGCGGTGGCCATTTATTAAAGCGATCCGATTATTCTGGTCATAGAACGTTGGAAATTCTTAATTCTAGAATTGTTGAATGATTATGATGTTACGTTGACGAATATTTATAAGTAGTCATTTTCATTTGAAACTTTGATCTAAATTTTCGTGGTTTGATTTGTCACATGTTACTGGCGGAAGGATTCCTATGCAGAAATCCAGCTATGAATATGCTATGAAACATTATAAAAAACACCCCATCCCATTCTAATGAAACATTAAAAAAATCGTATAATACAACAAGGGTCACCAAAATATTAGCTAAAATCTTGAACAGAACAGTAAATCGCATAACTGCATTTAAATAAATAATCGTCTGCGAAGGTTTTGTAATAAAATTACAATCCTATCTCTAAAACTGAAAAGTGTTCATGTAATGTCAATTATAAAATCCTTAAATTCGAGAGTGTTCGTGTATAGCTAACACCATACTATAAGTCCGAGGGTGGAGTACCGCGCGGAGGGGCATACCTGACAGTTTATATACTATAGGTATGGGGGTCGAGCATGACTCTGTACAGTATCAAGTTGCATAGTGCTAATATTCCATACAAATATCCTATCCTAAGTAAAGTATACGATAAAAAAGGTCTATCATTGAAGGTCTCTTGTAAGAAATGATATAATAAAGATGAGTTGGAACATGAAATTATTAAGATACTAGTAGATTAGACTTTCATACCATCACATCAGAGAGGGTGTGGCTATTAGCATTTCGGTGCTGGATCTTACTCTTTCGCCCCATGTCATAGGGCGTCAGTTCTATGATACACGGTCTAACACCGGCGTCTTAGTGGCTTGCTACTATGACACGTTGGTATTTTTTTGTTAGTTAAACAACTTTTGCCAAAGTCGATATTTTTATCATATTGGTGTGTTGTGAGGAGGCACCATGTATGTTATAGTCACGATAATACTTACTACTATTGTGGTATTGTGTTTTAGTGACGGTTATATGAATGAGTTGCGTCTGATTCAATACGACTTATGATTCTGGTTGACGGAGGTTTTTGCAGAAGTGTAGATGTTTGCTGAGACCGTACAGAGGCCCTTGTGTTGGCGTATGTCTGAAGATAGTCGTATTGATGCCTGTTGCACTTGTGGCAATGCGTCTTTGTGGCAGTTGCATAAATATCGTTTGTATAAACGTTGCGTCTTGCACTTGGTTTGACTCACATTTCTTTAGCTTTGTCCAAGTCGGGTCTCTCTATAACGAGACTGCAGACTGTCTGCCAATGTGTTGAATAATAACAATATTAAATAAAACTCTCAGTAAATTCCCACAAATGAATGATAACTGGAAACTTGGTGGTGGGTGAGACAAACTCGAACGAAATACATAATACTCAACGTCAGTTACACAAACCCATTTTGACGACGATAATAAAATGCCGACTGCCTGATGGCTGATTGATAAATATAAATGATAAAGAATGGCAAAATATATCATTACAATGGTTGGTGGAGCTAATGCGTCTACTTCATGCAGATGGTAGCTGGCGGGAGGAGACTCAAGGCTACGGCCGAAAGCCGTGCAACGTGGGACCCCATATCTTTGAAGTGAGCAGTGGACTCACGACGTGTTCTGCGGCATATTGCCGTGCTGACCTTGTATTAGATGTTAATGCCACAGACTCTACAATCATAAACATCTGCAGTTGCAGCGGTCTGGCGAAGTGGTGGCGCGTACGGAAGGCTTATTTGTTATTGGGCCAGGCCAAATAAACACTGTGAACCCCTTACAAGAGTTTAGGGATTAGTAATTAATTAGTTATTCGTACACTGTCTTAGACTTGCAGCTTCTCTAGCGAATAAACATCTTTCCAGCACCACAATGCGCATGTCACCCTGAGACAAGTTCTTAAGTCTCATATGCCCAGTGATTAGGCTAGCTCTCAGTGCCCTTCGGACCGAAACACGGTAATGTTCGCACACTACTGCTCACGGCGAAATAACTGACCCTGGGGTAGAACCTACACGGATTCCTGCACAGGAATCCTACCACCCTACACACACGTTAGCTTATATCTAATAACAAAATATATTGAGAACCTGCTAAGGCCCGTTATATGCGGACTACGGGCAAAGAGAAAAACATTTTCTGGGGACAGAAATCTGTTTTTGGAAACGGGACTACACCCAGTAGAAATGCGTCTATTGGCCGTTGCTTCGCTATTCATAACAGACTTAAAGCTGATGATTTTAAACATATAAAATTTTGTGAATTCGAAAGTACACAATTTATCAATACATAAAATATATAATATCAAAGCTTTCCCAGTGATTTTTTTCCTCAATTAACGTTATGTCGAGTGTACAGCACTGTGACTTTGAGCCAATTCTTACTTTAGTGGACCGCACGCTTGAATGTAAAGTGTAAGGACGTTTTTTTTTATTTGATATAAGAGACGGAAGGAGCGAAACGTTCACCGGTAAGTGCAACGTCTGCCCATAACAAATGCTGTGCCACACTGTGCCCGTCACCCTGAGACATCAGTTCTTCAGTCTCATATGCCCAGTGATAACGCTAGCTTTCAGCGCCCTTCAAACCGAAACACAGTAATGGTTGCACACTACTGCTTCACGGCAGAATAACTGGCCCTGGGGTGGTACCTACCTAGACGGATTGCTGTATAGTAATCCTACCACCTATAAATGGCTCAAATTTAATAACTTCGATTTTTTTAAAGCGGGATAAAATATTAGGTGCTATGTGATAATTACTAGGAATATAAGACTGATGTCTCGGGGGGCGGGCGCAGCGTGATGCCACACAGAAATGTTCTGGGTGACACAGCATTTGTCATTGTTATCAGCAGACGTTGCACTTACCATCAGGTGAAAGTTTTACTCGTCTCGTCACTTTCTCCTATAAAAAAAGAGAACAGTAAAAGAGTACCAAAGTGAATAAACATAATTCCCAAACCAGTGACAAACACTGTTGATGTTTCTACTGGTGGTAGGATTCCTATGAAGGAATCCTTCTAGGTAGGAACCACCGCAGTGCCAGTTGTTCTGCCATGCAGCACTAGTGCGCAAATATTACTGTATTTCGGTCTGAAGGATACTGAGAGCTAGTGTAAGAACTGGACATATGGGACTCAAGAACTCAGAATGTCACAGCGGGATGAGTGCAGTATCATTTGTTATGGGCAAACGTTGCACTTTCAATGAGTGAACGTTTTGTTTGTCGACTTACTTTCTAAAAAAAGAACATCGGGAGACAAGACAAGGGTACTAAAAAGCTTACCTGCTGCATTTTGGATAGCTGGTCCATTTTTCGAAATCAACAAATGTTCGTATGGTCTTTAGATAGTTGTTCCAGGTCTTGGTGTTTGTTTGTCAATGTATGTCTGTAAAATGATTCAAAGTCAAAGTCATTTTTTTATTTAATTTAGGCTTGTTTAAAGCTCTTATGAACGTTAAAATCTACACCGATTCAAAAAGTGACCGTCTCAGAGAAGAACCGGCAAGAAACTCTTTGTCTTTCTTTTTTCTCAATGCCATATTAGATTATGTCATTTATAAATTACATAAAATTAATTACTGCATCATAAATTTAGTAGCCAGGGAATTTGCAAGTGCAGAGTATGAGTTATTTCCACACATCTTTGTCGCCTATGTAATGATCTATTTTATAATACGCTTTATCTAATAATGTCCTCTTGACAAGTTTTTTAAAATCTATGTCCGATTTTTGTGTTACACTAACTACTCTTAGTAGATGTATAAAATTCCTAAAAAATGTATACATCTACTAAGAATAGATTTTCCAGTTTCAGCCAACCTAAACATAGGAACTTCTAGCGTGTCGCCTCGACCAATAGTAAATTTCTTGTTAAATAAATTAATGTTTTTCTGTACGTACATAATATTTTCAAAAATATACAACGACGACAGTGTCAAAATATTAGTCTCCCTGAATAGTTCTCGTAGACTCGCGGGGTCCCAAGTTAAAGATTGCCCGAAATGCTTGTTTTTGCAAAATAAATATTGTTTCCAATCCAGCTACAGATCCCCACAGTAATAAGACAATACCGTGGAAGTATTCTAAATATACTAATTTAGCTGTAGCTTCATCACTTGTCCAATCTTTCTTATTGCAAAAATGGCAGAACTTAATGTCGGAGCTATTTTTTCAATTGTGTGCTCCCCACAGTAACTTGGAATCAATAGTGATTCCCAGGAATACAGTTGAGTTTTCAAACGTAAGATTAGAATTTTGTAAATTAATATTAATGTTATTCGCCGACTTAGACATTTTAAAGTGTAAACATTTTGTTTTGCCTGCATTCAGAACTAATTCATCATTATCATAATTTCTCTTCATCATTATCATAATTTCAGCAGCTTCTTAATCCAAAGTTGAACATAGGCCTCCCCATAGATTAGAACATCCGTCGACTACCCGCAAAACCGAGCGGGTTGTCGCACCATCTAGTTGAGGGTCACATACAAGGCATCTTTCCCAACGTTTATCGATTCTACGAGCTATATGGCCGGCTATATTGTCGGCTTCATTATCATCATCATTGTTTCAGCCCATCACCAGTCCACTACTGAACATACGCGTCCTTCATAGATCGCCACAAAACCCGATCCCGAGCCACAGTTTAATACATAAATTTAGTCACGCTATTTTTCCATTTAAGGGGTAGGCAGAGGCCACACGTAGATCACTTTTCGCCACCGCGGGAAACGAGACGTGACGGGAAACCACGTCGCTACAATTTTGGTACGTGTCAATAATTATTACTTTCCATTGCGTATCCACGAGCAGTATAGTGACAGCATTGCATATTATGGTATTATTCTACACAAAAAAAGGCTGTCCGTACAATACCGTTATCGCCTTACGACACCTCGGTAAGACAGATGTAGGCGCTATTCTACTCTGCCAGACACCTATCGACTAACACAGCTTAGTAACCTTTAAAAAAGTACTGAGCGCGGAGATTAGACTTCGAGTCCATGTGTACTAAGGAAAGAAAGTTAATTTACGTGGCGGTTTCCAGCGGCGGTATTGTGGTTTGCTTGTTCACTCTACTGTAGAAAGCGGACGGTTCCCTTCGAAAACTAGGAAATATATACAATTTTACATTTTTCATCCGGATCTTAGCAAATTCAACATCCTTTCATTATAAAATAATTCTGCAAAGTAACGCCTGATTCTATTAATTTGATTCCATTTGTACTACTCGTATTTATGGTACGATTATGGTGATGATTATAATTAAAAATGAATTGAAGTCGAAGTAGTTTAATAAACATTATTTAAAATCACATTTAGTTGTCTGAACAATAATTGATCAATGTAAAAGTTATGATGGCGCACTGGATTCGGAACTTATGCTTAGTGATTGCATTATTATTTCAGAGATCGTATTCGGACATTCATATTTTGGTACGTTACTAGTGTGTAATAATCATTGTCAAATGTGTAATATGCACTTATATGGTGGTATTTATGACAGATATTACGAATGTATTCATATACATGGCTTGATCTCTTCGAAGACTTATTGAAACAAATAATGTAAACATTTCAAGATCATGTTATAAATAAAAATAAAGTTATATTAGAAAAAAAAGCTAGAAAATGTAAAGTATCATATGTTGCCAACACAAATAAATAAAGAAAAGGAACAATCAGTTTTCATTATTATATAATGAACCCAACCGTTCATATAAAAAAAAACGGAACGCTATCGCCGGAAATAATCGCTTGCACAAAATCGTATAACGAACTACACTTAACTGACAAACTAAAGGATTCGTAGTAAAAACATTTCTGTTATTTACCAGCGCCTTCTTTTTTATCTTCTGAACACCCAAGAAGAAACATCTGGTCTTTCGAGCCGAGATATAAAATTTAAGAAGACGACGATTTATTGTAACGAAGAAAATAAGTATTTCGAGATCGTGTAAAATTATAAAAAAATTTTTTGCCATCAATGGTAATATTCGCGTAGAGGAATACATATTTTTTTACTATTGGTGAAAGTAACAGCCTGTAAATATTCCACTGGCCTCCTCTCATTTCGAAGGTTTTGGAGTCTGGAAGAGTCTGCCACGCTACTCCAACGTGGGTCGGTGGACTTCACATGTTATTGAAATCTTTTATTTGTCAGACATGCTGGTTTTCTCACGATGTTTTCTTGCATAATAAATCAACAAAAAAAATTGTAGAACAATTTAAGAGATGCCGGCACTGGGGATCGAACTGAGGTCCATCGCGTACTATGAAATTTAAGGCGAGCGCCTGGCTCCTGAGCTACCAAGGCTCTTGGACTATTCATATTGTGATTAATTTAAAAGCCGCGTGCGCAGCAAGAAGGCCTGACAATTGGTTCTTCTAAGAGGGAACACAGGAAATTGTCCAGGACAAAGCCACTGTAAACGATTCACAAAAGCCCCGGGCCTTACTCCGTGCGGGGCTTTTTCTGTGACATTCTGGTGATGGGATGTCGATGTCGGCCTTTGATGGCCTATTGCGTGGACCGCCAGATTAACAGCAAGCTTACCAGCGCGCGGTCGGGGACTATGTAAGATGGTCGGGGATGTGAGCTCAGGCTCGATCGACTGACATCTGTTGGATTCTGGCAGGTTCGATTTTTGCACTCGATAAATAAACAGTCGTTCCGAGTCTGGGTTTGTGTGTGTGCGTGCATGTGCATGTGCGTTGCATTTTGGTTTTAAATAAATAACAAGTTTTTTCAATTCCTTAGTGTTAAGGTTTTATAATTGCTAAAAATACTATATATAGCCGACAGCTATGCAGAGTAGAATAACACCTACCTCTTTCATACCGTATTGTACGGACAGCCTTTAGTCGTGCAAAACAACGCCATAATATGCAATGCTGTCGCTATACTGCTCGTGGGAACGCAATTGGGAGAAAGAATTTTTTCCACCGAAATAGCGGCGACGTGGTTCGCTATCCGTCACTCGTTTTCGTCCACATGAGTGGCCTCTTATATGGGGAAAAGGTATGACTATATGGTATGTATAAATACTAATTGTTAAAAAGCCATTATAAAGAGTCGCCCAAGTGATTCTCCATTTTTCTCATCGCCTCTTCAAACTACTTCTTTTTAGCTTTAGTTTCATGTCGCTCTGTATATCCGTAATGCCACAATAAAACAACAAATCGCCGGATTTATCGGTACTTGAGTCTAAAGAAATCGGACAAACGGTCTAAGCTTCCAGCGAGGACACATCTCGAAGTCCTTTGAGCTGGGATGATGGAATTACCTCTCAGTAGCATTATGTTGCTTTTAAAAACAATTCGTGCTTCGCTTAGGAAACGTTGCTGCGCTGAAAACAAATGAACACTCGTGTTTAAAATGATCAGTGTTGAATACGTATTTAGTGGAATATATAAATATATAGACGGGTAGATGTCCGGCAGAGTGGAATAGCACCTATTTCTTTCCTATCGAGGTAACGTAAGAGACGACTAAGACATTGTACGTACAGCCTTTATTCTTGTAGAATAACACCATAATATGCAATGCTGTCACTATACTGCTCGTGGGAACGCAATGGTGAGTAATTTTTTTTGACTCGTACCAAAAAAGTGTGTCCCGGCATCCGTCATGTCTCGTTTCCCGCAAATACAGTTATTGTACATTATTTTAAAAATGACTAAAAAAAAAAAAGCCCGCTGGGTTTCTTACTGGTTCTTCCCAGGACAGAGGGCATTTTTGCGAACCAGTGTAGCTTAAAAAAGAAATGACTTTCAATAAGTACTATGTAAATAGTCTATATTGAATAAAAATTAATTCTATTCTATTCTCATTCTATACCACAGGGGTGAAAAAAAAAATGATAAAAAAACCGACGTTGACGCAACAGCTCCAATCACGCTTAAGCGAATTTAAGATTTTCATGTTTTTCATCATCAAAACTTGATCAAAATTATATGAGACCTTACGGTTCCTTTCAACTAGAGGAGATGATGATTTGAACAAAACTACAGAAGATTTTTTTAAATTAGTCGACAATTGATGAAAATATCAGTCGACATAAATAAAAAAATACAGACGAACATAGATTCTACTTGTTTTTAAAGTCGGTTAAAAATAAATTGTTTCGTTCTTAAATTAGTTTATGATTTTATTTACATGCATTTTTTATCTAAGTCTTTATATCGTCTAGTTTTGTAAATATGTCTCCCGCTCTCGGGCTTACGCTCAGGGGTGGTGGCCTACTGTAGCTGGAATGTTCCCTACCGAAACAAAGATGAGCAAAGCTCACTCACGTGCTCAATTCCGCCTATTTGTCCTAGCAAAGGCAGGCAGCTCCGACCGTCCGTCCACAGCGCCCAGAAACATTTACCGGAGTCCAAAACGTATCACCGGTCAATAAAGCATGCGGTTAACGCATTAAAGCGCATCGATTGCAGTCTAAACAATTACAACGGCACAAGAATGCGACAGCAAGCAGTATACGAAGCACAATAATTGATTATTTATAATAAGAAAACTAAATTATATAGAGTTCACTCCGTAAAGCGTGGACACTGCTCGTTTACCCATTATTCACTTGATTCCCGCCAACTTTAACTTTTTTATTTTCTAATGTTTTTATTTTATATCTTTTTCATTTTTTAAAGCGGCCGGTCCCATGTCATATTGCTACCCTTGATAATGATGGGTGAGCTTAAAAGTACACATGCTTTGAATTAGTACGGAATTATCCAGCAACCGTGTGGTGGCGGCTCGTTAAAAGAATACTACCACTCCATCTCATCCAATGGATCTCGTAAAAGGCGAGTAAGGAATTAAACTGCACTGTGCACCCAACAGCGCATGGTGGCGATGGGCTCAACACCTATCACACCAAGTGCATTATATTATTTTGGTGAAACGTGGATTGTGGCAATCATCTGTTTTTGCAGTGACTGCTCAGTCTCTGACTACCCCTTATGGGATACAGTCGTGATCTTATGTGTGTATGTATGTTATCCAGCAACAATTTTGAACTGGCCAAGAAATTAGGTATTAACCAAATTGTTATTGTATTATGCAATACTAAAGCAAAATGCAATATTACGTATAGCATATTTTGGTAAATTAATGTTATTTATGTTATTAATTATTTATCATATCGTAATATAAGTAAACAGACGTTAAACAAGCATTATGTGAAATAATCTACGTCATATAAAAATATTCTGACGCATTTTTCTGGTGGTAGGATTTCTATGCAGGAATCCGTCTAGGTAAGTACCACCCCAGGGCCACTTATTCTGCCGTGAAGCAGTAGTATGCAAGCTTTACTGTGTTTCTGTTTGAAGGGCACTGTGAGCTAGCGTGATCACTGGGCATTTGAGACTTAAGAACTTACCTTCAGGTGAACATTCTGCTCGTTCCGGCACTTTTATCAAATAAAAAAAATCCAAGAAGACTGCAGAGTGGTATTCAATTAATTTTAACACTTTACTTACATGACAACAAGTTGATATTATTATTGAAAGATGTAAGGGAATTCTGTAGTCATGATAGTATTCCTATGCAGAAATCTGTGTAAGTAGGGTAAGTAGGTATCAACCCAGGGCCAGTTATTCTGCCGTGAAGTAGTAAAGTTTCAGCCTATAAATGTCCCACTACTGAGCACAGGCCTCCTCTCATTTCTGAGAGCGTTCTGAGAGCACAGAATTATTCTGTGTGTGAAAGTGCAACGTCTTCCCATAAGAATTATTGTGTCACCAGTAACATTTGTGTTAGGCACCACATTGCGCTCGTCTCTAATAAGGTAGTAGAGTAAGCAAAGCAGTAAAAGCAGTAATAGTAAGCAAAGTGGCAAGCCTAAATTGCATTAGAAATTCCTCTGGTCTTACAGGTCAATGACGGCTCTGGCAGCTGGAATATATTTCTTTCCTTTTGCAATTGCGCATTATGGTCATGGCGTAATAAAATCCATTGCACCATTTCGTCGATTTCGGAACGAAGAAGCCAGAGAAGTTCTTTGGTCTCCTACAATTGGAATAACTATCACACATACTACTGAACGTAAGCCTCCCAAATAGATCGCCTCGAAACTCGGTCCTGAACCATATCCATCGACTTTCGAACCGAAACCGGGGTGATCGTTGCTCTATAGCATTTGCCGCTACTAGGCTACTGGAGGCTTTATTTCACAATCTTTCTCGGTTTTTCGAGCTAATATACCATGACTGCTGTTTCAGCACGACAAAAGTCCACTGCTACCTCTCCCCCCCCCCCCCCATTGATTGCAATAAAACACGGTCCTGAACCACCTGCATCCACTGACTTCTAACAAAACCGTGCAGGTCATCGCTCCATCTAATGACTCAACCACATATGGCAAGCCCATTGCCTTCAGCTTGCTAATCCTTAGGGCAGTGTCGGTTACTCCAGTTCTGCTGCGGATATTTTTGTTATGGAGAAACACTGGGCATAGCTATTTCCATAGCTCATAGCTAAAATAGCTATTTTATATTATTTGTTAAATTATATGTTATTAGCGATCCGCCCAGGCTTCTCACGGGTAGTTAGATATTAGAAAGATAAATTAGTACTTTATTTGGACAAATACAATAAATACAACCACAATTCCTTACACTAACATTTTTTGTAGCGACTATTCTCATCGGCGGCTCTGCAGCTGGTCAGATAAGATTACGTTATTTTACCAAAATAATGTTTTATTTAAGGAAACGTAAGCCATGAAATTTAGCCAATATTTGATGTCGTGGTAGCAAAATAAAATGACCGCTCTCGACCGCTGCGGAAAAGGCGCACCTCGAGGACGCCCAAGTTGCATATAGCCGGGCATTCGAGAGACACCGCGGCCGCTGTATTTTTAAAGAGCGTTTTTAATAAAAGAAAATACATAATTAAAATTACAAACCACTATTCAATTGTTTGTAGTTTACAAGTTTTAGTAGTTTATAAGTCTTAGTCTATTCGCGACTAGCGCGGGTAAGCGTAGAGCTGTTCGTTCACACCGCGGCTTTTTTCTTACTTTTAGCATTGTTATACCTATCGTAACTTCTAAACGATAGGTCCGATTCGAATAATTTAAAGAGGACTTTACATGTTAATAATCAACCTTGACTATGAAACTATTTTGTAAGATAACGATTAATATCATGATACGAATGTATACATTTCGATTCTACCCGTGTTTTGATAGACTAATTTGATATAGTTAATAGAATTAGGCGTTACTTTGCGGAAATCCATTATAATGAAGGAAAGTATGTTAATTTGCTAAGATCCTCATGCAAAATATAAAAATGGCTGGGATTCGAACCCCGGACCCGCGACTTAGAAGTCAGGTACTCTGACCACTAGGCCACGCGGTCGTATCTAGTGGTAGTATAGTAGTGGTTGGTGGAGGGTATCTGCTGGCGGTTCCTGGTGGCGGTGTTAGTTTGCTTGTGCACGCTACTGAGGAAGGGCGGGCGGTGCTCTTCATAAAACTAGGTAATAAACACCATTTTTATATTTTGCATGCGGATCTTAGCAAATTAACTTACTTTCCTTCAGACTAATTTGAACAAAAAGCGGTTATTGTGACTTAACTATAACAGTTAGATTTTTTTGGGAGTAATGATGAGTACTATGAAAATAAAGTACATTATTTTCTTTATCATCAATAGTTTTTGCAGCGCACGCCAAATAATTACTTTTATCAGTAAATTTTTGGTACCTTGAGTTACATCTTGTTACAGTTTGGTACCATCATAGCTATTTTCGTAGGAATATCGGTTTTTTTTTATTAAAAACAACTAACGTTAGTCGGTGATAATGTAGTTGTATATAGGTGAAAGAATTTTTAAAATCGGTTCAGTACTTTTGGGGTTAAATCATTACTTACAAACATACAAAAAATCAAATCTTTCCTCTTTATAATATAAGTTTAGATTATTGTATATTATATGTTTAATTTAAATCCAATGAAAACATAAAAAATCTTATATTTGTCTAAATATTTTACCATAAGATAAGCAAAGAGCAATTACACTAGACGTGTAATTGCTCTTTGCTTATCTTATGGTATTTACAAAATTCTTATTCACATTATTTACATTATTCGTTTTTATCAAAACCAATTCACTTTTTTACCCTACATTTGTAAAAAAATCTTCTCATTTTCTAATTTAGCTGAAAGCGGTAGGCTGGGCTACGTGTAAATTGAAAAAAATACGGCACACCTTTGTCTGCGATGCAGAATCCGAGGCTATTTGTCAGACTAAATGGAGAGAGACGAGATTAACGACGACGGTCAGCAAAATGATCGCTCTATCAGTGTGTTTTGTCAAAGCCGCGGTAATCTCCCTGTGGGCAATATTTTAACAATAGTCGTTTCCTAACTGCATAAAGAAGTAGAGGATGTGTTTTCATTTTGTTATACAAACTGTGAGTTTATTATTTTTTTTACCAGTGGCAGGATTATAAAGGAAACCGTCTAGGTAGGCACCACCCCGGGGCCAGTTATTCTGCCGTGAAGTAGTAGTGTGCAAACATTACCGTGTTTTGGTTTGAAGGGCAGTAAAGTTATTGTAATACTTAATATATATAGTGTAATAGTGTAATAATTACTGGGCATATGAGATTTAAGAACTAATAACAAAGAGTGACGTCGTAGTGTGGTGTCATTTAGAAATGTTCTTGAGCATTTCTTATGGGCAGACGTTACATTTACCATCAGGTGAACGGTTTACTCGTCTCACGACTTTCTCCTATAAACAAAAATATCTATCCTAGCCTCCACCACGATGATTTTAGGGTCGGCAGACTATCCTCAATATTTTCTAGTAATAATGGCGAAGCTACAAGTAATGTTTGGTAACCAGGCAGTCATCCAAACGAACAATCCGAATGGCACTTTTTTATTGGATAAAGTAATGAAACGAGCAAAACGTTCACCTGATGGTAAATGAATAGTCTGCCCATAGCAAATGCTTTGTCACCCAGATCATTACTATGTGACACTGATTATTGACTATTGCGCGCCGCTCTCTACGGCGGTCGCGCGTCGTGGTGCGTGTTATATTAAGTCTATTGACTGTGTGTACAGTGTTGCCTGGGTCGTGACTGACCGTATCGTGGTCAGGAAGAGGTGAGACGTCCGTGTCGTCTAGCAAGTTTCGCGGGCGACATTTGCGTTCGGTCGCGTTTCTGTTTGTTCGGTATATAATTGTGATAGAGTGAGATGTGACATTTTAAGACCGCCGAATCGCTTGACCTTGTCATGTCGGGTATAAAGCACTATGTCACGTCGCTTCGCGCCATGAGACGTGCGAGAAAAAAACATTGAAAAACCAATAGCTCATGTGTTATTGGTTTTTCTAAGGTGTTAAGTTAAGTTGCGTTCAGTGCTACGTCTGCCCATACAAAACGCTGTGCCACCCAAAACAATTCAGTGTGGCACCAAACAGCGCCCTTCCTCCTGAGATATCAGTTCTCTAGTCTCATATAAAAACTAATTACAAAAACTCTCAGTGCCCTTTAGACGAAACACAGTAGTGTTTGCACACTACTGTTTCACGATAGAAAAACTGGACTCGCGGTATACCTAGGCCGACCTAGACGAATTCATGCATATTGCCAGTGATGACATACGGAACTGCGACGTGGTCCTTCACTGCAGGCCTCATAAGGAAGCTAAGAGTCGATCAACGAGCTATGGTCGGTATTTTTCTGCGATATAGAGTTTGGAAAGATGATGATGAGCAAAACTTGACTAACCAACATAGCTCTAATAATTAGGAAGCTGAAGTGGCGATAGGCCGGCCATATAGCTAATACAAGTGATTACCGTTGGATTAGAAAGGTTCTGGAGTGGCAACCTTATACCGACAAACGCGGTATAGAGGTATATATAGCCCATCGAGGGTGGTGTAACTCTCGGTGGAAAAAAAAAAAACGCAGTATAGGGAAACTCCCCACTAGATGAAGGGCGAGCTGCACGGTTTTGCGAGAAGACAATTGATGGCTCGGGACCGTTTTTCGTGGCCTATTTTAACTGTGGATAAGTGATAAGCTAAAGTGAGTAAGATATTTCTCTCTTTTTCTCTTTCTCACCAAATTTCAGTCTTTACTGCCTCAGAAACGTTTTGTTTTGAAACGTTACATATAGAAACGTTGCACTCAAAATAGCGCCCAAAGAATTTGGACCTTAATATGCAATTGCAATATAATGAAGGAAAGTAAGTTAATTTGCTAAGATCCGCATGCAAAATATAAAAATGGTGTATATTACCTAGTTTTTTGAAGAGCACCGCCCGCCCTCCCTCAGTAGCGTGCACAAGCAAACAAATAAAAAATTGCAATATCGTTTCAATAACGAATAAAATAGAAAGAGAAAGATGAAACGAGAGAGAGAAGGCTAAGTACTTCAACCACGACTAGATAAACTTTAAACACATCGATTTATTACTAAAATACGTTCAGCAGTATTACGGGGAATTAAACGACTGCGATACAAAGTTCCTAAACTCAATTTCAAATTTGAATACGTTAGTTACTTCAATAGTTAGCAACGAATTGCTTTTGATTTTCTATAAGGTTTATTAATGTAAACGTGTGACGGCTTTGTATGAAACGGGGCAATAGTTTTCAAGTTCCAAGTAGATTTAATACTTTCACTTAAAAAAAGTTGATATACGCATGGATGAGCATGCCTCTGTACACGTATTTTTATCTATGTGCGTGTGCCTGCGTGTCTTTGCGTGTGTGTTTGTGTGTTCATACATGCGGTATAACATGCCTTCACCGACTCCCCCCTCCCCGCAATCCAAGGGACAACAACATTTTATGTGAAAAATGGTTTACAGTGACCATTTACCAGGTCAACCGCACGCTAGTGTTTTCAGGAAGAAAAGAAAGTGATGAGACGATCAAACCACTTAGCCTTTGGTAAATGCATTGTCTGCTCTCGTCACACTGAGACATCAGTTCTTAAGTGTCATATATCCAGTAAATACACTACCTATCAGTGCTCGTCTAACTGTAACAGAAATGTTTGATGAAGGAAAAAAAGTTAATTTGCTAAGATCCGCGGTATTACCTAGTTTTGAAGAGCACCGCCCGCCCTCCCACAGTAGCGTGCACGAGCAAACTAACGCCGCCACTTGGACACGTCACCAGATACCCTCCACCATAACAACACTATCACTATACAATAAACACCACTGAAATCGAGACCACGCCACGTGTTTCACCTCAAAACGAGGCATTATCAAGTGATATTGGCTCTACGACATTCAGCCGACGTTTATATTTTGCATGCGGATCTTAGCAAATTAACTTTCTTTCCTATCATTATAATGGATTTCCGCAAAGTAACGCCTGATTCTATTAACTTCAATAATGTTTGAATGCTTGACGTCAGAATAGTTGGTTTTGCATTAGTACCTAGGCGACTAAAGACTAAAAAAAATTATATATTTTAAAAGAGTAACAATACAAAAATTCGCCGAGTGCTAGCGGCTTGAAGACAATCTACCACCACATCTCATCCTGTGGGTGTAGTAAAAGCCGACAGAGGGAAAACGAAAATCTGGAGATGGGCAGCAGCATCTTCCTGGGACATCTGAATAAAGAAACTGCGGTTGCAAACCTGCCTGCCAAGCGTGGCAACTATGGCAAAATCTCTCCAAAATGAGAGCTAGAAACTTTTGTGGCATTCTATGGGGGAGGCAAATGTTCAGTAGTGGGCTTGTGAAAGGCTGAAATGATCATTATAATAATGAACAATACAAAAAACAATTTAAACGTCCACATTAGAAATTTATAAGCCCGTAAACTATGCAAACGTTGTAAATTTATGTTATAATTTGATCTAGACCGGTCGGTGCCACCTTGCTTCATATTGTAATCAAAATTCAGTTCAGCGCGCGGCGATTTCGCATCGCCCGGTGCCCGCGGCGCGGACGCAACCGAAATTAATTATTACTAGTTTGCACTTTTGGATTCGTTTGGCAGCGAACAATGGTTTTTGAACGCTTAAATTCCGGAAAGCAAAATACGAAGCGCCGCTGTTTGCAGTTTCAGAACGTTGAAATTCAAATAGAGTTGGGGCACTGAGGGTGTTATTTTTAGCAATAGACGGGATGTAGTAGTTTAACAGGGGAAAGTTTGATGCAATGATAACGGTAAAAGTTTGGGTAAGGTTTTTTTTTGTTTTGCATTGCAAAAGTTGGAATGTAAATAAGCTGATATATTAAATAATATACTATTTATATCGAGAAACATAGAAAATTATAATTATTTTTATATAATAATAATGAGAGTTTGTATGATTCGATTTAAGAATACTCGTATATTTTTGCATTAGATAGCCAGTTTTCCGGACAAAGTTTATGACAAAATAAGTTGTAGGAAATGTTTTTATATTTCACTAAAGAGATGTTTCATAATAAAAAGTAAAGGATAAATTCCATAATAATATTTTTACTGGGAGATTTCTGCCACAAAGGATGTTACGAGTACTTTACAATAACTGTTTTAAATTCATAGTTGAATAATCTTATTTTTTAATTTGTGTGGCGGCTCGTTCAAAGAATACTACCACTTCATCTCATCCAATGGATCTCGTAAAAGGCGAGTAAGGAATTAAACGGCACTGTGCATCCAACGGCGCATGGTGGCGATGGGCTCACCACCTATCACACCAAGTGCATTATATTGTTTTGGTGAAACGTGGATTGTGGCAGTCATCTGTTTTTGCAGTGAGTGCCCAGTCTCTGACTAGCCCTTATGGGATACAGTCGTGATCTTATGTATGTATGTATGTTTGTTAGTGCATGTAACATAACAGTAATATTTGTTTTCTTAAAAAAAATTGCCTGTCCCGAAACAACTATCTGTAGGCGATACAGTTGTTCCGTACAGAAATACAATCCGCAAGCCACAGCTCAGATGTAAACCGCTTGGCAACTGCACCAATCGCGCTGTTACGTTATTCGAGAGAAGAAAATCTTCATTTACTGTTGAATATTTTTCATTACTGGAAAGAAGTTGAGTGTGTTTTTGTTTTTATTAATTATTTTGAGCGGGTAATATACGTATTAGTCATTGCAAAAACAATTTTGGATAGATATTAAGATCCGACAGTTACGCCTTTTTCCCATATAAGAGGTAGGTAGCCATACCCGTAACCCAATTTTCACCCCCGCGGGAATAAAGACGTGACGCATGGCAAGCCACGACGCTGTCGTTTTGTTACGAGTCGAAAAATTCACAATCCTCTTGCGTTCTCACGAGCAGTATAGTGACAGTTTTGTATCATAATCATCATCTTCATTTTAGACTGTCTTAGTCCACGGTTGAACATAGACCTGCCCCCATAGATTGTCACAAAACACGGTCCTGTGCCACCTGCATCCATCGAATTCGCGCGAAACCGTGCAGGTCGTCGCTCCATCTAGTGGGCGGTCGCCCTACATCGCGCCTATCGTAGAACGGATAATCGTCCGGGCAAGAAGAAGTTGTGGAGTGGCAACCTCGTACCGGCAGCATCGTGTATTATTCTATTTACGTTATTCTGCACGAAAATAAAAAAAAAGTAAAGTTTCAGCCTATAAATGTCCCACTACTGAGCACAGGCCTCCTCTCATTTCTGAGAGGGTTTTGGAGCTAGGAAGAATCCGCCACGCTGCTCCAATGCGGTTTGGCGGACTTCACATGTCTTCGAAATATTTTTTATTCCTCAGACATGCAGGTTCCCTCACGATGTTTTCCTTCACCGCCGAGCACGTGGTAAATCAGCGCTTAAAATTGCAATTAATAATTTTAGTGGTGCCGGCACCGGGAATCGAACACAGGTCACTCGCGTACTATGAAATTTAAAACGAGCGCCTAGCCCCTGCGCTACCACGGCTCACAGCTACCACGAATAAAGGCGTCCGTATAATACCTTAGTCGCTTCTTACGACACCTCGACATGAAAGAGGTAGGTGCTGTTGTACTCTGCTAGACACCTATCGTCTCTGATGACAGATGTAAGGATGTAATCACCATCATCATCATCACTTCAGCACATCACATGTCCACTGTGAAAATCGTGGACGTTGTCGCTCCAACTAATAAGATTGTTATACATATACAGTATATATACGTCATCAATAGAGTTCTTTTTTATATTTTAATACATATACGCAATTTGTGAATGGTGGCGGCTTATAAGAATTTACCACCCCATCACATCCCGTGGGTGTCGTAAAAGTCGACAGAGACATAATAAAAACCAGGAGATGGGCAGCAGCGTCTTTCTGGAACATCTGAATAAATAAAGTGTGGTTGCCAACCCGCCTGCCAAGTGTGGCAATTATGACAAAACCCCCCAAAATGGTAGCTACAAAGTTTTGTGGCAATCTACGGGGGAGACCTATGTTCAGCACTTCGCTAGTGATAGTCTGATTGATGATGATGGTGAAGGAATTTTAAACATCGTCATCATTTCAGTTAGAGCTGAACACAGTCCACATACGTCGTACTTGTGAACAGGTGCTGTTGGTAGAGTAATTTCTGCTCGAGTTTGCAATATACTTAGATATTTATTTTTGAATCTTGTCTAAAATTGTGAGCGTGCTTTGGTTTTCTATGAGACTGTTCTTAGTAAATTTAATCAATGTATTTTTGACTAAGATAAAAAAAGAATTACAAAAAAGAGGGTACCTACAAAGTTTCTTTCGCCTGTGTCTTCTCCGCAAGAGGAACCTCATTACAAAACGGTGATAGATTGTAAAAAAATGTCGTTCGACAAACAAAATTTATATTACTTCGTCAAAGAATAATTCATTTTTATTTCATCATTCCCCATAGATTGCCACAAAACACGATCTTGCATCGTCTTCACTTGCCGAAAAACTTTGCTTGTGGTAGGATTCCTATGCCGGGTAGGTACCATCCCAGGTCAGTTATTCTGCCGTGAAGCTGTAGTGTGCAAATATTACTGTCATCATCATCATCATAATTTCAGCATATAATATTACTGTGTTTCGGTCTAAATAGCCCTGAGAGGTAATGTAATCACTGGGCATATGAGATTTAGGAAATAATGTTTCCGGGGACGGTCGCAGTGTGATAGCACACAGAAATGTTCCGTGTAACTCTGCACTTGTTATGGGCAGATGTTGTACTTACCATCTGGAGAACGTTTTGCTCGTCTCGTAACTTTATCAAATAAAAAAAATTACATTGCATTTGCCTGCACGAGGTTACCACTCCAGAACCTTTATTTCCGACGGTTATCGATTTGGTAGCTATGTGGCCGGCCCCTCGCCACTTCAGCTTACAAACAAAGCTATAATATATATTATAAAATTATGAATATTTACATATCACGTAAACAAACAGACTACTCCTTTCGCTCGTTAATGTGTAGTTAATTAATATGAGAAACATGAGCAAACCGGTTGCATATGTTTATTAACACATTTAATCCCGACGAGATGATCCAAATTTAAAAATTAAAAACTCTGTTTATCGCAATTTTTATCCGGCACGTCATATTGCGGTACTTTGTTAATTAAATGTTCAAAAGCTGTGATGTTGCATAAATTTTAGTTAAGGCTCAATAATGCAGGGAGCTTGAAAAGCCTGACTAGCCAATTATGCCTCGGTAATTGGGTCAGTTTTCGAATACGATATGGGCATAGATAACTTATCGAATGAATCTTATGTAAGTGTAAAATTAAAACATATAATATTAATACAATGTCAGATGAAGCTCACGAGTAAGCCCGCTGGATTAAGGTTTATCAAAAATTCCCCGGTGACTCTTTGATTTTCCGGAATAAAAAGTATCATATGTCCGTCTCCAGGATGCGAACTAGCTCTGTCCCGAATTAAGTCAAGATCAATTCAATGGTTGAGTTGTGAAAAGATAACAAACAGACAAACAGAGTTGCGTTAAGAATGAGAATTCATTTGTCGGGGAAAACGATATCGTTAAATAATAAGTTGCTAATTTGATTATTGTAGTACTGAGGAGGTGGCAAGCACCGTGACGTCACTTTAGCGGCACGTACAAAGAGTCTTATTTAAGAGTGTAGAAGAGATAGTGCAAGGGGCAGTTAAATCAATACACCGACCTTGTCACTCCTTCGAAACGAAACTGTCGGTTTACCTCGTTAATTGGTAGTTAAGCGTAGTAAGGTGAAATTATTACACAATGTGCATTAGAAATTGTTATTCGGCGCTATCTACACAAGGAACTCTGTACCGCCTAATCAAGAGGCAAGCGGCGCTATCGCTCAGCCATCGCTGACTCCGATTTATACAAAATAGGGTTGATATTTTTGTTGATTAAATTCATAACTGACTTTGATGGACAAAGTGAGAAACAGCATGATAAGGAAAAGTTGTGGTGTGGTACAAGACGTAGTGGCAAAGATAGAGAAAGGTATGCTTAGATGGATTTATGTGACGAGTGTGAATGGGCAAGCCGGTAGGGTCGATGTAGGCGAACGTATCACCATCAGATCGAAATCGTTTTAAGGAAAGGCCACGTCAAATGTACCCGCAACCGACGAGCTTTTATGAAAACACTAATGAAAGTAGAGGAAGCTAAAGATGTATGTCAGGATCGTACCAAGTGGAAAGATGTGGTCCCTGCCTACCCCTATGGGAAAGAGGCGTGACTCTATATGTATTTTGTGTTCCATCTCCAACTTAACAAATTATTGTCTTTAGAATATTTTTTAAGGAAAAAATTCTCTTACGACTATTAAGAGTCACTCGAAGCGAACTCCATCTTAGTCAAGAGGCTAACACTTCAACGCGTTCGTCAATGCACTCGAGTTATTGCTTTGAAACGGGCGCTCCTTCTGACCGTTACCATAATTCCATATTACCCATCGCACCGAACTACAATACTTATGGCTGCGCTATCCATGTCTGTCCAATCGTTTGATTTAAGATACAACTTCTAGCTTAGCATTCGATGGATAACGATAATAGGAAAAATGTAAGTTTAATGACGCATGAAAATGAAATAGTACTCCGGTTGCGCTGCAAGAGGTACCGTGTAAGTACGGAATACGTTATGCAGTTAGCGCGTCGATCGTATTATTTAAAGGCTATAGCCAAATGTATCCTAAACTGAGTTTTAATTACCTAATTCTAAGTGAGGTTTGAACATAATTAAATACAGGTTTTTATAATATAAAGCAAACTTACTTCCTAATTGCCAAGGCCGTTATCAATAAAGGAAGAACCAAAATGTTTAATAAAACTACTTTTACGGATTTTATCGCGTTTCATTTTAAACTATTTATAACCCGACGTTACGAGTACTTTACAGCACCCATGGTCACAAGGTACTGATGTGACAGACGTTCGGATGCCACAGTTAATTCGGGGTACCTTCGACTTTTAATCAATAATATATAATAACCAAAAATAATAAATAAAAATAATAATTAAAAGATGTTTTTCGGGTCTGGTCTTATTGGTATTTGTCTGGACGATTTTCCCGCATCTCAGTCACTATCATCACATCCTAGCCAACCTCTGATCTTGACGTACGTCCAAAGTATTTCATTATTTTAGCGATATATGTATCATATGAAGTTATAGTGCGAAGGAAATATTACCGCAACAAGTGTACGCGCAAATACAGGAGTAGTCACTCGTCCCAACTTACCCGTGCACGATGAACGATCATGCAATAAGATCGGAGTTAGTCTAGGAAGTCCGAGGCACAAGGACAAACACAACACAAGCAGACCCGAAAACCGACAATTTGTGTTTTTGCACAAATGTTGGCTCCGGCTCGGAATCGAACCCGGGACCTGCGGCGTGGCAGACAGGTACTCTAACCACTAGGCCACTAGGCTACATATATGTACAAGTTTTAAATACTACAGGTAAGAGAACACGTCCTCTCTTGATCAGACCACCCGATCTGGTGGGTGGCTACCCTTTTTTCTTGGCCTAACTGCCAAAAACTTATAAAAGAGTACAAAATATAGGTTTATTCTACTATGACTGATAATTTAACATTTCCGTCAATCACTTTCATTACATATTAAACTTATAGACGCAACCTTTCAAATAACCACCACATATATCACGTATGTATTGGGAGTCCGTTCGCAACGATATCATAATAGCCTCGCTTCCGTACACTGTATTTACCATTGTCGAATTGGCGTGCTTAGCATACATTGATGCTATTGTTACTCATTCCGATCACAGTGCAAAGGGGAACTGGAATTGTTGTGCGAGCTAGTAATGCTGCAGACCGCTGAGAGATATCATTGTAAAAGTATCAGGTAATGCCTGTGATTCATAGAGCGGTGGACGCCAGAGCTGGACTCAACTCATCAATATCGGAAAACGGCGTTCGTTCCGTATCGGCACCCGTTATTACACACCATACGTTCGGTATATGGTGCGGTACTGCTAGGTATGTTGCAATGTATCGGCGAATAGACAGTAGTTTAAAAAAATATGGTGTTATTTTTATCGACATTAAAAAATAGCAGATAAATTATTTTCATCGTCTTCAGTTCTCGTATTTTAGTGGTTAAAATTATCATCATCATCATCATTTCAGACTATCATTAGTCCACTGCTGAACATCACATCACTGCCACAGACGCTACTACTAGATAGCTTTCATTTTGAGGGGAATTTGCCATAGACGCTGGGCAGGCGGTTTTGCAACCGCAGTTTATTTATTCAGAAATGTTCCAGGAAGATGCTTTTCCCTCTGTCGACTTTTACGACACCCACAGGATGAGATGGGGTGGTAGATACACTAAAGCCGCTACCACTCGGCGGCGGTAAAATTATATTGTAACCTAATTCAATGGATCTCTTCTTTTTTAATTCCAGCTTCACTTAAATCTAATTATATTTTACGATACAAGGCTTCTTGTTGGTTTAGTAGTACGAGTTAACAAACCTAACAATGCACTGTGAAAATTTAATGTCAATATTTTTTTTCTACAGGAGAAAGTGACGAGAGAAACAAAATATTCACCTTATGGTAAGTGTAATGTCTACCCATAAAAAATGCTTTATCAACCATAACATTTCTGAGTCATCAGTTCTTAAGTCTCATATGCCCAGTTATTACACAGCCTCTCAGTACCCTTCAACCCGAAACATAGTATTATTTAGACACTACTGCTCCGCGGCAGAATAACAGGCCCTGACTTTTAGTAACTTTATTTATTTATTTACCTACTCTTTAATGTTTATGAAAAAGGAATACAAATATCAGACCTAATGCCTTTTTGTATTCTCTTCTAGTTAAACACAGGCATGGAGAAATAATGTGACATGTGCTTTAGAATTAAGGGGTATTCGTTTGGGTTAGACCGACTTAGAGTTTTAGTTAAGTTAGTGAATAGTAACATTCAAAGTTCGTTTACATCTATTTTTCTCTATCTCTATTGATATCCCTATTTATATCTCTATTTACTTAATTGTCTAAACTATCATCTACACTTTTTTTATTTAATAAAAGTGACGGAACGAGCAAAACGTTCACCTGGTGGTAAGTGCCATGAGCAAGAGGGTCTGCTCATAACAAATGCTGTGTCACCAAGAACACTGTGACACCACAATGCGCACGTCACCCTGAGACATCAGTTCTTAAGTCTCATATGACCAGTGATTACGCTAGCTCTCAGTGCCCTTCAAATCGAAACATAGTAATGTTTGCACAGTAGTGCTTCATGGCAGAATAACTGGCCCTGGGGTGGTACCTACCTAGACAGAAAAATTAACAAAGTTTAATATGGGTTGCGTTCATTTGAATAAATTCTAAAATAAAAGTTTTTTTATCTACCTCTTATTTACTTTATTAGTTCATTAATAATTTTTTTCGAAATTTGTTCCTCTTAAGTAATTATATCTAAGGTACCTATTGTTTGTGATAATTTCATAGTTGATCTGAATAATTAATGTTATTGTTTCACTTGAGATACTTTAAATAATCTAAAGCAGTCTTTACTGTCATTCGATTTTAAAACTTTATAATTTAATAACCAAGAATTTTTTTTTTCTCCTGATTGTATATTATTTTTATATTTATATATTTTAAAAGAAAGTTTTCAGGTGTCCCAAGTGTCGGCAAGAGTCATTTTAAAAATGTACAGTGTACAAAACGCTTAATCTTGTCAAAAGTATTTATTGTGAAATATAATCATTAGATTGAATTCTTGCTTTTAAATCAATCAACCAAGTCCTTTTCCGATTGTCCTCTTCACAGATGTCAAGATGATAACATAAAAAATCATAATTATAGCTGTAAGCACTATACGTAACGCAATAGGGAGCAAGAAATTGAGCCCTTTCCAAAATGGCGACGCCGTGGTTCACCACCCGACACGTCTCGTTTCCGGAGGTGGCGAAAAGTGCGCTACGGATGTGGTCTTTGCCTAACTCAACCGGCAATAAAAAGACCGTGCCGACCGAGTCGGCATTGTCTGCCATTAATGCACCTGCGGGCAATAAACCCGCCGACAAAAAGTGCATCTCACAAACGATCGCACCTGCGCTTCCCTTCCGGGAATCGCAATCCATTGTTGGGCCCGCGGCCCTTTCGGACGAGGGATCCGACATGGATTGCGAAGAATCCGGAAGTGCTCACGACGACGGCTTCACCGTCGTCGTGCGTAAAGCGAAGAAACGCTCCGCGAATGGCGATTCCGAGCCTAACTCGGATACCGCATCGCCGTCCGCTTCACGGAACCCGGCCAAGAAGGGCGTGTCTAACACACGCAAGGCCATCACAAAGCCACTGCCCGCGCATCCCGCGGCGCAAATCAATAAAGCTCCTCCGCCAATAATCCTACAGGATAAGGCGCAATGGAACGACTTGTCATTGTGGATGACAAGCAAGAAAATTGTGTGCCCGAAGGCGCAGACGGCAGTGCAAGGTATCCGCGTATACCTCAGCACAGTCAGCGACTTCAGGGCAGTAACTAGCCATTTGCGTGGAAAAAACATCAGTTTCCACACTTACTCGCTCGCGGAAGAACGTAGGCTCCGCGTAGTCATCAGGGGCCTGCCCAAGGAATTGGAGACTAGCCACATACTTAGTGACCTTAAGTCACAGAACATACCTGTGTTGGAGGTGCATCGGATGCATCACCCACACAATAAGAAGTCGTACGACCTGATCCTAGCCATACTGGATCTAACTCCAGAAGGCAAGCAGGTATTTAATATCAAAACGATTTGCGGCCTCTCAGGCCTCTCGATAGAGGCACCCCGTAACAGGGGCATCATTGGCCAGTGCCACAGATGCCAGCTGTACGGACACTCTGCCCGTAACTGCTTCGCCCGCCCTCGATGCGTCAAATGCCTCGGGGATCACGGCACCCAGGATTGCGCTCGCACGCCAGAAGCGCAAGAACCCCCAAGCTGCATACTCTGCGGTGAGCTGGGACAACCTGCGAATTACCGCGGGTGTAACAGAGCGCCGAAGAGTGGGAAGCGCAGGGGAGGCAAGAAGAACGGCCGTAGGAAGGGCCCCGGGGCCACACAGCCTCAAACACCCGCTCCCAAACAGACAACTAAGCCCGCGACTAAACCCGCGCCTAAGCCAACGCCCGCGCCCGCTCCGGCCGCAGCTAAACCCGGTCCCGCTGACGGGACTACCGGGCAGAGCAAAAGCCAGAGCGCCGCGCCGACGCCGAACGCATGGACAAAACCGTTGCCCATGACGCAAAAGAGCGCAGCCGCCTCACGGCCCGCGCCTCAAATCGCAACGCCTAAAATACAGGGCTCGTCAAATTTCGCCGCAGATTTCTCACTAATTTGCGGCTTCATGCGCAGCATAAATGTTGCCGAACTTTCGACTTTAGCACGCAAAATCCGCGAAGCAAAGTCTCCTCAAGACCGACTCATGGCTACCGTAGAGCACATGAACGTCATCGACGCGATTTGGACGTTTCAATGCGCCTAAACATCACGCGCCGCGTCGAATATAAAATCTTTAATTGTTACCAATGGCGTCCCATATAGGTAGGATTAAACCACGCTCTCTGACTGTCTCGTATTTTAACGCAAACGGTCTTAAGACGCCGTTAGTTGAAGTCGCGAATTTCCTTCGTGACCACGACATCGACGTTATGCTAGTGCAAGAGACTTTCTTAAAACCTAGTATGCGCGATCCAAAGATAGCCAATTACAAATGCATCCGAAATGACAGAGTGACCGCGAAAGGCGGCACTCTGATCTACTATAAAAAGTCCTTGCACTGTATCGCGCTCGATACACCCGACTTAGTCAACATTGAAACTTCCGCGTGTAGGTTAGCAATGACCGGCCATAGGCCGCTTGTACTAGCATCAGTCTACCTCTCGCCATCCAAACAATTATTAGAATCGGACTTAAAATCCCTACTAGATTTAGGCCGTTCTGTTATTCTCGCCGGAGACTTGAACAGCAAGCACGGCAGTTGGAATTCCAACGTAAATAACACGAACGGTAATATACTGTACAGATTAGCGGAGAGCCATAACGTAAACGTTATAGCTCCCGAAACACCAACCAGAGTTCCGACGCAGTTAAATCAGCAGCCGGACACTCTCGATGTAGCCATTATTAAGGACGTGAACTTAGAAATAGACTCTATAGTTACGCTTCACGAACTTGAGTCGGACCACCATCCGGTCATTTTTAAGCTGGGCCAGCCAAATGGTGAGGTCACACAGACCAAAACCATTGTGGACTGGCGTACCCTCGGGGTCAAACTCGAGGCTACGAGCTCCCAGCACTTGGATGAAATACCAGATATTATCGACTCGCCAGAGGTAGCCTGTCGAGCGATAAAATCATTCTCAAGTCATCTCGAAACAGTCGTCGGAGAATCCTCCCGGACGGTTACGGTGTCGAGCGATCGACGCTGTAATCTACCGGCGGACCTCCGACGCCTGATTAGAGAAAAGAACCGTGCGGCCAAAGCGCACGATAGATATAGAACAGACGCAAATAGACTCAGACTGCGCCTCCTACAAAGGGACGTTAAAGAGCGCTTATCTGAGTACACTAAAGACAGCTGGGACACTATGCTTGGAGAAATCGAGCCGTCGCACACTGCCTACTGGCAGTTGGCACGATCTCTCAAAGCAGAGCCGGTCTCACCCATGCCGCCACTTATTAGATCGAACGACAACTCGCTCGCCTTCGACGACAGCGAAAAAGCCGAATGCCTTGCAGACAGTTTAGAGAGCCAATGCACTCCGTCTCTCGCGCCTGCGGATCCCGACCACCTGCAGCAGGTGGCCGCGGAACTCGAACGCAGGGCTGCCATACCACCAGTGGGCGAACCACTGACTCCAGTGACTCTCGACGAAGTCACGAAGATTGTTAAAAATCTTAAAAACCGATCCGCGCCCGGCCTCGATGGCATAAACAACAGGGTGATCAAATGTCTAACTACGCCGCTATTGTGTCTGTTAGTCAGTATTTTCAACGCGCTCCTCTCCAGCTGCTCCTTCCCGGACGACTGGAAGGAAGCCGACGTTATAGGCATTCCGAAGCCTAATAAGCCTAGGAACATTCCGTCTAATTATCGCCCAATAAGTCTCCTCAACTCGATGGCTAAGATTTATGAGCGAATTATACTCAGTCGATTAAAAGACTATGTCCTTACAAATAATATTCTTCCAGACGAGCAGTTCGGCTTTCGCCCCGAACACTCGTGTACTCATCAAGTGCACCGCTTAACGGAGCACATCTTAGAGAATTTAAACGACCGCCCTAAGCCTGTAGGGACAGGGGCCTTATTTTTCGATGTCGCAAAGGCATTTGACAAAGTCTGGCACGACGGCTTGTATTACAAGTTGTATCACACTAAAGTGCCAGACAGACTCGTGAACATCATACGAGCCTTCTTGTCTAACCGCCTATTTCGCTTCCGGGTAGAGGGAACGCGCTCCTCAAGCCGCCCTCTCCGAGCGGGGGTCCCTCAGGGCTCCTGCCTCTCCCCACTCCTTTTCTCGCTATACACTAGCGATATTCCTAAAGACCCGAAAGTAAATCTTGCGCTTTTCGCAGACGACACGGCCTTGTACTATTCCGACAAGCACAAGGGCCGCATAACGATTCAACTCCAAGACGCAGCCGATCGCCTAGGCGAATGGTTCCGGAAATGGAGAATAGAGGTAAACCCCGAGAAAAGTGTAGCGATATACTTCTCGAGGGGCACACCAAAGCCCGCTAGACGATGTCACCCAATCGGCAACAATCAGCTAGGCACGATCACTCTGTTCGGACGCCCTATTCCCTGGGAAAAGAGCGTCAAATACCTCGGGGTCACTTTAGACGCAGCGATGTCGTTCGCTGCACACATTAAAAACATACGCAATAGAGCGGCTTTTATCTCAAGCCGTCTATACCCATTAACTTGCTCCTCAAGCAAAATGTGCTTAAGACACAAACTTCGCCTCTATAAGACTTGCATAAGACCCGTAATGGACTATGCTTGCGTCGCTTTCGCTCACGCGACGGGCAATCAATTAAAGAAGTTACAGAGCGTTCAAAATCGATTCTTGCGAACTGCCACCGGAGCCGGTTGGTATCAACGCAATGTAGATCTTCACAGCGACTGTGAAATGCCTTTAATCTCTGAACACTTCAGAGAATTATCACGGCGGTTTTTCGGAAAAGCCGCGGTTCATACAAACCCGCTGGTGGTTAAAGCAGCAAATTACCGACCAAACAGAAACGCGACCGAACGCAAACGTCGCCCGCGAAACGTGCTAGACGACACGGACGTCTCAGCTCTTCCTGACCACGATACTGTCAGTCACGATCCAGGCCACACTGTACACACAGTCAATAGCTTTAATATAACACGCACCACGACGCGCGACCGCCGTAGAGAGCGGCGCGCAATAGTCAATAATCACATCGCGTACACACGATTCACCCGTGTTCCAGGGCGGTTCTCACCGCCCAGAGTTACCGACACACAAGTCGACAGTCCGAATGGACGCGCGCAGCCTCCTTCGGACGGTCAGTAGACGACTTTAAATGTTTAAGATTTTCGAAATCGCGAAAGCACGCAGCGAACGCGACACAGTCCGAACTTCGAGGTTTTTGTAGGAGTTTTTATTTATTTATTTATGTTTGGGTGAAACCAAACCTGGCACGCGGGCCCCTGGCCCGCGAGCACAGTATCCGTTGAAGCTGTAAAAGCCGAGAAGGCTAACAGCAATTACATCACCGAAAATATATATTGCCTAACTCAATGGTAAAAATGCGTTAATGTATGTATGTATGTGTTTATAAGTGAAATATGGTTTTGGAAGGAATTATACTAACGCTTTGTGTCGGTGAATGTACCAGTTTCAAGATAAATTGCTCGTCGTTTAACCCCGAGCGGGAATTGAATTTATTTTGAAAGCAATTTTTCCTTTGCTCATTGGATATTGCCATTGTTGATTTTGCTGGACTACTGTAATAATTACAATTTCCACAATATATATTATTATGATATAGATATCGCGTATGACCATTCTCATATTTTCATCAACGAAAAAGAGTTTCGTAAGCCGTAACGGTAGCGTCAAGTGATTTTATATAAAGTCATTGTTGTCATTTCCGACGCCAGCACAATGTATTGGAAACAACGTGTATGCAAAATTACAGTCAACTATGTATCTCGTGGGAATTTCCGCGGGTTGAAGTTATTTCATTAATACGCCGTAATACGAACTGTAGCCGTTTTAAAGCTTATGCGTACTCGGACGTACCTTTTAACTTGATAATATAATTAGTTCGCTTGCTTTAATTACAGGCTGTGCGGTTATATGAAAAATATTCATATGAATAACTAATCCAAACAAATAATCTAAATATGAAAGTCCCACTTTCTGTCCTTTTAATAATAATAATAAAGAGCTTGTCGCCGTCCCGGCGAATCGCTTAGGCATGTTATCTCCGGTTGTTCGGCGCTTGCTAACTCTGAGTATCTGCACAGACACAACCTAGTAGCCAGGATTCTCCATCAGGAGCTCGCTCTGAAGTACGGTCTCGTGGATCGGAAACTGCCTTATTATAAGTACTTGCCGGAGGCTGTGCTCGAAAATGACCGCGCCAGGCTCTATTGGGACCGGGCTATCATCACGGACAGGACTATTCTCGCGAATAAGCCTGACATCGTGTTGATGGACCGGGCACAGTCGAGGATATTTTTGGTTGACATTACCATTCCATACGACGAGAACCTCGTGAAAGCCGAAACAGATAAGAAGACAAAATATCTGGACCTGGCTCACGAGGTTACCGACATGTGGGGTGGTATGCCGACCGAAATTATTCCGGTGGTTGTGTCTGCAAACGGGTTAATCCCGGTCAGTCTCTCGGGACATCTGAGGCGACTGGGACTCCGTGACGGGCTGCTTCGTGCCCAGATGCAGAAGGCGGTGCTCCTCGATACGGCCCGCATCGTCCGCCGGTTTCTTTCCCTTTCCCCCTAACCCTCGGCCGTTTGGTCTCCCCTGCCGAGGGCTCCCGTCTGGTTGGGATTTTATTCATATATTTTATTGTATAGTATTATGTTTAGTATATGTCTTATAATATCTTATTTATTTTATCTTATTTTATATATATATCTACTCGTATATATTCAAATATTCCAACCAGGCGAGAAAACTATAAAAATACCCCAATATAATAATAATAAGGGGGCTCCCGTCCGGTTGGGATTTTATTTATAATATTTTATTGTATTGTATAGTATTGTTTAGTATATGTCTTATAGTATTTTATTTATTTTATCTTATTTTATGTTTATCTATATATTTATATTTATCCCAATCAGATGAAAAAACTATTGAAATACCACAAAACAATAATAATAATCTTTATTTGCACAAAACTCGGTGAAAATACAGTTATTTTACTTGATGAGTCTCACATGTTTTGCTATTCTATTATATTGCATGCAAATTAAATTACATACATACATACATAAGATCACGACTGTATCCCATAAGGGAAAGTCAGAGTCTGGGCACTCACTGCAAAAACCGATGACTGCCACAATCCACGTTTCACCAAAACAATATAATGCACTTGGTGTGATAGGTGGTGAGCCCATTGCCACCATGCGCTGTTGGGTGCACAGTGCAGTTTAATTCCTTACTCGCCTTTTACGAGATCCTTTGGATGAGATAGAGTGGTAGTATTTTTTTATCGAGCCGCTACCACACAGCTAAATTAAATTAAGGTCAACATATTACTACAACAATTGTGAAACATTTTATGCAGTAACATTATTATCTTAAATTTAACGAATTATTTATAATTATATTACTTATTTATATTCATTTATATAATACTAACCAGTTCACAATGTTAAAGAATTCTTTAATGTCATAGAAATTTTTAGAAATCAACCAATTATAAAGTCCTTTTTTAAATAAATTCATATGTAATGTCTTAAACGCACATTGTTTAACAGGTTTTTCCATATTTAGCTGATTTCTGAACGTTACTAAGTATTAGCCTATTCGAATTTCTTTTAAGCCTATAATTAATATCAAAAGATTATATAAATAGCTCCGAATGCTCATACAAATTTACCTATTTCAAAAATATATAACGATGGCAGAGTTAGTATACTACATTTTGTCTGTTTGTTACCTTTTTACGGCTGAACCGATCTTGATGAAATTCGGCAGAGATATATCCTGGAGACGGCGAATGAATAAATTTTGTAACGGACATACCCCATAGATTTAGGGTTCTCTTGCAATCAATAGTTTTAAAAATATCTAAAATATCACTTGAATATACTATATGAAATTTAAAATCTTTTGTACAAGAACTAACATTTTCTCTAATGTCTTACCGGCAGTAGGAGAAGAATTTTATGATTTGGTTATGAAAATTGGAATATCAGTAAAAAACTTTTAAGCTGTAGCAACATCTTGATCAGATGTCATATGCTTGTTGTTAAAATTATTTTGTTATCACGATTGCGCTCCTTGACTTACCCAGTTTCACTGTTCATAATACTCGAAGTCATTTTCATTTTATATGATGCTTTCTTTCTTTTTCTTTCGAGTGCTTTACAGCACCCATGGTCATGGGGGGACTGAGGTGACAGATGTCCTGATGTCATAGTTAACCCGGAGTACCTTCAGCTTTTAATTATTATTCCTGGTCCGATCTACGCAGAAAGAGCTAACTGTGTCTTAAAGTCTTGCAGTGGTATGCTTGGTTTTTGACTTAATTTTATTAATTATAGGATCCCAAGCTTGTGGCAATATCATCTAACATCTTCTCTATTAAAATTAGGATGTTTTTTAATTTCAATAGCCTCGCTAATCATCCTTGGTAGGAATCGGTGTTCTTTTGCGAGGATTTGTGGTTTATCAAATCTGATGTAATGGCTGGGATGATCCAGAACATGACCACAGACTGCAGACTTCCTGGAGCGACGGTGCTTCACATCAGCTATATGTTCTTTTACGCGAGTTTGACAAATATTTTTGTTTGCCCTATGTAAGAGAGACCACATTCACAATCCAGCTTGTATACTCCTGCATATTGTAGAGGGATGTTACACTTGACAGATGGTAAAAACTGACTTGTCTTCTTCGGCGGCTTGAAAAATTTTCTTATGGAAACCCGCTTCAAGACATAGCCAATCTTGTCTGTGACTCCTCTGACATATGGTAGGACTGCAGGTACACGCTCGACTGTGGCCAGCTTCACTCGGTCACTGCGACGAATTCGCGGAATCCGAAGCTTGTTGTCTTGCAAATCTCATTGTCAGTAAGATGTAGGTCTTTAATATCACAAATATCTGTAACCCATACCTTAGGTGGTTTGGCACATGATTGTATTACCGTATTTACGTCAGAGGAGTCACGGACAAGATTGGCTATATCTTGAAGCGAGCTTCTATAAGAACATTTTTCAAGCCGCCGAAGAAGATAAGTCAGTTTTTACCATCTGTCAAGTGTAACATCCTTCTACAAGATGCAGGAGTATACAAGCTAGATGTGAATGTGGTCTCTCTTACATAGGGCAAACTAAAAGATCCATAAAAACCCTCGTTAAAGAAGAAATAGCTGATGTGAAGTATCGACGCTCTAGGAAGTCTGCAGTCTGTGAGCATGTTCTGGATCATCCCAACCATTACATCAGATTTGATAGACCACAAATCTTTGCAAAAGAACACCGATTCCTACAAAGGATGATTCGCGAGGCTATTGAAATTAAAAAACATCCTAATTTCAATAGAGAAGATGGTTGGGTACCACGAGCTTGGGATCCTATTATTAATAAAATTAAATCAAAAACCACGCATACCACTGCAAGGCTTCAAGACACAGTAAGCTCTTTCTGCGTAGATCGGCTTAAAAATAATAATTAAAAGCGAAGGTACTCCGGGTTAACTATGACATCAGGAAAACTGTCACCTCAGTCCCCCCGTGACCATGGGTGCTGTAAAGCGGCCGAAACGTCGTGTTAAAAATAGTTTTAAAATAAACGCCATAAAATCCGAAAAAAGTAGTTTTATTTAAATGTGTAGTATTCGCGTAAATTTAAGAAAACATAATATTTTCATAATTAAAATATATAAAATGTAATACAAATGTATACTAAATAAAATATGTATTATTGGAAAGTGAAATAAAATATAATGATGATGATGATGTTCATAATTTCCTTACAACTCTGCTATTAAATACAAGGTGAACAATGTTTTAAATAATAAAAACATTCCTGTTAATGTAATGTTTTATAAGCATTTATTTAAAATCTTGAATTTGGCCCTGCTATGGGTTGACTGGGGGAGAATGCCAAATGACATTAAGTCCGCCATTTGTCCTTTATTTTCAATGGGCTGAATACAATAAAGAATAAATAAATAAAAAAAAATCTTCATTTGAAAAAATATTCATATTTTTGAACACTATTTTATTATTCACATTGCAAGATTTCATTTTCATTCACATGAGTTAATGACCCTTCTTATTACGAGTACTCGCATAGCCTTACGAGTCTCTATGAAAAGGAAGCGAAAATTTTAATGACGGTGCATGAATAGAGATAGGCATTATATTATTAGGGTCTATGAAGTCCTAGTCCTAAGCCTTTTTTATATTTCAAAATTGCAATAAACGTGGACTTCCTGGTAGGATTCTTACCCTAGGATCCGTCTAAATACTCACCACCACTCTGCCGTCAAGCAATACCTACATACATACAGTTACGTCTTTTTCCCATATAAGTAGGCAGAGACCACACCCGTAGCCGTCTTACTTGCACCCGCGGGAAACTAGACGTGATGGATGGAGAACCACATCGACGCATTTTTTGTACGAGTTAAAAAAATCGTTACTTCTTGCGCTCCCACAAGCAGTATAGTAACAGCATTGTATGCTCTGGTATTCATTATCGTCATCATCATTTCAGCCTATCACTAGTCCACTGCTGAACATAGGCCTCCACACAGAATGACAAAAATTTGTGGCTCTCATTTTAGGGGGAATTTTACCATAGTTGCCACGCTTGGCAGGCGGGTTAGCAACCGCAGTTTATTTATTCAGATGTTCCAGGAAGATGCTGCTGCCCATCTCATGGTTAATTATCTCTCTGTCGACTTTTACGATACCCACGGGTTGAGACGGGGTGGTAGATTCTCTTCAGCCGCTACCAGACGGCTGGTATTATTCTTCACGAATAAAGACTATCTGTGTATCGGGAAGCGACCACTAACGCTTTAGCCAATGGCTTGGCTACTGTGACAACCAGCCGACTGTTAGTTGTGTTTGCCGTAAGAGAATGAGTTGCTCGTCAGGTTAGAAAATAAGTTTGGTAAACGAATTGACAATCGACCACGCTCGAGTGTAATTACTGCGCATATGATTCAGAACTGATGTCTCAAGCCTAGGGTATTAATTTAACCTAATAATTTATTAATACTGTTTCCACCAGTTACCAGTTTCTTTGAGAATATGTCTAGGAAAAAAAAGTTGGTAGGACTCCTATGCAGAAATCCGTCTAGGTGGGTACTGTAGCGACATATATGTTGCCACATGAAAAGCTCAAGAAATATTTCACACGACCATCACGGCGCTGCTAAATAATAAAAAAAAAATAGTTTACTGGTTTGGAGGCGCCCTCCCCAAATCATACAACCCGATCTGGCGAGTAGCTATCCCTATCTTTGGCAATTTCACCCGCCAATCTGGTGACCCTGATGTAACCTCAACAACTCCATTTAACAACAGCAACAACGTCATGGGCAGCCATCGCAGTCAAAGCATCAGACTACTGTCGGCACAACGCGTGCTTCCTAGTCTCTCAGCCACTAAGGATCATCAACGGCGTCTCCTCTCCTCGGTGAGCCCTGCGGCATCAATAGTGTATCCATACGTCTCAACACACTGAAGACCTGGACACAGCTTCTCCGCAACGCCAGACTGCACATCATCGCCTGATGCCACAAGTTCTCCACGCTAATTGTGTCTCAGCGGGGGAGTAATGTAGCGACATCTATGTTGCCTCATTAGAACCTCAAGAAATATTTCAAACGTCTATCATCGCACTATTAAAGTTTCTGAGATACATACTACATTAACAACATCGAAAGATTACTGGTTAGGAGGAGGCGTCCTCAGCAGATCAGACCACCAAATCTGGAGGGTAGCTACTCTTTTCCTTGGCACCGTCACCTTCCAAAGTACCACCCCAGGGCCAGTTATTCGGCAGTAGTGTGCAAAAATTACTGTGTTTCGGTTTAAAGGGCACTGTGAGTTAGTGTAATCATTGGACATATGCGACTTTAGAACTGATGTCTCAGGGTGATGGGCGCAGTGTGGCATTTGTTATGGGCAAACTTTGTACTTATCACATGGGGAATTTTCTTCTTTCGTCACTTAATCAAATAAAAAAAAAGTTCGTTGATGGTGATAGAATAATCAAGAAGGAGAGGCGAGGTAACGCGTATCTGACATTACGCCTATTCATTCTATCAGTATCAATTATTAATATCTATATATTAATACGTGAAGAGAAATATTTGTACGCCCTTGTTTTTTAAACATATTGCGCGAACGCAGGAGTGTGAAATTTTTCATTGTTAAAGTTTGTATGCAAACGATGCGAGAAATCTAAAATTTTTAGTATAATATATACACTATACAGACTGATATAGTCACGACTTTTCCCAATATATGGGGTAGGCACAGGTTACACATGATGTCCATATTTTGCCCCCGCGGGAATCTAGACGTGACAGGTCGCGAACCACATCATCGCCTCTCAAAATAAATCTAACCCTTCGTTGCGTTCCCACGAGCAGTATAGTGACAGCACTGCGTAATATGCACGAAGTCTGTCCATACAATAACTTAGTTGCGTCTTAGAACACCTCGGTAGGAAATAGGTAGGTGATATTCTACTCTGCCGGACACCTATCGACAGACACCTATATATTAAAATATGTGTTACAAATACATTAAATTGATTAAACTAAACATTGAATATTTACAAATAAAACATTGAATAGTTCATACCGGCAATGTCAATCAATCACAAAGTAGTCTTTTGTTTGTTTACATTCATACTGCCAACGTTGCCAACTAATTAATACTCAAACCTCAATAAAGTTTAAACTCAAAAAAATGAATTACGGCCGAATTTTGACCAGTGGCTGGCATCTAGTAATAACATATTTTTATTGCAAAATAAATAAAGGTATTTCTTACTTTTTCTTTTTTTTTCAGACCAAAATATGAATTGACAACTTTTAACAACTATTGACAACTTTTTTTTTAAATTTGTCGGCAGAAAAACTGGCACTGCACATAGTTAGATTTCTGCATAGAAATCATACAACCATTTTTTTGATATTTTGTTGGCCAAGTAAAAAATGTTTTAATGTATTTTTTCAATAATAGTTCTATTTGCAATAGACGAATAGTACCGAGTAGGGGCTGTTCAAAGCCCAGTTTCAGTGATTTATTGACGAACTTCATTTGCGTCACCTACTTCTCAAATTGCAGGCTTTACTTACAATGTTTTGTATTAACCTACATATAAAAGGTGAGAAAGTTAATTTGCTAAGATCCGAATGCAAAATGTAAAATGGTGTGTATTACCTAGTTTTGAAGAGCACCGCCCGCTCTCCCTCAACAGCGCGCACAAGAAAACCAACACCCTCCACCACTACAACACTACCACTGAAGTCGAGATCACGACACGTGTTTCACCGCAAAACGAGGCATTATCAAGTAATATACAATAGGACATAATACAGTGGAAGTATGCAAAAATATACTAATTTAGCTGCAGCTTAATCAGTCATCTGTCTAATCTTTCTTATTACAAAAATAGCAAAACTTAATTTCGGAGCTATTTTCACTTTGAATCAATAGCGATTACAAGAAATACAATTGAATTTTCAAACGTAAGATTATAATTCTGTTCATTAATAATAATATTATGCACCGACTTAGACATTTTAAAGTGTAAACATTTATTTTTGCCTGCATTTAATACTAAATTATTTGCCACAAACCATTTGGAACAAATATCTTGAGTTTGATTGAACTGTTGTCATTTCCGTTAACTTTAAACAACAATGATGTATCATCGGTAAACAGAAATATCTCAGACATGTTTTGTATCAAATATGGTAGACCATTAACGTACACTAAGAACAGAATTGGACCCATTTTTACTGCACAGCTTGATTAATACACCGTTGATGGCCACTTTATGCTTTCTATTTGTAAGGTAGGAAGATAAAAGATCCAGTGCGGCTTTATAAAAGCCGTGATATTTAAGTCTACACGTTGAATTTTTATGTTCTACACAATCAAATGCTTTAGAGAGATCACAAAACACACCAACTGTGTCATGTAATAGTCCCAGGCTTGTAAAACATGCGAGACTAGTTTAACACTGGCATTAGTCATTGACCTACCTTTTGTAAGACGAATTGCTTGTCATTTAAAATTTTATATTTACTAAAATGAACGACCATTTGCTCTCACATAATTCATTCAAATATTTTACTTAAACTAGCAACACAGAAATCGGACGGTAATTATTAAAAATTTCTCAGGGACCCGATTGAAAAACTGGTACAACCTTATTATATTTCATCAGTTCAGGGAATCAGGTTCACTGAAGACACCAAAGTCTACACAGAGAATAAAAATTATCGCCAATATTGGGGCTATATTTATAATAATTATAGCAATTGCCCAGATCGAGAGCCCCCAGAGAAGAATCAGGCGTTACTTTGCGGAAATCCATTATAATGAAGGAAAGTAAGTTAATTTGCTTAGATCCGCATGCAAAATATAATATGGTGTATATTACCTAGTTTTTTTACCACTGAAGTCGAGAACACAACAAGTTTTTCGGCTCAAAACGAGGCATTGTGAAGTGTGGTGGCGGTGTTAGTTTGCTTGTGCACGCTACTGAGTGAGGGCGGGCGGTGTTATTCAAAAAACTAGGTAATATACAATATTTTATATTTTGCATGCAGAACTCAGCAAATTAGTTAACTTACTTTCCTTCATTAAAATGTTTAGTAGTTTCAGTAGGACATTTGAAAAAACTTCAAGAAACTAATTTGCAACTATGTATCAAGAAATATTATCTTTTACTACATTACCATTTAATTTCAGAGAGTGTTATGCCTGCCAGTTTCTGAATTAAATATATTCAATGTGAGTTTCATTAGAAGAAAATTTTATTTCTTTTCTATCTATTTCTTAATTAATAAACTTTTGCTTTCATACAAATGTTTTTGATTAATGTTGAATACTGTTTAACGTATTGATAAAATTGTATAATGGATGTAAGAGATTTTTTACCATAGAGATAATATAGATTGTCTCTACTATTAGTACTCTACCTAGAAAGGTAAATACTTTATTATTTTCGTTAAAAATTGCATAAAATAATTAGATAGATTCTATGATGGTCATTTAAGGAAAACGAGCAAGCGGTTCACCTGATGGTTATTGTGATTCTACAATACTAGAGGAATAGCGGATACGTTGCCGAACTTTGAGAAAGGAGTAGGCTTATTTTTGAAAGACCCTAAGCCTTATACTCGTAGGTCCGGATAAGCCGCTAACTGCAGCAGATTCCGTAAAATGTTCGTGCGTGGCAGAATATTCCACGAAAAACTCTCTTTGGTGAAATGTCAACCATCAAGGTGGTGATGATGACATTTTGAGATGATATTTAGAAAGACATATTAAAATAGTTCATAAAAGAAAGTAATATAATAAATTCATTACCTTAAAATGTGTTCCGAAAATTTCAAGAAAAACGATGTGCTAGCTCCTGAATGCACATAATTCTACCATTACCATCTTTTTGTCTTATAACTATTCTGAGATCGATTTGGACAACCGCCAGAAATCACTAGAAGCAGAGCAGCTTGTAATAAGGTCAACTCAGTAGAGCAGCGAATTATCTACATGTCTTTTTGTAGTAACTTGTTATTTCTGCAATGTGATTATTAAATTACAATTATTATCGTTTAGATTAGATAATATAAGACAGAATAGTTTGATTATTATAAACTGTATACGAAAAGCCAACAATCAAAACACAATTTCAACAATGAGTAAAAAATTTAATTAAATAAAATCTATTTATATATACGAGTATATAAATATTTACACACTCATAGATCTAAACATGAAACAATCCAAAGTGACACTCGGCATGAGCTGCCAACATACGCAGTGCTGATTTTGATCAGTGTAACCCACGGTTAGTCTTAGAAGGGTAGTGTGCCTTTTCTATAATAAAAAAATCAGTCCGTAATAGTTCTTTGCTGTATATGGGCCTCCACCCAATGATTATTATCATAGCTACCCTATTACCTATTATTAATAACATGCTTGCTCAATAGAGCAAGCATGTTATTAATGCTGTGCAGAAATGTAATGCTTTTTTTATGGAAGTAAGTGACAGGACTAACAAGTCTTTCATCTGATGGTAAGAGCCATGCCTGCCCAGAATAGTGCAGTGGTACTTAGAACTTTGCATTGGTTTCTGTGAAAGACCACAGCACTCGCCACCATGAAATATGTGTCATAATTTCAGCCCATCACCAGTCCACTGCTGAACATGGGTCTTCCCCATAGATTTCAATAAAACATGGTGCTAAGCCATCTGCATCCATCGACTGCCCTCAAAACCGTCCAAGTTGTCGCTCCATCTAGTGAGGGACGCCTTTTACTGTGCTTGCCGGTACGAAGTTGCCACTCGAAAACATTTCTTCCTCAACAGTTATCGGTTCTACGAGCTATAAGGCCGTAGAACATTTTTCTGTTAAGCCTCATATGTACTTAAAATTACACTACCTTTAGCAGTTTTTTTAATTTACTTATTGAAACAAAAATTAGGTACATCACTATAACAATAATCTCGCCAAACTGTAAAAAGTTTGTTAGCGATTACACGCCTTAAATGCCTCTCATTATGCACTTACTACAAATTATTATAAAATTCAAAAAAAAAAGACTTTAAACTCGCTATTATAATAATATTCAATCATCATCATCATCATCATCATTTCAGCCTAACACTAGTCCACTGCTGAACATAGGCCTCCCCCATAGAGTGCCACAAAAGTTTGTAGCTCTTATTTTGGGGGGATTTTGCCGTAGTTGCCACGCTTGGCAGGCGGGTTGGCAACCGCAGTTTATTTATTCAGATGGTTCAGGAAGATGCTGCTGCCCATCCCCTGGTCTTTATTTTCCCTCTGTTGACTTTTACGACACCCACGGGATGAGATGGGGTGGTAGATTTTCTTAAGCCGCCACCACACGGCTAGCTATAAGATATTTGACCCGACTTTCATCGGGGAGGAATTACCATAGGAGAAACAGTGTTTCATATTCTATTTTACAATTTTTCTTGTGCCTTGAATTAACTAAAAATTCGAATTGCTTTAAATAAGTACATTTCATCTGCTTTAAATAAGTATTAAACGTTCGACTGTACTCTATTACCTATAAGTATCTACAGTGTATAGAATTAACTAAGAAATTTAGTATTCGAATTGCTTTAAATACATACATTTCACCTTCTTTAAATAAGTAATAAATGTTCGACGAACTCTATAAGTCCATTGTTAATTAAGGATTTAATTAAAGCATAAAAAAAAAAAAAGTTTCAGCCTATAAATGTCCCACCACTGAGCACAGGCCTCCTCTCATTTCTGAGAGGGTTTTGGAGCTAGGAAGAATCCGCCACGCTGCTCCAATGCGGGTTGGCGGACTTCACATGTCTTCGAAATATTTTTAATTTCTCAGACATGCAGGTTTCCTCACGATGTTTTCCTTCACCGCCGAGCACGTGGTAAGTCAGCACTTAAAATTGCAATTAACAATTTTAGTGGTGCCGGCACCGGGAATCGAACCCAGGTCACTCGCGTACTATTAAATTAAAAGCGAGCGCCTAGCCCCTGAGCTACCACGTCTCCTTAAAGCATAATAAAAAATAATAAATAAAACATGATTACTTCCTACTTTTTGATGAAACCTACCTAACATTGATCTTAATTTTGAACTTACATCCGCAATCCTCAGTATTTCTAACTATTAACAAATTCTATTAACATTTTGCAACTTTTCGGAACAGCAACATATTTAGAAAAGAATTATAGTAACATAAATATACCAAATAATAAAAATTATGACTTAATTATTAATGACATATTCGTTTCCGAAAAAGATGTTACTAGAACTCTTTTAACCCTAGATGCTAACAAAGGATCCGGTATAGACAACATCTCTCCATTCTTCCTGAAATCTACAGCACATACACTTAGCAAACCAATACAGTACCTTTTTAATAAATGCTTAAAAGAAGGGATATGTCCTCCCATTTGGAAAATAGCTCGAGTTGTTCCGATCCATAAGGGAGGCTCAAAAAAAGAGAATTACAGGCCGGTGTCTATCTTACCATCTCATGCGAATACTTTCGAAAGCTTAATCCATGATGCTTTATATACTAGTCTTTATAGCAAAATAATCCCACAACAAACTGGTTTGTCAAAAACCGTTCAACTGTCTCCAATTTATTAATCTATACGAACTACTTATTTGAAAATTTGGATAACAACTCCCAAACAGATTGCATATACACAGATTTCCGGAAAGCCTTCGATCGCGTAGACCGTAAAATACTCCTGAAAAAGTTAGCTTAATGGTATTCGAGGTAAATTGTGGAGTGAGAGAGTTTAAATCATACCTGAAAAATCGTACTCAGAAAGTAGTCATTAGGGGTTCAATATTAGACCTCTTCTCTTTGTCTTGTACATTAATGACGTAACTGGCTGTTTTCGTTATTGTAATTTCCTTTTATATGCTGATGATATCAAAATTTATCGCAGAATTCAAAATTATCTCGACCACCGAAACTTTCAAAAAGATTGAGATAATATTTCAGCACATTGTGAACTCAATAAACTAGACTTAAATCTTGGAAAATGTAGGACTATAACATTTACCCGTAAGCGTCAACCTAGTAGTTTTAACTGTTATTTAGGTGGAATCGAATTAGAAAAAGTCAATAAAATCAGAGACTTAGGAATAATATTAGACAATAAACTTGTTTTAGATGCACATATCGACAGCATCGTCAATAAAGCTTATAGAATGTATGACTTTGTTATGCGCGTGGGACGTGATTTCAATAAAACCATTACTTATTTGCACTTCATTAATAAGATCACAACTTGAATATGCTGTAGTTATTTGGAGTCCATACTATAGTACATATAAAGACAAAATTGAATCCGTACAAAAAAAATCAGTTATTATTAACATGAATTACAAATGTAAACGCACTAAATTATCATACAATTAACTACTACGTAAATATAACTTGCTTAGGTTAGAATCTAGACGTCAACAACTACCAGCGATGCTCCTGTATGACATCTGCCATAACAAGTACGATTGTGAAGATCTAGTCAAAAGTTTATCATATAATGTACCCACTAGAACAGCGTTCCGTAGCTGCCGTGCCAAGCCTACTTTTGTTACGAAGAGATGACGAACAAACGCAGGTAAAAGATCCCCAGTTTATATGTTGATGAATTCCTAAAATAATATTTAAATTGATATTTTTACCCATAAGATAGGTAAGTTTTAAAATAATTACTGACGGTAATTAAAGGAGAATGAGTAGGAAATAAGTAGTAACTTTTTTGTAACACTGTTTATGTTTTAGTACATTTATGTTATACACATAGTATATAATTTAATTATAAATGTGCACTAATAGCAGATGTTAACCCGTGGTCAACGCTGTTGGTTGCAACATTGTTTTAAATGTATTCCAAATTTTTTTTTAGTATAATATATATATAGTGAAAACTGTTTGTTGTTCCTAATAAATTAAAAAAAAAATGGTCGAAGTTATTGTGGTTTAAAGTATAATACAGTTTATAAAGTTAATATAATTATTTTCCTTTGGATAATAAATAATGATCATGTTAATGTACAAAATATTAGAAGACTTAGTGTTTATCTTTTATTTTAATTATTATGTAATGGATCTATGTCATCTGAATTTATAAATAAATTATTATTATTATTATTAAATTTTTCTTTTATGCAAGCACTCTACAGTATTGTAGGGCATGATAGTCATGGCCCCACATTACCCACAATACTATATTTTCATAGCTTAAATTTTTACTTAACTGTTATCTGGAGAATGTATGTATACAATTATTTTTTTATTTAAGAATTATGCTGTTGCCATCTGCCCATGGGGTTACGCGCTTAAAGTCTTTTTGAATTTTAGTAGAAGTTTAAACTTCCATGAACGTTCCCGGAACCATAAAATATACAAAAAATATATGTGCGGCATACATATGTGTCACAGCGATGCACAACATTAACCACACTGTTGACCTACATGATGTACCCCACGGGACGGTACACAAAATTAGTGGGTACGCCGAGAGTGAAGCGTGTCTCAGCGCCAACCGACCCGCTTACCGTAGTACGGATAGTCCAGTTCGATAGGTGATTACGGGATGATGATGTTGATGTTCTCCTAGCCGATTTCGACCACGGCGACAACTTCCGAATATTGTCGAGAGCCATCAACTGCGCAGGAGATATTATAGTGCCACTCGTCCCAACCTATCCGCGTCCGCTGTAACGCTGATGCGATAAGATCGGAGATAGGCTAGGATGCAGTGTCAGAAACACGGGGACAATCACAGCACAACCAGACCAGAAAACCAATCATTTGTGTTTTAGCACAAATGTTGGCTCCGGCTGGGATTCGTACCCAGGACCCGCGGCGTAGAAGCTAGGTACTCTGACCACTAGACCTCAAACCCCACACTCCTTCATGACTCCCAGAAGTAGATCGCGGTCCAGGGTATAAACTGACAACACCAAAAAATTGTGTTATTGCACAAAACGTAACGTCGTAGAAGTTAGATACTCCGACCACTAGGCCGAGCAGTCTGATCATATAACTGTAATGGATATATAATGTCACGCCTATTTCCCATTGGGTTATGCAGAGACGACATCTTTCCACTTGCTACAATACTGACACACATCTTTTGCTTCTTCTACTTTCATTAGTGTTTTCATACAAGCTCGTCGGTTGCGGGTACTTTTGACGTCGCCTTTCTTTAAAACGACTTCGATCTGATCGTGATACGTTCACCTACGTTGACCCTTACTGACTTGCTCATTCTCACTCTGCAGTCACATACATCTGTTTCGTCAATCTTTCATCTATTCTCTCTATTTATTGTTCTCTATTTGTATTCATTGCCTATTTTACGTTCAATGTAAGTTAATCTTTGTAACAATGTAAATATTTAACTGTCGTATTCCATTAAATTGACGACCACGTGGCCTAGACTACCTGCCTTCTACGCCGCGGGTCTTGGGTTCGAATCCCAGCTGAAATGAACTTTTTTACAAAAACACAAATTGATCTGGTTGTGTTGTACATGTATGTATGTAGTTTTACATGTATGGATATGTATGTCTGTAAAACGCATCCATGACCTAGGAGAAATCCAATAAATATATATCTCTTTTAAACGATGTCCCACACTTGGATTTCTGCATTCAAAAGTTTCACTTAACACCAACACCGCGTTGTGCGCTGCAATAATGCACACTGCTGAGCACAGGCCTCCTCTCATTTCGGAGGGGGGTTTTGGAGCTAGGAAGAATCCGCCACGCTGCTCCAATGCGGGTTGGCGAACTTCACATGTCTTCGAAATATTTTCTTGTCTGACATGCAGGTTTCCTCACGATGTTTTTCTTGACCGCCGAGCACGAGGTTTAGTGGTGCACCGGGAATCGAACCCAGGTCACTCGCGTACTATGAAATTTAAAGCGAGTGCCTAGCCCCTGATCTAACACGGCTCTCTCTCTTTATCTATATATATATATATATATATATATATATATAGATATAATGAAGTATAGAAAGTTGATTTGCTAAGATCCTCATGCTGTCGGAGGTGCTCTACAAAAGTAGGCAAATGTACACCATTTAATATTTTGCTTGCGGATCTTAGCAAATTAACTTTCTTTTCTCCATTACAATGGATTTCCGCAAAGTAGTACATGATCCTGTTAAATATGTATATTTAAAAAAAAACAACATTTATAGTTTTACATTGTTACAAAGAATAATTTGGATAGAACTTAAAATAGTGAATTAATACATCCCTGACCTCAGTTTAAAATGAGCAAAAAGCACTTAACAGCAACGATAGTGCAATACATATAAATAAAACGCGTCGTTGTTGTATTGGACAACAATAATGTAATTCAATAAAATCCGTAATTGCGGTTTAAGTAAAGCTATATGATACAACTCCTGTGCAAAATTACAGCCGACTATCCCGTGGGAGATTACATGGGTATACGTTAGTTTCATTAATAGGACTTAAAACGGATTATATCAAGTAGGGTGAATTTGCAGCTAACACTTAACACATTTAAATTGATATATATATACAAGTGAACGTTTATTTTGCACTTAGATAATGATGAACGTATTCTCCTTTTCTAATCATTAATGTTTATTACAATGCAAGTAATTGCATTTTTTAAGGAAATTGTGCGCGCTTGTGAGTTTCTATATATTATGTATATTAAAAAGTATGCTTATGATAAAGCCGTAGTAGCTCATGGGCCGGGCAATCGCCGTAAATTTCATAGTACGTGAGTGATCTGAGTTCGATCCACGGTGCCTGCACCTCTAAAGTGATTGCGTAATTTTAAGTGGTGATTTACCACGTGCTCAAAAAAAGGGAAACATCGTCACGTCTGAGAAATAAAAATATTTCGACGACATGTGAAATCCGCCAACCGACATTCGAGCAGCGTGGCGGACGTAAAAAATTATGTGCGGAATGAATCCTTAATTATCTACAAAGTTAATTGTATATGCAATTGACAAACAACTTATATGCACATATGAGTAGATTTTTAGAATTAGTTGTTATTAATGTGTATTTCTAGAAAAGAAGGCAAGTTATTTTTATGTGTTAAACAGTCACACAGTCAATCAATAAATTAATCAATGTATTCTTTATCGTATACCAAATACAGGAACAAGCAAGGAAAAAAAAACAGCGTTTTAAAATCCAAGCAGTCAGTAGCTCATGTGGCTCACATACACCTATATTTACACCTACTTCACATGACAAGGAATCGAGTGTATGTTGTGTGTTCTGTGTTCTGACTATGGTGAGATGCCCCGTGTCCGTAGTCTTCAATGCTCTTCATTCACTCTACAAACATCAGCAGCCTAATGCTAGTACTTTACGCTGGTATTCTATGAGTACGGTGTTCAGACGAGTAGACATAATTACGTGGCACAGTCAAGATATTGTACTCGTAGCGTACATCGTGGTATTCTATGAAAACGCCATTCCTCGGGCGAGAAGCCCTATGCCCGTACCACGTATATAATTTCGGTGATGTAACTGTTGTTAGCCTTTTGGCTTTTACAGCTTCATCGGATACTGTGCTCACGGGCCAGGGGCCCGCGTGCCAGGTTTGGTTCGACCCGAACATAAATACATAAATAAACTCCTACAAAAACCTCTAAATTCGGACTGACGCGTTCGCTGCGTGCTTGCGCGATTTAGAATATCTCAATATGATTTTAAGTCGTCTAGTGACCGTCTAGTGACTGTCGACTCGTGTGTCGGTAACTCTGGGCGGTGAGAACCGCCCTGGAACACGGATGTATGGTGTGTACGCGGTGTGATTGTCGACTGCTGCGCTCCGCTCTCTACGGCGGTCGCTCGTCGTAGTGCGTGTTATAATAAAGCTATTAACTGTGTGTAAAGTGTAGCCTGGATCGTAACTGACCGTATCGTGGTCAGGGAGTGCTGAGACGTCCGTGTTGTCTAGCGTGTTTCGCGGGCGACGTTTGCGTTCGGTCGCGTTTCTATCTGGTCGGGATGACCCGCGGCTTTTTCGAAAAACCGACGTGATAATGCACTGAAGTGTTCAGAGTACCACAGCCAGCGTACTGTGGCGTAGCTCGTACTATTCTGTGAGAAAATCGTTCCTCAGACGAGTAAACTTATGAACGTGTCACAGCGAGTATACAGTGTATACAGTGGCTCATTGTATTATATAAACATCATCATGTCAACCTACCACTAGTAAATTTGTGGCTCTCATTTTGGGGGGATTTTGCCATAGTTTTGTTTATTCATATGTAGTTTATTTATTCAGATGTTCCAGGAAGATGCTGCTGCCCATCTCCTGGTTTTAATTTTCGATCTTTCGACTTTTACAAAACCCACGGGTTGGTAAATTCTTCAGCCGCTACCACACGGATGCTGAAGGTTTATTTTTTATGGAAAAGTATTAAGCAGCATTTAATTGATCAAACAAATAAAATGAAAAATAATACGATATTTTTTTTTCATAACGTAATCTCTAAAATTAAATCAATACCAACCTTTTTAATATTAAAAAAATACAAAGTACTGTTTTAATTACATGGATACCTTGGGCTTTCATATTATCACATTTACTATCCACCACCACCACCACCATTTCAGCCTACCATTAGTCCACTGCTGAACATAGGCCTCCCCCATAAAGTGCCACAAAAGTTTGTACCTCTCATTTTGGGGGGATTTTGCCATAGTTGCCACGCTTGGCAGGCGGGTTGGCAACCGCAGTTTATTTATTATGATGTTCCAGGAAGATGCCGCTACCCATCTTCTGGTTTTAATTTTCCCTCTGTCGACTTTTACGACACCCACGGGATGAGATGGGATGGTAGATTCTCTTAAGCCGCTACTTTAAAACGTTTTATACACCGTAATTTTTACATCGTTCTGGAAACGAAGAAAATTAGTACAGTTTCAGTTACAGAAACGATTGGTAGTATCAGTTTTTAGATTTTAATATTTACTTTTTTTTGGTAAATTAAAATTAATCACGTGTTTTTAAAAGAACCGGCAACTTGCGGTAGCTCCCGTCTATAGGTAATTACGATCACAGTCGATAGGTCAATGTCCTTACGAACGCATAAGCGACGAAGTAAAGGCTATCGGAGAAAAAAAGCGTTGAAGATCGTGAATTTTCGGACATTTTTCGACATGGTTAATCCGCCATCTGGCCGGACGTCCAAGATTTTTCAATATTTCCCTTGGATGACACTTACCATACCTACCAAATGAGACTGGGTGGCAGATTTTCATACGCCGTTTCGTACTTTATAAAATTATTACAATAAAGGCCCCATGGGTTTTATTCTGCCACATAAAACTGAAGAAGTTTGCGAACCACTTCAATTTAAAAAAAATACGTTTAATAAGTACTACGTCAATAATCTACACTGAATAAAAATACTCTATTCGTACCTGGGATAGCCTCTGCCGGACGATACTCATGGCATAACATTATTTACGAAGTTACAAAATAATCTGCGAAATACAGTTCATTTTGCACGACACACACGTACACGGCTTATTAAACTGGCTTCTGGATTTTTATCAGTTTTAAACACATTCACGATCATAATGCGTAACACTTTACGAATTTATTGTTCATGAGAATAAACCTACAGTCAAATGGTTCTTGTAAGCAACATCGTATACCTGTACCATTGTTAGATATTGTGACGTTAGATAGAATACACTTTACGACTTCTTTTCTTCGCGATAATTCAACAACAGAAGCACGACCAAATGACCTTAGACTATAGGTGACGACCGACCACATAGACCAACCAACTAAAGCACTGTCACTCTCGCCAACACATGAATTTTTTTACCCTTAAAGACATTAAAAACTCCCTAAACTAAACATTTGAAAAACATAAACTAAGTGTATGTCGGCAGTGTACTAAATAGTAGACAAACGTCTGTCTACTATTTAGTTTTTGTATGCCAGTTTTTAAATTAAACAAAAAAGTTGTCGATAGAGCATAACAGTAAAAGTAGTATCAAAATATTCATCAATGGTTATTATTACAATAGAATTACTTAGTATTAAATAATAAATAATTCCATTAGTATAAATCCTAGAAAACAATAATAAAAAAAAATGTAATAAGAATAATAATCATATCACTGATTGTCATTAAAAATTAAATGTACATTGTGTGTGTGTTAATAATATTTCTTCCATTACAATAGAATCCTTCTCAGCCTCGCTGTATTTTTTTAAATCATACATTTTATTAACATTTCACATTACATTTATAAAACCATATTTTCTTCCCCATCTGGAAGGAAAACCCCTAAGTTGGCAACACTGAGAACTGCGACGTATAGCGCTGTTGTATATCCCCTCCCGGCCGCCAAGTCGAAACGTCGAAATTTCGAAACGTCACAGCCCTAGGGCTGTGTCGTTTCGAAATTTAATTAAACATGACAAAACATTAAACGAAAACGGTTTTGTGCATCTACGTTAGCTCGAGCGAAAAAGATTTTTTTAGGACGAGCTAACGTAAGCGTAGATGCAGTGCAATAATTGCAACTGCACATTGGGTGGCTCGCTTTACCTAAATATTTCACGAACATTATCGTATCCGCGTTTTTCAATTATCGTAACGGAAATATGAGTCGAAAGTAAATGTATTCCAACGTAAGGAGAAACTAGCAATTGTATATGATAATTCGGGCCATGCAGTTGTACGTTTATTCTTATGAATATAAAAGTAGTCAGAAGATAAGCAATATGATAATGGACGTTTTCAAAATTTAAAAAAAATGTCATCATCATCATCATATCAGCCTATCACTAGTCCACTGCTGAACATAGGCCTCCCCCTCAGATTGCCACAAGTTTGTAGCTCTCATTTTGGAAGGATTTTGCTATAGTTGCCACGCTTGGTAGGTGGGATGGCAACCGCAGTTTATTTATTCAGATGATTCGAAAAAAATATATGGGACGTTAAAGAGATCAAAATAAACTATGAATTTTTTATGTTCGGTCACAGCTTTTACTTTAATATACCCGATCCAATGAATCTTTTGGCAATATTAAAAATAAATTCAGATTAATAAAAGCAGCAGTGATAAAAATTATTATAATAATTAAAAATCTTTTTTGAAACAGCCCTGTTTAAAACATTTTCGTTTCACGCGTTGTCCACGATTCTATTGGAGGCGAAGTCACTCCCCGCCACCTTTAACGTAAAACAGCAAAATGCAAAAAATAGGTAAATAAGTGACTTAGTCACGTGTGAGCTCTGAACTTTTTAATGCACAGTTAGTGCTTATGTTAATTATTTCTTTTCATTAATCGTATTTGTTCTTCGATGCACTTTTATTTGTGATAATACTTAAATAAAAATAAAAATACTTGTGTATACGGAAGAAGCGCGGAATTTAGTCAATTAAACGGCATATTGTGGATGCTAAAAGTGATAAAAGGTGATGTGATACTGTGAGTGTGAATAAATCATTTGAAAGAAACCTTGCGAAAACGTGCTCGTTTATGTTTACAACCAAACAGAAAGCAGTTTGCACAGTTATTACAATTCAGGTATGCACTTAACTAAATATTTATTTTGTTAATTTCAATTCCAATCAGTTGTAAATAGTGTAAATGGTTTATTACAATTTTTAATTACGCATAAAATAATTAACCGATATTATTACTAAAATTCTACCTAACGTTTTTACCAAAAACCACTGTTTCGATAGCTAAAATAATTTTATTTGATAAAAATAAAATAATGAAATAATATTTTATTATTAAAAATTATCTGAATATTTGTTTTATTTTTGGAGTTTACTCCATAGGAATCGATTTCATTTAAAGTGAAATGAATACGCATAAAACGAAAAATTAATTAACGTAAGCGCCATCTTAGCAAACTATTTCAAAACTTTTCGTAACATAATAATATACGTATCTGACAAGATTCAATGTAGAATGAATATACATGTAGAGGAGCCAATATTTTTTGTATGGGCATTGAGCTCACTGTAAACTTAAACAGAAGTATGTTGTCTAGACCTAACTAGTGGCATAAATAGTTATATTTAGTCCAACCAGAATGTTGCAATATACTGCAACAGTGCCATCTACAAGCGGCTCCGTGAACAGTCAAATAACTATAATATTTATAAATATTGTAAATTTGCAATTTTGTAACTTAATAGTTTGTTAAAATATTGTTCTTTTGTTAATGATATCATGAATGTTTTATTATTTATAAACAAACGAATATCTGTTTTACTTTTCATGGATAATTAAACAAAAATAATGTTTTAATAATTCGCCATTTTATTTTATTTAGTGCAGTTTTGAAAGTAAGTTTTCTGATTATTTAGAACGAGTAAATGCGTAAATGACATTATTGGTACAGACAGTGAAAACTTTATTGTAAAAATAATAATTTAATTTGTATTACGATCAATTAATAGGACTAATTGCTCTCAACACACTCTTAAACACTCGCGGGGCTTGTCGTCAGACTAGGCCGGTATAAACCGGTTTGTTTCTTCTCATGTAAAATCGCAATTTAAAATTATTAACAAAGAATAGTTGAAATGTTCTTCTTTAATTTAGAAACCAATTTCAATATTGAAGATAGACGAGCGTATACACTACTGATCTTGCTAAAAGCAATTTTTTTATTATGACTTCTCTGTTTTAAGATACGATTCTTTTTGAAATAAAAACAGATTTAATTTTTTTTAAACAATTAAAGTTTATAGTTTATCTTCGCTTTCAGATCAATAAAGAAAGCACGGGATTTATTTTCGCGTGGCCTAGTGGTTAACGTACCTGACTTCTACGCCGCGGGTCCTGGGTTAGAATCCCAGCGGGTGGCAACATTTGTGCAAAACACAAATTGTTGGTTTTCGGGAATGGTTGTATTGTGTACAAATTTCGAAAGTTTGTTAAATGAAATTATTTGTACCAGATAAATATTTATAGTACGTAGATATTTTATTTATTTTTTTATTTAAAAAAAGTATTTCTCCAAGGTACCTATAGTTTAAATTTTGTTACACCTTTTATAAAAAAAAAAACTACGGTAGATTTGAAATGCCATTTATCTAATTATTTTTACAAAGTGTTGAATAACGTAGCACAGTAAGTCGCATATCAAGATTCCAGAGGCACTTTACCATTAGTGTTTTACAGACGAGGCCAATACGGATTGTAAAATATGCTTATTTGTAAAATACCTTTTTTGAGAATACATAATATTATTCTTAAAATTTGATTTAACTTTTTTATTCCACATTGATTATTTAACATTTTCGTATGTTTCTTGCCCGCTGGTCTCGTGACGTTCGGATTTGTTACATAGTTCTTTCTTTTTCTCTTTCTGTCTAAGTACATATTTTGCGTACTTTTCGCGTCATATTAAACGTCTCGCCGAACTCGTTTCTCACATTCAAAACGTCGCACTGAATTTGACCTTGGATGTTCAGCGTGTTGTCGCTCTTGTGTTACGGAATTTTCGTAAAGAAAATAAGTCTGTAGTAAGTGTATTCAAGTAGGAGAACTAATGTTACAAATTTAGGCTGTTACATGTAATATGAAAGTAAAAACTTACACAAAATGTAAAAGATAATGTAATAAACACTTTTGTATATCGAGTAAGGTTGACATAATTGAAGCAATTGCTCCGATACAGGGTAGTGTAAATTATTTGGCAAATAACCTTGTGAAAAATGAAACTGTTAGGTTTTCCAAACAGTTCCATTTTTTTGGGCGGTTATGTGGACGCCGAGGATAAATGATTGGCTTATGGGTTGCGGGTTCGATTCCCGCACGAGACAAATATTTGTATTGCTTACAGATAATTGTACTGGGTATGGGTGTTTGTGCCTGATATAAGAGAAATCCTAGAGTATATCATAGTTTTTTAAAAAAAAAACAGAATACTAAAAAGTGCACTTGACACTTTCAGTTTATCCTATGTTCTTTTGTCAAGAAAGTAGCTATCTCAGAAAACACAAAATAAAGTATTTCCGACGATCCTGAATTTGTGTAAGAAAGAAGAGAAAATTGGAGTAAATACTCAGTTACGTGACGACTGCGTAGTCTAGTGGAACACGTTCTACTGCGAATACTATGACGCGGACCCTAGGTTTAAATCCCAGCCGGAGCCAACGTTTTTGTAAAGACATAAATTTTTAATTTTCGGTTCTGGAAATTTTCTGTAAACGCACTCACGACTTCGAAATATTCCTAGTCTGACGCATCTTTTAATAATCAAACAAATCCAAATGTATTTAATTATTTAAAACTTACCAATTTAGTTCTCAATAAATATTTATGATAAAACGTACGCAGAAAGGTATATCGTGTCCGACCCGAGCGTTGTGTTAGTGTAGGTATCAGCTGATTCGCACGGGCTATTGAACTCGGCCGGTGCGTGTGCGGTCCCACTATAACACTGCGACAGTACTAAGCTTATATTCGAAAAACTGTAGGTCAACTTTTATTTTTTATCCATGTAATTAAACACAGTTATATTCATTTTCAGTAAGATTAAACTCCAGTAATCGATTCTACTATTGATTCTGTCTCAGTATTTTCTTCTTCCGGAACGGCTTAAAAATTACGGTGTATATTTAAAAGAATTAAGTAACGAAACGAGCAAATCGTACACTTTATGGCACTGTGCAACGCCTGCCCATAATAATTACAATTACCAAGAATTTAAATTGAAAAGCTTCGTAATAGACCGTCAGTTGTAAGTGTCATATCCCTATTATTTTTTTTTATTTGATAAGGTGAAGAAACGAGCTAACCGTTCACATTGAGACATCAGTTTTTAAGTCTTATATGCCCTGTGATTACGCTAACTCCCAGTGCCCGTCAAACCGAAACACAGTAATGTTTGCACACTACTGCTTCACGACAGAATAACTGGCCCTGGAGTGGTACCTACATAGACGGATACCTGCATAGAAATCCTACCACCAGTAAAATCTGAGACATCAGTTATAAGTGTCATATCCCACTGATTACAGAATCCCTTAAAATCTAAACACGTCTGTGTTTGAACACCACTGCTTTGCGAAGAGATGTTGCATCCCTTTGCATTTTTTATAAGATCTACCATGGGGAGTGTTCCGAAGAATTGTTCGGATTAATTCCAGCCGCTGATTTTCACCATCGCACATTGCGGCATATCGCGAAATTCCATCGTCACCACCTTGATGGTTGGCATTCCAGCACAGTGCGTTTTTCGCGCAATTTTCTGCCCCGCACAAGCACCTTATGGAATCTGCTGCCGCCAGCGGTTTTTCCGGACCGATACGACTTAGGGACCTTCAAGAAAAGAGCCTTTTCCTTCCTCAAAGGCCGGCAACGCATCTGCTATTCCTCTGGTATTGTAGATGTTCATGGGCGGCGGTGATCACTTACCATCAGGTGAGCCGCTTGCTCGTTTGCCTCCTCTAACATAAAAAATAAAAAAAAGCCGGTTATTAAATTTGAACTGTTTTCATAATTATTTAAAGGAGGAATGTTATATTATAATTACATTATACTTCGCATGTATTTGACAGACAGCTTAATGGTCCCATTCGCAACGATGGCTTTCGCAGCCGCGACATATAATGTCAGAATTGCAAAAAATTTTAATGAGGCTAAATGAATAGAGGAACTATTTATGAATACATCGTTACTTCACTTATGCTGTCTTTTGGCATGTAAATTATGTAAAAATTCCTAAAAAATAATATGTGTATAACTCCTTCTTTATATGTATAGAAATGTGCAAACTTGTACGCACTTGCACTTGCACACACTTGCACTTGCACACACTTGCACTTGCACTACGTGCATACCCGAGTACGTTGTGTAAGTGTGTGCAAGTGTATGTGTCAAATATAGTTGATAGAATCTTGCGTTACTTTGCGGAAATCCATTATAATAAAGTAAAGGAAGTTAATTTGCTAAGATCCGCACGCAAAATGTAAAATGGTGTGTATTACCTAGTTTTGAAAAACGTAGCCCGCCCTTCATCAACAGCGTGCACAAGCAAACCAATACTGCCACCGGGAGCCGCCACCAGATATCCTCCACCACTAAAATACTACAACTAGGCAACACACACCACTGAAGTCGAAAACACGACACGTGTTTCACCTCAAAACAAAGCATTATCAAGTGATATTGACTCTACGACAGTCAGCCGCCGAGTGACTGTCTGTCGTAATACACACAATTTTACATTTTGCATGCGGATGTTAGCAAATGAACTTTCTTTCCTTTATTATGTGTCAACTTGCACGCATATACGCGGGCGAACCCACACTAAACGCGAACATATACACATAAAATCACAATACGATTTTTTGTTTCTGTCTGTGTAAGACTAAAAAGGTGTGGTAGCTCAGGGGCCGGGTGCTTTTTTGTTCTATAATTCATTATTCTAAAATGTTAAGTGCTGATTTACCACGTGCTCAGCTTTGAAGGAAAATATCGTGAGAAACCTGCATATCCGAGGAATAGAAATATTTCGAGGACATGTAAACTCCGCCAACCCGCAGTGGAGCAGCGTGGCGGACTCTTCTCGGCTCCAAAACCTTCTCAGAAATGAGAGAAGGCCTGTGCTCAGCAGTGGGACATATATAGGCTGTTACTTTACCTTTTTTACTATTAAGACTAAAAAGTATTTTTCCTCACTTTAAATTTAGTAAATTCTATACAATACAAATATGCATATACTCTTCACCTAAGGGAAGTGGGGAACATTTGTGCGAAAACACAAATTGTTGGTTTTCGGGTCTGGTTGTGTTGTGATTGTCCACGTGTTTCTGACACTGCAGCCTTGCCTACCTCCGATCTTATCGCATCAGCGTTACATCAGACGCGGGTAGGTTGGGACGAGTGAGTGCCTCTGTGTTTTCGCGTACACTTAAGGCACTATAATATCTCCTGCGCAGTTGATGGCTTGCGACAGTATTCGGAAGTTGTCGCCGTGGTCGAAATCGGCTAGGAGAACATCATCATCATTAAAAAAAAACAGTTTTTAAAATTTTTCTTTGTCTGTCTGTCTGTTTGTTCCGGGTAATCTCCGAAACGGCTAGCCCGATTTTAACGGGTCTTTCACTGACAGGTAGCTGATATTATAGCGGGCAACTTGAGCTTTTAAAATTTAGAAAAATAAATAGGATTCAGTGCAAAAAAATTCAAACCCAAAAATCGGATGCAAATTGGTAAGTATATACGTATATCATCAATCCGGGTCAGCTTTTTTACGCGGTTTCAACCGCAGAGCACAGATAGTTTTGTATTAAAATATATTCAGTCCAACAACTTAAGACGTTTTACGAAACAACATAAGTGAAAGTTTTATTAAATTTTGAAGTCTCATCTTCGTCATATTAACCCAACATGCAAACTGGATAAGGGGACGAATGAAAAGCGGACGGAAAGCCGTGTATGTAGGTGTAGTGCGCGCGATCGAACATTATGAATGGATGTGCAATGAACCTTCCTTATCAGAAGCGGAGGTCACCAGTAAAACATATTTATGCCTTAAATGATCACTGGGAATTTGACAAGTATTGATATAAAACTGTTCAATGGATATCGGTCAAGTACAAAACTCAATATTTAATGTTGTAGCAGATTGTTTATGATAGACGACATCCCATAACATTTGCGCTTTGTTATCCGGAGACATAAGTGCTTAAGCCTTATATGCCCAGTGATTACCCTAGCTATGAGTGCCGATCAGGCCGAAACACAGTAACGCTTGTACACTACTGTTTCACGGTAGAATACTTTGCAACAGTACATGGGTATCATACAAATGTGCCTTGTGGTAGCAGCTGGGGGCAGTAAATTCCACAATGTGACCGTGCATGGTAGAAAATTATAAAACAATTTTTTCGTGTTTTGTCACATTTAATTCCATTTAAAAATAAGTTTCGCAGCACTCATGGTCATAGGAGGACTGAGGTATTAATATCGCGAGAATTTAATATACTATCCATAAATGTAGCTCTTTGCAATGTGTTAATGTAAGGAACCATTATGTTGATGGGTAGTAATTAGTAGTAAGATGGATTACATCGTAGTCCACAGGATTGACATGAAATCTTGTTGCTTTTTCGCGAAAGAATGTATGTTGATTTGTATGCTGTATGCAGGTACGAATCTTCGTCTTCTTTTGTAATCACATATTGTCAGCCTGTAATCAAACTAAAATAAGTATGTCTAATCTACTAAAGAATAAGTAATTTCCCAATACATGTAAATGGCCCTAATGACCTAACAATACCGAAAAGAAAGTTAATTTGCTAAAATCCGCATGCAAAATTTAAAATGGTGTGTATTACCTTATTTTCGAAGAGCAGCACCCGCCCTTCCTTAATAGCTTGCACAAGCAAACTAGTACCGCTACTGGGAGCCTCCACGAGATACACTCCAACAACACTACAACTAGGCAATACACACAACTGAAGTCGAGAACACGACACGTGTTTCGCCTCAAAACGAATTTGATTGAGGGAGGGCGGGCGGTACTCCTCAAAAACTAGGTAATACGAGTACACATCATTTTAAATTTTGCATGCGTATCTTAGCAAATTAACTATCTTTCCTTTATTGTAATAGATTTCCGCAAAGCAACGGCTGATTCTATTAACCGACCTAACAATGGCATTTGTTACTCGTAGATAATAAAGCTTGCGTAGCTGGATTCATCGATTAATGCGATAAATTAAATATACGGTAAGGTAAATCAAATAACAGTGATTAAAATCTTGTATTACATTATAACGCATATGTATGATAAAACGAAGACATTTTCCTATTACATTTATGCAGCTGGTTTGGCTAATGGCCAAAATTTGCTCGAGATCGTGAGACTATAAATTTTATTACGGCCCAATTCTAAGACAATTTGACGTTTTCTGGAATTGTCTTAGAAAGAAACTGTCTCATACTTTGGAATTAAATAGACTCAAATGTGAAATTTTCTTAGACAATTCAACAGTACATTATTTTCAAGAAAAGAATATTGAAAATCGCCCATTTTTTGATTTATTTATTCCTTTAGTCTCATTATAACACCCATAGGACGAATGTGATGGATTCTTTGATGCGGCAAACCGACAGTAAGATGACAAATACACGTTATTTCCTTACATTTTCAAGTTATGTATCCAAGAGGTTAAGACCTGTGTTAATAACGGTATGGCAACTGTTTAAACCAAGTTGATCTTTCAAAGCAATATTTAATCGCATAAATTGACGGTCGTGCTCTGCTGTATTCCCTAAAATTATTCCTGCTACATATAAATGTAGAGTACGGAGAATAACATATTTCCTTAAAAAATATCTTAAAGTAATAAGCAAAGGAATATACGAGTATGTATGTATAACTACTGGAAATAGGAATAGGACTCTTAGACGTAACGATATTTGCGTTTCAAAGATAATAAAAATTCGCTGAGGGGGGTTTATTTTTACGTTAAAAACAAAATTGATGATCGACGAAAATCCGACGTTTATATGCTTGTCTACGTTTGTCAAACTGGTTGCAATTTCGAAACTCGATACAAGGAGCGGTTGGCCGCGTACATACAGCGCAATTCCAATAGATAACATTTCGCAAAAAACCTTGGGCAAAACCGGACATACCCTAACCAGTTACCAAACATTTAACGTTTTACTTATTTGTGACAAAGGGACTTCGGCTGTGTGTGTTGGAACAATTAATGATAACAAAAATAATAAGCAAACAAACCCATCGAATTCACCTCTGTTATGTACCTTTAAATCCAGTGCTTAGTTTAAATCTACTCAAAGTAGGCGTCTGCAGGAATCCGTCTAATTAGGTACCACCTCAAGGCCTGTTTTGGTCTCTGGCACTGATAGCTAGTGTAATATCTGGGCATAAAAAGACTTAAGAACTGACGTCTTCAAGGGGTGGGTGCAGTGTGTTCGGACGTTTCACTTAACATCAGGTGAAAGTTTTGTTCGTCTCGTCCCTTTCTCCAATAAATAAAAAAGGTGTGCGTCCGGCCCCTAAGCCACTACAGAGGAGGCCGGCAACGGAACCGCGATTCCTCTGGTATTGCGGATGTTCGTGGGCGGCGTCGATCACTTACCATCAAGGAGCCACTTGTTCGTTTTCCCTCTGTCCTATAAAAAAGGTACATCAGTTACAATCTAAAGTCGTTAATCACTACAGCAAAATCTCAAAATGTTTGGGATTGATATTAAGCCTTCGACCAGTACTGTCCGATCTACGTACTATATTTTTAAGACTTTTTTCATATTGATGTATAAGCCATTTATGAATTGTTTTATACATTTTTCAATAAGTAATATATGTGAAGAAACGTTTTCTTTTGAACATTAAGCGTTATGACGGAGCCTTGAATAGCAGACATATTTATTAAACCAAACGTGGCGCGTATTTAAATAGATGTCTCTATTTATCCCACTGTTTGCATATCTTGATATTTGACAGAATTTGCAAATGTTAATCAAACAATGTACGAGTATTTAAATAGTTAGACAAAGTTATAATATTAATATTCCGTTTACTTCCATTTTCATGGTAAAAAACATACATTGCTACGTCACGTATTGTTAATACATATATTTTACACGCTAAAGCCCGCGACTACGTCCGCTTGGATTTAGGTTTTGTATAAATACCGTGGGATTACTACATGATATACTTTTTGATTTTTCGGGATAAAAAGTATGATGTGCCAGTCTCCAGGACGTAAGCTATTTCTGTGCCGAATTTCGTCAAGATCGGCTCAACCGTAGATCCGATCTTGGTGAAAACGTAACAAACAGACAGAGAGAGTTACTTTCACATTTATAATATTAGTATGCATATCTATATTAAGAAAACTAGCTCCAGAATCAGAGTTATTATGTTATGCGTTGTCGGGTTCCGAGTTCCTAGCTAAACCCAGTACTTGTGCATATTGGTTTTGGGAGGGTAGCTTTGTCTTGGGATAAAGATAGTTCAAAATCAAAAGAAACCTGTATTTTTGTATAAAAAACAGAACGCAGCCGCCGAGGCGTTTTTATGTTCCAAACCTTATCCTAGCTTCCTAATTTAACAACGTATCCATATCTTATCTTTTTTTTTTGGATAAAGTTACGAGACGAGCATCCATAACAATTCTGTGTGGCACCAAAGTGCGCCCGTCATGCTGAGACATCAGTTTTTAAGTCACATATGCCCAGTGATTACGCTAGCTCTCAGTGCCTTCAAACCGAAACACAGTAATATTTGCACACTACTGCTTCACAGCAGGATTCCTTCATAGAAATCCAACCACTAAGAAGCTAAAGAGAGAATAACTTTTTATTTTTTTAAAGATCATGATGCTCGTATTTGTTAAAGAAAGAAAGAAAGAAAGAAAGAAAAATCATTTATTTGCTTGAAGCAGACGTACACAAAAGTAATACAAAATAAAAAATTAAAATAGCAGTACAAAAAATAAAAAAAGAGACAGAGAATTATAAACACAAATAATACTAAAAATAAAAGTATGGAAATTGTACGCCGTACTTCTAGCAAACGAGGTTGACAACTCAGCATACACTGCGGCGGAAGCGAATTCCGTCACAGCAATGATTTTCAGTGTCAACCCCCATTTGCACTCCGATGTCGTTTAAAGAAAATAAATAAAATAATATGAAATATATAAATAATAACAATATTACGGTAATAATATATAAAACAGTAATAACATTTTGAAAATAAATACGTAGCCTTCTGACACTTATAGTAATTCCTAACAATAGATATCATAATGGCGATGGCGAATCTTATATCGTAATCTTATATCTTATACCTCTATTAAATTAATCGTAAATTTTATAATGATAATTCAAAATATGCTGCGGAAATTTCAATCAGCCAACGATTATTGATACATCGGTATGTTGGCGGTACGGGTAAATTCAATCGGACGCTGTAATTCCCCTCGCAACGTTAATATGCCGAATCAATCTGATTTGTCAATGAAAGTCAGTAGCAGACGCTGATTGCTTGTAGTGCGGTTAAAATGTCGCATTTTATGATGTTGTTTTAATTAGCGATTGTGATTTTAGGCTTTATGTTCGACAAATTAGACAAAAAAAAATTCAATTAGAATAGGTATAATTGTTTCCATACTAATATAACTGGTGGTAGGATTCCTATGCAGGAATCTAGGTTGATACCGACCCAGGGCCAGTAATTATGTCGTGAAGCAGTAGTGTGCGAATATTACTGTGTTTCGTTTTGAAGGGTAATCACTGGGCTTATGAGACATAAAAACGTTTTGCTCGTTTCATCACCTTATACAATAAAACAATTATAATAAATGCGAAAGTAACTCTCTCTCTCTGTTTGTTACCTTTTCGCGGTTCAACCGCGAGAAAAGGAAAGATTGTCTTATACTCGTAGTTTTCACTTTCAGATTTAATGCCATGGACATAAAAACCCGTGTCTTCTAGCATAAGCGATGTTGTAAGGCTCTTCGATTTCGATCCTTCCTTTCGCATGCTTCCTTAGGTTGTAGATACGTATTCTTACACAGTTGTTTGTAATTATGATTCTCTCCAGGCTACTTGGATTATGCGTACGATATATCCAAATAAAGAGAAGGAATACAATTTATTACCTAACAAATATTTATCTGGTGTTCCTTTAAGATCCACATGTTAATTACTCAGTTTAGCATGGACTTCTCTCAAGTCAGAAACCTACGCCAGCACCATCTGAAACGCTTTAAAAACTGATGCCAAAGCGGAACAAAAATGTTCTGAGTGACACAACACTTACCATCGGCTGAACTTTTTACTCATATCATCACTTTCTAACAAAAAAAATTCTCTGATACATTCAGAAAACACAAGTTACATTTTTGTTCCTCCCAAATCGTCTTGAGATGAAACATTGCACTTGTTTGTGAACGTCTGGATACTATGGATAACTTCTTTGACACATCGACTATCTTTATAAATAGCTTTACTGGTGGTAGGATTCCTATGCAGGAGTCCGTCTAGGTAGGTACCACCACAGGGCCAGTTATTCTGCCGTGAAGCACTAGTTTGCAAACATTACTGTGTTTCGGTTAGAAAGGTACTGAGAGCTAGCGTAATCACTGGGCATAAGAGACTTAAGAACCTATGTCTCAGGGTGATGGGCATAGTGTAGTATCACACAGAAATTTTCTGGGTGGCACAGCATTTGTTATGGGCAGACGTTGCACTTACCATCAGGTGAACGTTTTGCTCGCTTCATCACTTTATGCAATAAAAAAAAGCTACAAATCATACTTATTCGTAAAAACCCTGGGTCTAATTTCAATCCCAATATCTCAATGTTCGACACGAACCAATCACAGGTAGAACCCCGGCGCCAGTTATTCTGCCGTGAAGCAATAGTTCTAGCGTGATGTCAAAGGGTGACGAGTAGGTCAGGGGTCACACAGTAATGTTATGTGTGACACAGCATTTGTTATGGGCAGCCGTTGCACTTACCATCAGGTGAACGTTGTGCTCGTTTCGTCACTTTATTAAAAAAAAAAACAAAGACCCAGTTTGAGCAGACAGCGTGTTAATTACAAAATTATTAAAACACGCTTAAGGAATAAATATAGAAAACTGTGATGAGAACAGTGTATTCTTCTATCTTTATATTAAGTTTAACTTTTGCAAAGATAATAATCATCATCATCGTCATTACAGCCTATCACTAGTCCACTGCCGAACATAGGCCTCCATAGATTGCCACAGAAGTTTGTAGATCGCATTTTTTGAGGAAATTGCCATAGTTGCAACGCTTGGAAAGCGGGTTGGAAAACGCTGTTTATTTACTTCGAAGTTCCAGAAAGATGCTGCTGCCTATCTTCTGGTTTTATTGGGATTCGAGATTTCTTACAGAAATATAAACCAATTATTTATAGCAATTTACCACATGCAAAATGAGAACTTCTTTTCTATAATAAAAATTGGAGTTGACAGAGGTATTCAGTTTCACATCACGTGAATGACAAGGTTTGATCCCTCGTACCGGCTGATTTACCACGAGCTAGCCACAGAACCACGGACTAGAACAGTCAAGAAAGAAATAGTAATGAAACCCGTTTAGAACTTCCTCAGAAATAAAGAAGATTCCATCGGGGTTAATCAGGTGGAGTTCATTACTGTTACATAAAGTCAACACACAGATGCAAAATAGAAGCAAAAAGTAACGTATTGGGAACATTTTAGCGGCGTCGTCACCTGGGCGATTTATTAATTGAAGGCAATTACTGTTAAGTCACTAATATACTCGTAGTTGCACTAACTTGTAAGCTCTCAGACTAATGAAATTCCTAATTTCGTTTGCTAGATTAGTAGAAATAATCACTTTTTTTGTTACTTCTCCTTTGAATAGTTTATCATTCCGTTGTCGTCTTCTAAAAATTATTTTGTTTACGGCGTCTATTTTGAGTTAATTTTGTTAACATTGCGTCATAATGATCATCATCATTTCAGCTTATCACTAGTCCACTCCTGAACATAGGCCTCCTTCATAGATTGTCACAAAAGTTTGTAGCTCTCATTTTAGGGATTTTTGCCACCGTTGCCAGGCTTGGTAGGCGGGTTGACAACTGCAATTTATTTATTGAAATGTTTCAGGAGGTTGCTTCTGCCCATCCTCTGGTTTTCATTTTCCCTCTATCGACTTTTACGACACCCACGGGATGAGGTGGGATAATAGATTCTCTAAAGCCGCGACCACGTTGCGTATTCCTGAAATTTATAACAACAGATATATTATTTTCGCGAAAACAAAGCACCGATGTCTACGATAGACAGCCTTGGCCTTGGTGGTTGTCTATCGTAGAATCAGTAACTCTTGATAATTGCCTTTCATTTTTGAAAACATATTTCATGATCTCGACTTCAATTACTTTGCTCGTGCACGCTATTAAGGGAGGATCGGCGTTGCTCTTGGAAAAAAATAAGTGATACACGCCATTTTGCAAGCAGATCCGCTTGCAAATGTTACACTTAACAAAAAATTCTTTCCTATGTCTTGATTTATTGTAAATCTCGGAATTCACCAGTGATTTTTATGTTAAAGAACGGCTAACAAGGTGATAAGAGTTTCTACTAAGCCAATGTCGATCGCCGGCGAATCTTTCGTATTAATAGTCACAAGTGACACAGAAAGTTTTACTTATTTGTGACAAAGGGACTTCAGCTGTGTGTGTTGGAACAATTAATAATAACAAAAATAATAAGCAAACAAACCCATCGAATTCACCTCTGTTATGTACCTTTTAATCCAGTGCTTAGTTTAAATCTACTCAAAGTAGTCGTCTGCAGGAATCCGTCCAATTAGGTACCACCACAAGGCCTGTTTTGGTCTCTGGCACTGATAGCTAGTGTAATATCTGGGCATAAAAAGACTTAAGAACTGACGTCTTCAGGGGGTGGGTGCAGTGTGGTGACACAAAAGTGTTATGAGTGACACATCATTGCTATGTTCGGACGTTTCACTTAACATCAGGTGAAAGTTTTGTTCGTCTCGTCCCTTTATCCAATAAATAAAAAAGGTGTGCGTCCGGCCCCTAAGCCACTACAGAGGAGGCCGGCAACGGAACCGCGATTCCTCTGGTATTGCGGATGTTCGTGGGCGGCGTCGATCACTTACCATCAAGGAGCCACTTGTTCGTTTTCCCTCTGTCCTATAAAAAAGGTACATCAGTTACAATCTAAAGTCGTTAATCACTACAGCAAAATCTCAAAATGTTTGGGATTGATATTAAGCCTTCGACCAGTACTGTCCGATCTACGTACTATATTTTTAAGACTTTTTTCATATTGATGTATAAGCCATTTATGAATTGTTTTATACATTTTTCAATAAGTAATATATGTGAAGAAACGTTTTCTTTTGAACATTAAGCGTTATGACGGAGCCTTGAATAGCAGACATATTTATTAAACCAAACGTGGCGCGTATTTAAATAGATGTCTCTATTTATCCCACTGTTTGCATATCTTGATATTTGACAGAATTTGCAAATGTTAATCAAACAATGTACGAGTATTTAAATAGTTAGACAAAGTTATAATATTAATATTCCGTTTACTTCCATTTTCATGGTAAAAAACATACATTGCTACGTCACGTATTGTTAATACATATATTTTACACGCTAAAGCCCGCGACTACGTCCGCTTGGATTTAGGTTTTGTATAAATACCGTGGGATTACTACATGATATACTTTTTGATTTTTCGGGATAAAAAGTATGATGTGCCAGTCTCCAGGACGTAAGCTATTTCTGTGCCGAATTTCGTCAAGATCGGCTCAACCGTAGATCCGATCTTGGTGAAAACGTAACAAACAGACAGAGAGAGTTACTTTCACATTTATAATATTAGTATGCATATCTATATTAAGAAAACTAGCTCCAGAATCAGAGTTATTATGTTATGCGTTGTCGGGTTCCGAGTTCCTAGCTAAACCCAGTACTTGTGCATATTGGTTTTGGGAGGGTAGCTTTGTCTTGGGATAAAGATAGTTCAAAATCAAAAGAAACCTGTATTTTTGTATAAAAAACAGAACGCAGCCGCCGAGGCGTTTTTATGTTCCAAACCTTATCCTAGCTTCCTAATTTAACAACGTATCCATATCTTATCTTTTTTTTTGGATAAAGTTACGAGACGAGCATCCATAACAATTCTGTGTGGCACCAAAGTGCGCCCGTCATGCTGAGACATCAGTTTTTAAGTCACATATGCCCAGTGATTACGCTAGCTCTCAGTGCCTTCAAACCGAAACACTGTAATATTTGCACACTACTGCTTCACAGCAGGAATCCTACATAGAAATCCTACCACTAAGAAGCTAAAGAGAGAATAACTTTTTATTTTTTTAAAGAGCATGGTGCTCGTATTTGTTAAAGAAAGAAAGAAAGAAAGAAAGAAAGAAAAATCATTTATTTGCTTGAAGCAGACGTACACAAAAGTAATACATAATAAAAAATTAAAATAGCAGTACAAAAAATAAAAAAAGAGACAGAGAATTATAAACACAAATAATACTAAAAATAAAAGTATGGAAATTGTACGCCGTACTCCTAGCAAACGAGGTTGACAACTCAGGATACACTGCGGCGGAAGCGAATTCCGTCACAGCAATGATTTTCAGTGTCAACCCCCATTTGCACTCCGATGTCGTTTAAAGAAAATAAATAAAATAATATGAAATATATAAATAATTACAATATTACGGTAATAATATATAAAACAGTAATAACATTTTGAAAATAAATACGTAGCCTTCTGACACTTATAGTAATTCCTAACAATAGATATCATAATGGCGATGGCGAATCTTATATCGTAATCTTATATCTTATACCTCTAATTAATTAATCGTAAATTTTATAATGATAATTCAAAATATGCTGCGGAAATTTCAATCAGCCAACGATTATTGATACATCGGTATGTTGGCGGTACGGGTAAATTCAATCGGACGCTGTAATTCCCCTCGCAACGTTAATATGCCGAATCAATCTGATTTGTCAATGAAAGTCAGTAGCAGACGCTGATTGCTCGTAGTGCGGTTAAAATGTCGCATTTTATGATATTGTTTTAATTAGCGATTGTGATTTTAGGGTTTATGTTCGACAAATTAGACAAAAAAAACTCAATTAAAATAGGTATAATTGTTTCCATACTAATATAACTGGTGGTAGGATTCCTATGCAGGAATCTAGGTTGATACCGACCCAGGGCCAGTAATTATGTCGTGAAGCAGTAGTGTGCGAATATTACTGTGTTTCGTTTTGAAGGGTAATCACTGGGCATACGAGACATAAGAACGTTTTGCTCGTTTCATCACTTTATACAATAAAACAATTATAATAAATGCGAAAGTAACTCTCTCTGTCTGTTTGTTACCTTTTCGCGGTTCAACCGCGAGAAAAGGAAAGATTGTGTTATAGTTTTCACTTTCAGATTTAATGCCATGGACATAAAAACCCGTGTCTTCTAGCATAAGCGATGTTGTAAGGCTCTTCGATTTCGATCCTTCCTTTCGCAGGCTTCCTTAGGTTGTAGATACGTATTCTTTCTCTTACACAGTTGTTTGTGATTATGATACTCTCCAGGCTACTTGGATTATGCGTACGATATATCCAAATAAAGAGAAGGAATACAATTTATTACCTAACAAATATTTATCTGGTGTTCCTTTAAGATCCACATGTTAATTACTCAGTTTAGCATGGACTTCTCTCAAGTCAGAAACCTACGCCAGCACCATCTGAAACGCTTTAAAAACTGATGCCAAAGCGGAACAAAAATGTTCTGAGTGACACAACACTTACCATCGGCTGAACTTTTTACTCATATCATCACTTTCTAACAAAAAAAATTCTCTGATACATTCAGAAAACACAAGTTACATTTTTGTTCCTCCCAAATCGTCTTGAGATGAAACATTGCACTTGTTTGTGAACGTCTGGATACTATGGATAACTTCTTTGACACATCGACTATCTTTATAAATAGCTTTACTGGTGGTAGGATTCCTATGCAGGAGTCCGTCTAGGTAGGTACCACCACAGGGCCAGTTATTCTGCCGTGAAGCACTAGTTTGCAAACATTACTGTGTTTCGGTTAGAAAGGTACTGAGAGCTAGCGTAATCACTGGGCATAAGAGACTTAAGAACCTATGTCTCAGGGTGATGGGCATAGTGTAGTATCACACAGAAATTTTCTGGGTGGCACAGCATTTGTTATGGGCAGACGTTGCACTTACCATCAGGTGAACGTTTTGCTCGCTTCATCACTTTATGCAATAAAAAAAAGCTACAAATCATACTTATTCGTAAAAACCCTGGGTCTAATTTCAATCCCAATATCTCAATGTTCGACACGAACCAATCACAGGTAGAACCCCGGCGCCAGTTATTCTGCCGTGAAGCAATAGTTCTAGCGTGATGTCAAAGGGTGACGAGTAGGTCAGGGGTCACACAGTAATGTTATGTGTGACACAGCATTTGTTATGGGCAGCCGTTGCACTTACCATCAGGTGAACGTTGTGCTCGTTTCGTCACTTTATTAAAAAAAAAAACAAAGACCCAGTTTGAGCAGACAGCGTGTTAATTACAAAATTATTAAAACACGCTTAAGGAATAAATATAGAAAACTGTGATGAGAACAGTGTATTCTTCTATCTTTATATTAAGTTTAACTTTTGCAAAGATAATAATCATCATCATCGTCATTACAGCCTATCACTAGTCCACTGCCGAACATAGGCCTCCATAGATTGCCACAGAAGTTTGTAGATCGCATTTTTTGAGGAAATTGCCATAGTTGCAACGCTTGGAAAGCGGGTTGGAAAACGCTGTTTATTTACTTCGAAGTTCCAGAAAGATGCTGCTGCCTATCTTCTGGTTTTATTGGGATTCGAGATTTCTTACAGAAATATAAACCAATTATTTATAGCAATTTACCACATGCAAAATGAGAACTTCTTTTCTATAATAAAAATTGGAGTTGACAGAGGTATTCAGTTTCACATCACGTGAATGACAAGGTTTGATCCCTCGTACCGGCTGATTTACCACGAGCTAGCCACAGAACCACGGACTAGAACAGTCAAGAAAGAAATAGTAATGAAACCCGTTTAGAACTTCCTCAGAAATAAAGAAGATTCCATCGGGGTTAATCAGGTGGAGTTCATTACTGTTACATAAAGTCAACACACAGATGCAAAATAGAAGCAAAAAGTAACGTATTGGGAACATTTTAGCGGCGTCGTCACCTGGGCGATTTATTAATTGAAGGCAATTACTGTTAAGTCACTAATATACTCGTAGTTGCACTAACTTGTAAGCTCTCAGACTAATGAAATTCCTAATTTCGTTTGCTAGATTAGTAGAAATAATCACTTTTTTTGTTACTTCTCCTTTGAATAGTTTATCATTCCGTTGTCGTCTTCTAAAAATTATTTTGTTTACGGCGTCTATTTTGAGTTAATTTTGTTAACATTGCGTCATAATGATCATCATCATTTCAGCTTATCACTAGTCCACTCCTGAACATAGGCCTCCTTCATAGATTGTCACAAAAGTTTGTAGCTCTCATTTTAGGGATTTTTGCCACCGTTGCCAGGCTTGGTAGGCGGGTTGACAACTGCAATTTATTTATTGAAATGTTTCAGGAGGTTGCTTCTGCCCATCCTCTGGTTTCATTTTCCCTCTATCGACTTTTACGACACCCACGGGATGAGGTGGGATGATAGATTCTCTAAAGCCGCGACCACGTTGCGTATTCCTGAAATTTATAACAACAGATAAATTATTTTCGCGAAAACAAAGCACCGATGTCTACGATAGACAGCCTTGGCCTTGGTGGTTGTCTATCGTAGAATCAGTAACTCTTGATAATTGCCTTTCATTTTTGAAAACATATTTCATGATCTCGACTTCAATTACTTTGCTCGTGCACGCTATTAAGGGAGGATCGGCGTTGCTCTTGGAAAAAAATAAGTGATACACGCCATTTTGCAAGCAGATCCGCTTGCAAATGTTACACTTAACAAAAAATTCTTTCCTATGTCTTGATTTATTGTAAATCTCGGAATTCACCAGTGATTTTTATGTTAAAGAACGGCTAACAAGGTGATAAGAGTTTCTACTAAGCCAATGTCGATCGCCGGCGAATCTTTCGTATTAATAGTCACAAGTGACACAGAAAGTTTTACTTATTTGTGACAAAGGGACTTCGGCTGTGTGTGTTGGAACAATTAATAATAACAAAAATAATAAGCAAACAAACCCATCGAATTCACCTCTGTTATGTACCTTTTAATCCAGTGCTTAGTTTAAATCTACTCAAAGTAGTCGTCTGCAGGAATCCGTCCAATTAGGTACCACCACAAGGCCTGTTTTGGTCTCTGGCACTGATAGCTAGTGTAATATCTGGGCATAAAAAGACTTAAGAACTGACGTCTTCAGGGGGTGGGTGCAGTGTGGTGACACAAAAGTGTTATGAGTGACACATCATTGCTATGTTCGGACGTTTCACTTAACATCAGGTGAAAGTTTTGTTCGTCTCGTCCCTTTATCCAATAAATAAAAAAGGTGTGCGTCCGGCCCCTAAGCCACTACAGAGGAGGCCGGCAACGGAACCGCGATTCCTCTGGTATTGCGGATGTTCGTGGGCGGCGTCGATCACTTACCATCAAGGAGCCACTTGTTCGTTTTCCCTCTGTCCTATAAAAAAGGTACATCAGTTACAATCTAAAGTCGTTAATCACTACAGCAAAATCTCAAAATGTTTGGGATTGATATTAAGCCTTCGACCAGTACTGTCCGATCTACGTACTATATTTTTAAGACTTTTTTCATATTGATGTATAAGCCATTTATGAATTGTTTTATACATTTTTCAATAAGTAATATATGTGAAGAAACGTTTTCTTTTGAACATTAAGCGTTATGACGGAGCCTTGAATAGCAGACATATTTATTAAACCAAACGTGGCGCGTATTTAAATAGATGTCTCTATTTATCCCACTGTTTGCATATCTTGATATTTGACAGAATTTGCAAATGTTAATCAAACAATGTACGAGTATTTAAATAGTTAGACAAAGTTATAATATTAATATTCCGTTTACTTCCATTTTCATGGTAAAAAACATACATTGCTACGTCACGTATTGTTAATACATATATTTTACACGCTAAAGCCCGCGACTACGTCCGCTTGGATTTAGGTTTTGTATAAATACCGTGGGATTACTACATGATATACTTTTTGATTTTTCGGGATAAAAAGTATGATGTGCCAGTCTCCAGGACGTAAGCTATTTCTGTGCCGAATTTCGTCAAGATCGGCTCAACCGTAGATCCGATCTTGGTGAAAACGTAACAAACAGACAGAGAGAGTTACTTTCACATTTATAATATTAGTATGCATATCTATATTAAGAAAACTAGCTCCAGAATCAGAGTTATTATGTTATGCGTTGTCGGGTTCCGAGTTCCTAGCTAAACCCAGTACTTGTGCATATTGGTTTTGGGAGGGTAGCTTTGTCTTGGGATAAAGATAGTTCAAAATCAAAAGAAACCTGTATTTTTGTATAAAAAACAGAACGCAGCCGCCGAGGCGTTTTTATGTTCCAAACCTTATCCTAGCTTCCTAATTTAACAACGTATCCATATCTTATCTTTTTTTTTGGATAAAGTTACGAGACGAGCATCCATAACAATTCTGTGTGGCACCAAAGTGCGCCCGTCATGCTGAGACATCAGTTTTTAAGTCACATATGCCCAGTGATTACGCTAGCTCTCAGTGCCTTCAAACCGAAACACTGTAATATTTGCACACTACTGCTTCACAGCAGGAATCCTACATAGAAATCCTACCACTAAGAAGCTAAAGAGAGAATAACTTTTTATTTTTTTAAAGAGCATGGTGCTCGTATTTGTTAAAGAAAGAAAGAAAGAAAGAAAGAAAGAAAAATCATTTATTTGCTTGAAGCAGACGTACACAAAAGTAATACATAATAAAAAATTAAAATAGCAGTACAAAAAATAAAAAAAGAGACAGAGAATTATAAACACAAATAATACTAAAAATAAAAGTATGGAAATTGTACGCCGTACTCCTAGCAAACGAGGTTGACAACTCAGGATACACTGCGGCGGAAGCGAATTCCGTCACAGCAATGATTTTCAGTGTCAACCCCCATTTGCACTCCGATGTCGTTTAAAGAAAATAAATAAAATAATATGAAATATATAAATAATTACAATATTACGGTAATAATATATAAAACAGTAATAACATTTTGAAAATAAATACGTAGCCTTCTGACACTTATAGTAATTCCTAACAATAGATATCATAATGGCGATGGCGAATTTTATATCGTAATCTTATATCTTATACCTCTATTAAATTAATCGTAAATTTTATAATGATAATTCAAAATATGCTGCGGAAATTTCAATCAGCCAACGATTATTGATACATTGGTATGTTGGCGGTACGGGTAAATTCAATCGGACGCTGTAATTCCCCTCGCAACGTTAATATGCCGAATCAATCTGATTTGTCAATGAAAGTCAGTAGCAGACGCTGATTGCTTGTAGTGCGGTTAAAATGTCGCATTTTATGATGTTGTTTTAATTAGCGATTGTGATTTTAGGCTTTATGTTCGACAAATTAGACAAAAAAAAAACTATTAATATAGGTGCAATTGTTTCCATACTAATATTACTGGTGGTAGGATTCCTATGCAGGAATCTAGGTTGATACCGACCCAGGGCCAGTAATTATGTCGTGAAGCAGTATTGTGCGAATATTACTGTGTTTCGGTTTGAAGGGAAATCACTGGGCATATGAGACTTAATAACGTTTTGCTCGTTTCATCACCTTATACAATAAAACAATTATAATAAATGCGAAAGTAACTCTCTCTGTCTGTTTGTTACCTTTTCGCGGTTCAACCGCGAGAAAAGGAAAGATTGTGTTATAGTTTTCACTTTTAGATTTAATGCCATGGACATAAAAATTGAATCTGGACGTTAGTTCGATAATACCATCTTGTGCCAAATCACCGAAGTTGTATGGGTTACCAAAGATACACAAACCAAATGCTCCACTACGTCCAATAGTGAGCCAGATCGATTCACCAACCTACAGATTGGCTCAGCATGTGGCTAAAGTACTCTCACCACTCAGAGGACACACTAGAGCACACACAAAGGATTCATACCATTTTGTCAGTGAGATTAAAGACCTACACCTGACTGACAATGAAACTATGGTCAGTTTTGATGTCCAGTCTCTATTCACATGCCTACCAGTAGATGACTGCATCTCAATTGTATCTAGGAAGCTAGCTGAGAACAACATGCCAGCGGAATATGCAGAACTACTAAGACATTGCCTTACATCTGGCTATCTATTGTGGAAGGAACACTACTACAAGCAAGTAGATGGTGTGGCGATGGGCTCCCCAGTATCTCCCATTGTCGCCGACATCTTCATGGAAGACTTTGAGGAGAGAGCCCTCCGTACTTCTCCAGTAAATCCAAGATTCTACAAGCGGTATGTAGATGATACTTTCACAATTTTACCATCAGATAAAGTAAATGCATTTCTAAACCACCTTAACTCCCTAAACTCTAAAATTCAATTTACAATGGAGTTAGAGGCAAATAACTCTTTAGCTTTTCTAGATGTATTAGTAATTCGAAATCCTAATAACACCTTGTGTCACACTGTGTATAGAAAAAAGACCCATACTAACAGATATTTAAACGGTGAATCTCACCATCATCCATAACAGTTAGCTACCGTGGGTAAATCCTTGTTTCAGAGAGCACGAGGAATCTGTGACAGGAAACACCTGGCCGCCGAGCTTCAACATGTCAAGCAAGTTTTGCACGACAACAAGCTTCGGGTTCCGCGCCTACGTCGCAGTGACCGAGTGAAACCGGCCACAGTCGAGCGTGTGCCTGCTGTTCTACCTTAGGTCAGAGGAGTCACGGACAAGATTGGCTATATCTTGAAGCGGGCTTCCATAAAAACATTCTTCAAGCCGCCGAAGAAGATAAGTCAGTTTTTACCATCTGTCAAGTGTAACATCCCTCTACAGGACGCAGGAGTATACAAGCTAGATTGTGAATGTGGTCTCTCTTACATAGGCCAAACAAAAAGATCAATTAAAACCCGCGTAAAAGAACACATAGCTGACGTGAAGCATCGTCGTTCTAGGAAGTCTGCAGTCTGTGACCATGTTCTGGATCATCCCAACCATTACATCAGATTTGATAAACCACAGATCCTTGCAAAAGAACACAGATTCCTACCAAGGATGATTCGCGAGGCTATTGAAATCAAAAAACATCCTAATTTCAATAGGGAAGATGGTTGGGTATTACCACCAGCTTGGGATCCAATAATAAATAAAATTAAATCAAAAACCAAGCATACCACTGCAAGACTTCAAGACACAGTTAGCTCTTTCTGCGTAGATCGGACCCAAAAATAATAATTAAAAGCTGAAGGTACCCCAGGTTAACTATGACATCAGGACATCTGTCACCTCAGTCCTCCCGTGACCATGGGTGCTGTAAAGCACTCGAAACGTCGGGTTATAAAGAGTAAAAAAAAGTAAAAATTAAACGCGATAAAATCCGTAAACTTAGTTTCATTTAAATGTGTAGTGTTCGCGTAAATATAAGAAATCATTATAAAAACCGTGTCTTCTAGCATAAGCGATGTTGTAAGGCTCTTCGATTTCGATCCTTCCTTTCGCAGGCTTCCTTAGGTTGTAGATACGTATTCTTACACAGTTGTTTGTGATTATGATGCTCTCCAGGCTACTTGGATTATGCGTACGATATATCCAAATAAAGAGAAGGAATATAATTTATTACCTAACAAATATTTATCTGGTGTTCCTTTAAGATCCACATGTTAATTACTCAGTTTAGCATGGACTTCTCTCAAGTCAGAAACCTACGCCAGCACCATCTGAAACGCTTTAAAATCTGATGCCAAAGCGGAACAAAAATGTTCTGAGTGACACAACACTTACCATCGGCTGAACTTTTTACTCATATCATCACTTTCTAACAAAAAAAAATCTCTGATACATTCGGAAAACACAAGTTACATTTTTGTTCCTCCCAAATCGTCTTGAGATGAAACATTGCACTTGTTTGTGAACGTCTGGATACTATGGATAACTTCTTTGACACATTGACTGTCTTTACAAATAGCTACAAATCATACAGTTTTGAGCCGTGGTAGCTCAGGGGCTAGGCGCTCGCTTTAAATTTCATAGTACGCGAGTGACCTGGGTTCGATTCCCGGTGCCGGCACCACTAAAATTGTTAATTGCAATTTTAAGCGCTGATTTACCACGTGCTCGGCGGTGAAGAAAAACATGAGGAAACCTGCATGTCTGAGGAATAAAAAATATTTCGAAGACATGTGAAGTCCGCCAACCCGCATTGGAGCAGCGTGGCGGATTCTTCCTAGCTCTAAAACCCTCTCAGAAATGAGAGAGGAGGCCTGTGCTCAGTAGTGGGACATTTATATGAAACTTTACTTTACTTCATACAGTTTTGTAAAAACCCTGGATCTAATTTTAATTTCAACCCCGGGTTCAGTTATTCTGCCGTGAAGCAATAGGATGCACACATTACTGTATTTCAGTTCAAAGGGAAATGAGAGCTAGTGTGATGTCTCAGGGTGACGAGTAGGTCAGGGGTCACACAGTAATGTTCTCTGTGACACAGCATGGACAGCCGTTGCACTTACCATCAGGTGAACGTTTTGCTCTTTTAGTCACTTTATTCAATAAAAAAGACAAAGGCACAGTTTGAGCAGACAGCGTATTAATTACAAAATTATTAAAACACGCTTAAGGAATAAATATAGAAAACTGTGATGAGAACTGTTTAGCTTACTGTTTAGCTTTTGCAAATGTTTGCCATGCCATTGCAAATGGTGGCGGCTCGTTAAATGAAAATTACCACTCCATCTCATCCAATGGATCTCGTAAAAGGCGAGTAAGGAATTAAACTGCACTGTGCACCCAACAGCGCATGGTGGCGATGGGCTCACCACCTATCACACCAAGTGCATTATATTGTTTTGGTGAAACGTGGATTGTGGCAGTCATCTGCTTTAGCAGTGAGTGCCCAGTCTCTGACTACCGCTTATGGGATACAGTCGTGATCTTATGTATGTATGTTTTGCAAATGTGCCAATTGAGAGATTATAATATTTGTGAAATTAATAATAATCATCATCGTCGTCATAACATGCAAAATGAGAACTTCTTTTCTATAATAATAATTGGAGTTGACAGAGGCCATCAGTTTCACATCGCGTGAATGACAAGGTTTGATTCCTCGTACCGGCTGATTAACCACGAGCTAGCCACAGAACCACGGACTAGAACAGTCAAGAAAGAAATAGTAATGAAAACCGTTTAGAACTTCCTCAGAAATAAAGAAGATTCCATCGGGGTTAATCAGGTGGAGTTCATTACTGTTACAAAAAGTCAACACAGAGATGCAAAATAGAAGCAAAAAGTAACGTATTGGGAACATTTTAGCGGCGTCGTCACCTGGGCGATTTATTAATTGAAGGCAATTACTGTTAAGTCACTAATATACTCGTAGTTGCACTAACTTGTAAGCTCTCAGACTAATGAAATTCCTAATTTCGTTTGCTAGATTAGTAGAAATAATCACTTTTTTTGTTACTTCTCCTTTGAATAGTTTATCATTCCGTTGTCGTCTTCTAAAAATTATTTTGTTTACGGCGTCTATTTTGAGTTAATTTTGTTAACATTGCGTCATAATGATCATCATCATTTCAGCTTATCACTAGTCCACTCCTGAACATAGGCCTCCTTCATAGATTGTCACAAAAGTTTGTAGCTCTCATTTTAGGGATTTTTGCCACCGTTGCCAGGCTTGGTATGCGGGTTGACAACTGCAATTTATTTATTGAAATGTTTCAGGAGGTTGCTTCTGCCCATCCTCTGGTTTTCATTTTCCCTCTATCGACTTTTACGACACCCACGGGATGAGGTGGGATGATAGATTCTCTAAAGCCGCGACCACGTTGCGTATTCCTGAAATTTATAACAACAGATATATTATTTTCGCGAAAACAAAGCACCGATGTCTACGATAGACAGCCTTGGCCTTGGTGGTTGTCTATCGTAGAATCAGTAACGCTTGATAATTGCCTTTCATTTTTGAAACATATTTCATGATCTCGACTTCAATTACTTTGCTCGTGCACGCTATTAAGGGAGGATCGGCGTTGCTCTTGGAAAAAAATAAGTGATACACGCCATTTTGCAAGCAGATCCGCTTGCAAATGTTACACTTAACAAAAAATTCTTTCCTATGTCTTGATTTATTGTAAATCTCGGAATTCACCAGTGATTTTTATGTTAAAGAACGGCTAACAAGGTGATAAGAGTTTCTACTAAGCCAATGTCGATCGCCGGCGAATCTTTCGTATTAATAGTCACAAGTGACACAGAAAGTAACTGACTCTGTTCTTCTGTCTGTTTGTTACCTTTTTACGGTTCCAACGCCGAAACGATCTTGACGACATTTGACACAGAGATAGCTTGCTTACTGGATACGGACATGGGATACTTTTTATCCCGGAAATAGTTCCCACGGGATATTTAAAAAAACTTAATCAACGTAGAGTCGCAGGCATCAGCCAGTATACAATAAAATATTGACATTAAGAAGAAACTATGTATGTAACTAGAAAGTATGGTAGAATTTCTATGCAGGAATCCGTCTTGGTAGGTGCCCCTAGTGCCAGTTCTTCGGCCGTGAGGTAGTAGTCTGCATACATTACTGTGTTTCGGTTCTAAGGGCACTGAGAGCGAGCGTAATCACTGGGCATGTGAGACTTATGAACTGATGTCTCTGGGTGACGAGCGCAGTGTGCTGTCACACAAAAATGTTCTGGATGACACAACATTTGTTATGGGTAGACGTTGCTCTTACCATCAGGTGAACGTTTTGCTCGTTTCGTCAATTGATTAAATAAAAAAAAAAAAAAAACTATTGTGGTCCAGTCTGCAGTTTAAACAAAAAGATAATAGTGTACTTTTAATACCACGACGACCGCGGGGCGCAGAGTTCGGAGTGCCTGGCTTCTGCGCCGCGGGTTCTGGGTTCCAATCTCAGTCGGAGCCACCATTCGTGCAAAAACACATATTGTAGGTTATCGGGTCTGGTTGTGTTGTGCATGTAAAATATATGTGTGTGTAGAATATTTGAATTCATTAATAACCATTTTAAAATGGCCAGACTACTTTAAAACACCAACGACTTGGCTTTTGATACTAAAAGTTCGTTTTTATATGCCTTAAGTAAAAGCTAGTGCTAATTATATGCCGACTCATAACTGGGATAAATGATATCACGAGGAAACTGAAAGGGATCAGCGTTAAGCATATATTTTTTATCACACACTATCACTCTCACACTTATCTCGTAAAAAAAAAAGTGCGCGTGCAACTCCGTAGACGTGAAAGAAGTGATTGTATATATTAGAAATTTTATTAAAATAAAAACGTTCACCTGATGTTAATTACGACGTCCGCCGAAAACAAAGGTTGGTCACCTAGAATATTTCTGCTTGGGACCAAACCGCGCCCGTCACTCTAGGACATCAGTTCTTTAGACCCGATTTCACCGATAGCTTTGGAAACCAAGTTAATTCCAGCCAACCAAGTAATTTTCGTCTATCCGATTTCACCAGCTGCATTTTGATCGCGTCTAAGAAAACGAAGTTTACATGAAATATCGTCACACTCTAAAAATAAAACTCGATGTATTTCGAATTTTTCGACATCAAACAGCCTGTTTTTATGCATAGGTTAGATAGGTATGCAAACAATAAACGATACGAAATAAAAAAATGGGTTTACATACTCGTACTTTTTCAATTGACAATCACAGTTGTCTAAACACGTGTAATGGAGCTAAACGTAAAAAATTGGGCGTTAAGAATATTAAACTGCGTTTAGCTTTAACTGCGTGAATTTGATGTCGATGAAATGCAAACTGTAGCATTGAACTCAGTTAAACGCTTAAACATCGTTTAGCTTGAACTGATCGCGTTTATTTTCGATGGTGAAATGCGCCCTAAGTCTCATATTCCCAGTAATTACATAAGCTCTCCGGGCCCTTCAAACCGAAACACAGTAATATTTGGACACTACTATTTAACGGCAAGATAACTGGCCTTGAACCTAACTACCTATGAGTAAATTTGGATTTTGTTTTTTACTTAATAGAATTAGGCGTCAGGGCAGACCGGGGATGGTTGACCACGTTTATAGTCATCATTTCTTTTAAAAAAAACTATTGTTTTGGTGTTAATAAAAAATATTGTAAACTGTGCCAAATTTCATAGCCAATTATAAAAAAAAGGTTCTATGTGGATATTATTAAATAAAATCCGGATTCTTTCAGTTTTAGGAAACCTCTCCGAGATGGTCAACCTGCCCCAATGCCGGGGTAGGTAGACTACTCAACTGTTGCAGGTTGGCTTGAATTACGGGATCACAAAATTTAATGTGTAATAAAAAATTCACAGAAATATTCTTGGTGACACGGCATCTGCAATGGGCCGACGTTGCACTTACTATCAAGTGAACATTTTGCTCGTCTCGTCACTTTATCCAATAAAAAAAAATCATAAGTTTTGCAGAATTCTACCCATATGGGTTTATTTATATTTTAATGATCAATTGTAATCTCAAACTTTGATTTCTTTCGTAAACCATAAATATTTTCGAAAAAATGGGACCTAAAGGATCATAGTCAGTCAACCAATACGCAATTGACCTACCAACCCCGACCGGAGCTTTTATTTTCAAAAAAATCACTAAACTAAAATGCTTTGCATAACATTCATAATACGTATTTGTATAATTTTTATAATAATTTACTTTCCATTTCAAATTAAGTTTGTGTGAACTTGACCATAAATTGCAATGTAAGAACAAAAAAGATGTTTTGATGAAAAACTACTTAGGTATCCCAATTATTGATATTGCGCTCTAACTTACAGTGAGACATTTCCTCGTGTCTCGCGTTCTTTGCGAATGATTGGTCAAGCAGCAGGCTTTCTTTGAGTGCAACGTTGATTCTCTCACTCAAACATGCAAGAAGTTAGGAGCATCTAGTCTACCTACCCCAGTCCCCAACCAGCCCCGGTATGCCCTACTTTGCGGAAATCCATTATAATAAGGGAAAGTAAGTTAATTTGCTAAGATTTTGCATGCGGATCTTAGCAAATTAACTTACTTTTCCTTATTAGGTTTTTTTTAATACCGTAATAACTTTTTAATATTCCAGAATAAAAAAGTATCTGTGTTCGTCTCCAAGGTGCATATCTATCTCTGTGTGGAATTTCGTCAAGATCAGACAGAAGTACAGAGGTGATAGAATATTAGTATGGATTTATCAATATTAGGTAATCACCGTTATTGTTCAACAGCGAATTCACCTGTTATTGTTTCGACTGTATTTCATATTGTTTCACGCATAAACCATTTCTAATTAACTGTCCGATCCATGTGGTCATATTATCGCAGACTTGAATTGGAATGATAAATAGATCGGTATTTATTTAAACAATTACGAGCACATTTATTGCCGTGTGGTAGCGGCCTAAGAGAATCTACCACCCCATGTCATCCCGTGGGTGTCGTAAAAGTCGACAGAGGGAAATTAAAACCAAGAGATGGGCAGCAGCATCTTCCTGGAACATCTGAATAAATAAACTGCGGTTGCCAACCCGTCTGCCAAGCGTGGCAACTATGGCAAAATCCCCCCAAAACGTGAGTGGTCTCTGCCTACCTCTTATATGGGAAAATGGCGTTATTGTATTTAAGTTTTAGTTTTACCGCATAAAACTCCAATAGGCTCTCGAAAAGTACAATAGGCAAAAGGTAGATAGTTAATACTATTGTATAATTCCGCAACTGTTGAGGTTTGGCAGAGAAAGGCCAGGTAAAAATTAATTGCATACGTTAACATGTTCACCCTTGCAATGCCGAAAAGCCTAATGAAGTACGATGCAGCATCCACTGCAAGAGTTGAACGACCCAACGCATGCGCGGAACAACCCTCTTTTCGGGCTAAATAGCCAACGAGCTGTCTTACTGCGCGTTCGTTCTAACTACGATCAAATTTCGATCTTACCATGTAACGTACTGAATCCTTTTGAAACTGCCAGAGCTCGGTGGCTGTACGGCGAGTCGTCAGTGGCACGTCGGTCGCCGCAGACTGCGCGCGTGGAACTCTACGGTAGAGTCTCACTTTCGTCCTCCGGAAAAACTTTGTAAAGTTTCGCGATAGGGTTAACAGCGGATTTTTTTGTTTGAACAGTTGTTTTAAGGATTGTATAATTGTTTGAGAGTAGGTGTTTTGTGTTTTGGAATTGGACTGAAAAATTGTGGAATATATGCTGTCATGAAAAGGTGAGATTAAGAGTTGAAATGGTTTATGCTAATATTTATAAAATAATTAACTTAAAAATATACAAGAAATTAAAAAAAAACATTACTTTAATAGTTTCATATAGCTTTAATTAATATTTCTATTTAAAAATAAATAATGTTTTATTTATTTTTAAACAGAAATATTAATAATTAATAGTAATTTATTGTAATTGTTTTTATCTTATTTTGTGACAACGTCCTTCGCTTTTTAATTGTAATAATAAAATAAGTAAAAGAAAAATATTTTATTAGTGAAAAACAATGGGTAATTTATAGGAATTTAACTTATTTTAATACAATCGTCATAAGTGCAGTAAACACGCTTACATACACATTACATATAACATATACATATAAATATTTCAATAGTTAGGTGTCAAGTAATAGAAGAATGTACAGTTTTGTAACTTTATGCGTTTAACTTTTTTAGTCCATAAAAGACAACTTTTAAAGTTCTGTCCTATAATTTTTAAATGCAAGTCTATTTTACCGAAATTACCGGCTTAGTAAAATAAAAAATCATAATTTTTTTTATAATTTAATGACATTGTAGACACATAATAACTCTAAAGTTGAAGCAAAACTAAAAAAATCATTTAACAGTCTAGAAATGTCCCACTGCTGAGCACAGGCCTCCGATCATCTGGTAGATGTGCAACGCTGCACCAATGCGGGTTGGCAGACTTCACATGTAGTTCAGATTGTCCGACATGACGGTTTTCTCACGTTATTTTCATCACAGTGACGAGACGAGGAAAACGTTCACCTGGTCTTAAGTGCAACATCTGACCATAACAAATGCTGTGTCACCCAGAACATTTTTGTGTGGCACCACACTGCACTCGTCACCCTGAGAAATCAGCTATTAAGCCTCATATGCCCTGTAAATGCACTAGCTCTGTGTCCTTCAGACCGAAACACTAGCGTCTGCACACTGCTGCTTCACGGCAGAATAATGCCCTGGGTTAGTACCTACCTAGACGGATTCCTGCATAGGAATCCTACCACCATAAAATTCCACCGGTAATCGAACTCAGGTCGCTTGCGTAACAGTTACGTACTTGCGTACCTAGCCCTGGTTAAAACAAAGAAAATATAAACTTAAGATGGTCCAAAGTTCTCATTCACAGAATTAATTAAAAAACGAATGACGCCGTGCACCATTCTGTGTCCTACAGGAACTCGGGAAAATTAATTAATCTATTCAGTATTACGTATATTGTGCTAATTCAAATAGCATGGACATTAATTAGTATTAGGATAATTAATACAGAGATTATTATGCATGATTACATAACAGATAACTGTAGTTAGTAAATTTTTTAAAGCCGCGTAGCGGCGGCTCGTGAAAAGAATACTACCACTCCATCTCATCCAATGGATCTCGTAAAAGGCGAGTTAGGAATTAAACTGCACTGTGCACCCAACAGCGAATGGTGGCGATGGGCTCACCACCTATCACACCGAGTGCATTATATTGTTTTGGTGAAACGTGGATTGTGGCAGTCATCTGTTTTTGCAGTGAGTGCCCAGTCTCTGACTACCCCTTATGGGATACAGTCGTGATATTATGTATGTATGTATGTAGTTAATTTTGTAACTTAGTTAAGTTTCACACGTACTGCAATAATCTAGTCCACTGCTGAACATGGAACTTCCTCAAGACTGCCACAAAAGTTTGTAGCTCGCGTTGGGGGGGGGGGGGGGGGGGTTTGCCATAGCTGCCAGGCAGGCAGGTTGGCAAACGCAGTTTATCTGTTCAGATATTCCAGGAAGATGTTGCTGCCCATTTTCTGGTCTTAATTTTCCCTCTGTCGACATTTACGACACCTACTTTGTTTAGTTGCTATGACGTAATTAGGGACGACCTTAGTTTTTAATTTTTTTTTTAAATTATCGTTATAATTTTACGAAAATAATTATATTTTTTTCCTACAATAACTTATTTCAATGATCTGTAAGCAAAGTGATTATGTGTTCATTTATATTGGAATATGAATTATTTATATTTTGAATTTGATTCTACATCAAAAACTTCGGTAGTACGAAAAGTACATTTACATTCACAATTTACGAAAAAATATAAATATAAGCATAATGTTATATTTTTAAAAAAAATAGTATTACCGTTTTTCACTTTAGTAGTCTTACTTTGACTTACGACTTATTAATTTACAGATATAAAATAAAAGTTAAGATCATGAATGCATATAAAAAAAAATTGGAATGTCTTTGTCTGTCCGGGCATTAACTAAATTACGCAATTAACTGATAATTTCTTAGATTTATTTCATCGAAATATCTCAAAAAAACTTTTTATTGCTTAATCTTTAAAGGGAATAAATCGCAACCTTAAAATTTCATAAATTATATTGACTTTAGATTGTCTTAGAAATATATAGAAATTTTTCTAAGAGTGCAAACTTTATATCAAACTAAGAAGTGATATAGTGTCCACGTCAGAAGCACACTAACGAGCAACTACAACGGGTAAAATAGATCGAGGCAGGTGCCGTCTTATTTGAGATTGATTAAACTCCGGGAGCGATTAACTCTGAATATTGTATAAGAGGTCGAGCGAGGCCCGTAACCGTTGCCTAAACTATAGCCAGGGTACAGATTGAAACGGTTAGCAATTTGTGTGGTAACATAATTGCTTTACATCCTGGTTATATTATGACGACCGCGTGGCCTAGTGGTCAGAGTACCTGACTCCTACGCCGCGGGTCCTGGGTTCGAATCCCAGCCGGAGCCAACATTTGTGCTAAAACACAAATTGTTGGTTTACGGGTCTGGTTGTGTTGTGTTTGTCCCCGTGTTTCTGACACTGCATTCTAGCCTACCTCCGATCTTATCGCATCAGCGTTACATCGGGCGCGGGTAGGTTGGGACAAGTGAGTGCCTCTGTGTTTGCGCGTACACTTGTGGCACTATAATATCTCCTGCGCAGTTGATGGCTCTCGACATTCGGATTCGGAAGTTGTCGCCGTGATCGAAATCGGCTAGGAGAACATCATCATATTATAATTTCGACGACGGCGTGGTTTAGCAGTGGACTAGTGGCTGAAAAGGTGATGATGATCACCTCATTCCCAGGTATTATCATCATTCATATATTCTATAATATTATAACCCTTTTTATAAGGTCTTTGGTTACTAAAAATATCCCTTTTCTTTGAAAGACGGTGCACTTTTTAAGATTTTGTTGTAAAAACGTATACATTGTCTCGTTAAAAGAGTTACTGACTCTGTGGAGTCGGATAACTTGCATTATTAATTTGGTCTTGTTCTTGGTATTAAGATTATGAACGGCACTTTTTTTTGTAAACAAGAGAATCTACCACCCCATCTCATCCCGTGGGTGTCGTAAAAGTCGACAGAGGGAAATGAAAACCAGAAGTTGGGCAGCAGCATCTTTCTGGAATATCTGATAAATAAACTGCGGTTGCCGACCCGCCTGCCAAGCGTGGCAACTGTGGCAAAATCCCTCCAAAATGAGAGCTACAAACTTGTGGCTATCGATGGGGGAGGCCGATGTTCAGTAGTGGACTTCTGATAGGCTGAAACGACGACGACGAAGTAGAATATATCTGTTATGTCACTTTTTATCAAGAGTGATATAATTACATTTTAATTAGCAAGGGCGGTTTCAAACCTCTCGCTCTAATTTATAAGAAGCCGCCGCTACCTTTCAATGTCTATATTGTAAAGTTTATTTTACTTTATGATCCATAATATATGAAAAAAATTAATGGTACTTATAAGTAAACAGTATTGCTCAAAGCTTTTTTTATTAGATAAAGTGACCAGACGAGCAAAACGTTAACCAGATAGTTCGTGCAACGAAAAGTACTGCCCATAACAAATGCTGTATGACGCAGAACATTTATGTATGGCACCACACTGCACCCGTCGCCCTTACAGATCGGCTCTTAATTCTCATATGCCCAGTGATTACACTAGGTTTTACTACTTGTCACATTATCCAATAAAAAAAAAATCTCCACTGGTGTCAGTAACCTGAAAATATTTCTTTGGAACTTTGACTTTTAATGACAAAATTCTGTACCTGTCTTTACTGTAAACTTAGTACGCAAGTACTAACAATTACAGTTTGTTGTTACAATTTTCTATTTGTTTTATGTTATTTGTGAAAACTTATAATTGGCATTCTTTCTCAATTTTATTTATCGTAACTTGTGATGTATTGCAGGAAGTTTTTCAAAACAACAAAATAAATAAAATCGCTTAGCTGGCGAAGGAAAATATTGCGGGGAAAACTGCATCTATAAAAATAAATATCTCGGTGTCATGTAGAGTTGGCTGACCCGCACTAGAGAAAACCGGCGGACTCATCTCGATCCAGTATTAAAACTGAGAGAAATCATATGCCGAGAAACGGGTAATTTGTACTTTTCTTTACTTTTTTGGTAGAAATCACCTCCTACCTTAAAAACTGTAACTGAGGTCACGAAGTCATAGTACTTTGGTAAAAATTTGATATCATGTGACAAATTGACATTGTATTTCAATGGTAAGCACTGAGCAGCCCAATTTCCAATTCCAATCCCAACAGATGTAAGGACTGTTCAGAACTGCGCGATCAATGACCATTTCTTTTATTAATGAGAGTAGATACGATCAAATCGTTCACCACATTGCGCTCGTCAGCCTGAGACATGAATTGTCATGTCTCATAGGCCCAGTAATTACACTAACTATCCGTGCCAATCAAATCTATACACAGTAATGTTTGCACACTATTGCCTCACTGTCGGCACAATACTGTGTTACCACCACAGTATAGTGGCGACAATGAGTGCCTATATAGACGAAATCCCGCGTAAGAATTGTGATCGTCGCAGTGAATTATGAAAGTGATATGTATAGTTCACCTCTAAGATTACTTTAATGGTATAATTTTATGTATAATATAAATATCATCAAAATAGTAGATTTTCTACTGATGGTAGGATTTTTATGCATGAATTTAAGTCTGAAGGCCGCTGATGAATATGACTGAAGAACTGATGTCTGAGGATGCCTTACAATTATTCTAGGTGGAATCTGTTATGAGCAGACGTTGCACTTACCATCAACAGAACGTTTCCCATGTCTAGTCACTTTATCCAATAAAAAAAAGATTATCTAGTTTGAAAAAGAATGCAGTGTGTTAGAGACTACATCCTTACTATTGGGTATATATAAAACGTCTCAACTCATCAGAGTTATTAATCTCCATTGTAAATATTTCAACGCTAATCGCTACTTAAGGCACGGTAATCTTTGCATTCTTCCTGCAATTTTATATAACGTTTCCAACAGTACAAATATTGCTATCATCCTGAGGCCGAGTTGGTACATTAAGCCGACAAAGTCGTTCGTGGAACGACCAGAACGAGACTCCGACTTCAGTCGTCTCATAAAGATCTGAGTTTAGCATTGTTATGATAATGCAGTATCGTTCCATGTATGTGCTTCCATTGTTTTCTTTCTTATCATGTATTTTAATAAAATGCACGGCAATAGGAGTAAATAATTTTGTTCTCATGACTTTAAAGAAATGGAATTTTTCTCTTTATGGTTAGTCTCATACATAATGTGGAAATATTTCGAAATATCACAAAAATATTTTGTTCAAATAAAGTAAATAATAAACTAGGAAGAAAGAAAGAACGTTGTTAAAGTCGAACGTTTGACAACAAAAGTATATTTCATCATTATTATGTGAAGTCCGCCAACCCGCATTGGAGCAGCGTGGCGGATTCTTCCTAGCTCCAAAACCCTCTCAGAAATGAGAGGAGGCCTGTGCTCAGTAGTGGGACATTTATAGGCTGAAACTTTACTTTACTTTACTTTTTATTCAGTATGACTAAAGTAGTTCATAAAAACTTTTCATATACCACGACGATTTTAAAACGAACGAAAAGTATAAAGTAAGTTTATAATCAACTGCAAAATTTGTACCCAACAGACAAACCAACAGACAGACAAACAAGAAAGCGAAAATGAATAGTGATCGAGGTCTAGGCTATGTTAAAGGATTCATATCTGTAACTCTTCGGGAAGTTACGTCTTAAATGAATTACTAAATTTGACCCGAACATACAAACACGAAAGCAATTAATAAAAACGTGGTAATAAAAATGTCTTTAACCAATAAAAAAAACTCACAGGCAGCCATCAATCATTTTGAAAAACAACTAAAGGTAACAAAAAATAGTAAATGTAGAAAATAATAAATTAACAAAAAAGTACTGACTTTAGGAGCCGTGGTAGCTCAGGGGCTAGGCGCTCGCTTTAAATTTCATAGTACGCGAGTGACCTAGGTTCGATTCCCGGTGCCGGCATCACTAAAATTGTTAATTGCAATTTTAAGTGCTGATTTACCACGTGCTCGGCGGTGAAGGAAAACATCGTGAGGAAACCTGCATGTCTGAGGAATAAAAAATATTTCGAAGACATGTGAAGTCCGCCAACCCGCATTGGAGCAGCGTGGCGGATTCTTCCTAGCTCCAAAACCCTCTCAGAAATGAGAGGAGGCCTGTGCTCAGTAGTGGGACATTTATAGGCTGAAACTTTACTTTTTACTACTGACTTTATCAATTTTTTTTTTTGAAACTGTTATAATATTAATATTAGGGCAAATAAAATTCTAACTAATATTATTAATATATTATCTATAATAAAAATATAGACAATATTTTATGACTGTGTTCGACAAATAACACCCACCCGCTTATTCTCGATGTTTTAATTTATGGGATTTGGACTTGTCAGCAATTTAAATAGAAATAACGTGTGGTGGCGCCTTAAGAGAATCTACCACCCCATCTTATCCCGTGGGTGTCGTAAAAGTCGACAGAGGGAAAACAAAAATCGGGAGATGGGCAGCAGCATCTTCCTGGAACATCAGCAATCATGGCAAAATCCCCCCAATATGATAGCTTCAAACTTTTGTGGCAATCTTTGGGGGAGACTTAAGTTCAGCAGTGGACTAGAGATGGGCTGTAATGGTGGTGGTGGTGGTGCGTTTTATATTTTTGAATATATGACATGGTTAAACGCATTAACCATTTCCGCTGAACGAACTAATCAGATACAGAGAAAAAAGATATAATTGCAAAATTATTCAAAACGTAATGTTTTTTTTTACTAAGCATATAATTCATACAACTGTATGATAATTAAAATCTTTTGATATATTCAATTCTACGAGTATGTAAGTCCTTGTACATGATATAAGTGTGAAATCCGTACCGCAAACCGCCGTAACTTTGACTTTCACGTTTCAATTATTAATACGTTTCAATAAATTACTCTAAACACTGTCTTTTTTCGTGTGACAACCCTGAGCTCAATCTAAAGCTTGTATGAAAACTCAACAAAATTAAGAAAAAAAAATCTTAATTTTAATTTACGATTAGCCAAGCAAGCGGGGAGTCAGTTCATATACAATAATAAAAAGCCATTACATCGCATCATATTACAATAAAATAAATATTTACGTTCTTCATTGTAGTGCTATCTTTGCATCATTAATCAGGAAACATGATTTTGAACTAAACATGAAAATTTATTTATTCTTTGCTCAAATAAAACACAAACGGATTAAAAAGCTTCATTAATTAGCTATTTCGTTATTGTTTAATTACGACGGCGTAGATTTAGAGTTTTTTAAATATCCCATGGGAGCTCTTTAATTTTCCAGAATTAAAAGTAACTTCCAGGATACAAGCTACCTCTGTGCCGAATTTCGTTAAGAGTGGTTCAAGAGATGAGCCGTGAAAAGGTAACAAACGGAAAGAGGGAAAGAGAGAGTAACTCGTTACTTAGTTACTTCGCATTTATAATATTACTAGCAGATGCCCGCGACTTCGTCTGCGTGGATATAGGTTTTTGGAAATATCTCTTATGTTCCGGAACAAAATGTATCTTATCTCCGTCTACAGAATGCAAACTATATCTCTGCCAAATTTGGTCAATATCGGTTCAGCGGATGAACTGTGAAAAGGTAACAAACAGACAGAGGGACAGAGATAGTAACTTTCGCTTTTATAATATTAGTATGGGCAACAGTGAGTTTGCTGTCTGTATTTTTCAAATATATATATATATATATAACATATTTTTTCAACGAAATCCATCCATCTCATCCAATGGATCTCGTAAAAGGCGAGTAAGGAATTAAACTGCACTGTGCACCCAACAGCGCATGGTGGCGATGGGCTCACCACCTATCACACCAAGTGCATTATATTGTTTTGGTGACATATGTATTATGGCAGTCATCTGTTTTTGCAGTGAGTGCCCAGTCTCTGACTACCCCTTATGGGATACAGTCGTGATCTTATGCAACATATTTCAAAAAGTGTACAATGGCATTTTTATATATTTTGAGGTTTGTTTGTATTTCTTTAATTTAGTTACATAACCGAAATTCGCGTTCAAAAATAAAGTTAAAACACAAAATATGAGAAGTATAAAAGTAGTTCGCTCCAAACATTAAAGTCTTCAGATGTTTTCAATTGAGTCAAGTACTGTTGCCAAAACTCCGTGGACATGGCTCCGCATTTCAATGGTGCAGGCAACAGGGGACGCCCAAGGGGATTGCCAGAAATGCTCTATTGTTAACAACGCTGCGACAAATACTTACTCGTTCCCATGGGATTCATTTAACCAACGGTTTCCGATTTGCGCTCAGATAGATAAAAGGAAATATTTGGAGGTTTTTTTTTTTAATACCAACAGTTCGTAGGAGTTCTGTAATATTCCACTTGTTTATAATTTCATTAATCAAATCTTTAGTCTTTAAAGAAGAAGTTGCACCTCATAAAGTGTTCTCCATTATTACCACTATTTACTGGTGAAAGGATTCCTATGCAGGAATCCGACTAGATAGGAAAAACATTACTGTGTTGTCTGAAAGGCACTGATACGTTGTATAATTACTGGACGTATAAAAGTAAAGTAAAGTTTCAGCCTATAAATGTCTCCCACTGCTGAGCACAGGCCTCCTCTCATTTCTGATGGGGTTTTGGAGCCAGGAAGAATCCGCCACGCTGCTCCAATGCGGGCTGGCGGACTTCACATGTCCTCTAAATATTTCTATTCCTCGGACATGCAGGTTTCCTCACGATGTTTTCCTTCACCGCTAAGCACGTGGTAAATCAGCACTTAAAATTGTAGAACAATATTAGAGGTGCTGGCACCGGGGATCGAACCCAGGTTACTCGCTTACTATGAAATTAAAGGCGAGCACCAGGCCCCTGAGCTACCACGGCTTTTTTTTTTTACTGGGCGTATGAGACTTAATAATTGATGTCTGAGAGTTACAAACGCAGTGTGGTGCCACACAGCAATGTTATGGGTGACACAGCGATTATTGAGGGCAGACATTGCACTTGCCAGCAGGTAAACAATTTGGCCTTCTCGTCATTTTAGTCCATAAAAAAACACTATGATATCCCAGTAGGTAGTTCTGATTTGTAAGTCCAGTAAAGGACATTGCTCATCTTCCATACAAAGTTCGCCCAAGAATCAACAGTCATACAAGATTATTTATTGGGTTCAATATAACACGTTTTTCTTTTTTTTTTTACTTTTTTTTAAAAACGAATCCCCTCAGTAGGATTTTCTCCTGTATCGTGGGTGCATTTTACAAACATACATTTCACATGCACAACACAACCAGACCCGAAAAGCGACAATTTTTGTTTTTCACAAATGTTGCCTCCGGCTGGGAATCGAACCCAGGACCAGTGGTGCAGAAGTCAGGTACGCTAACCGCAACGCCACGCGGTCGACTATGTATCCGTCAAAGCAGAATAAAACGTTGGACACTTCTCAGAATATTCCTAAAATATTCTTTATTTTGAGGTTATTTGCAATAGTCTTGCTGTTCGATTTTAGGTTTATTGCCTAATATCAGTTGTTATAGTACGGTAGTCGAAAAGTAAATCGAAAATAAACCACTCTGAACACCTAACAAACAATTACAAAGATCGCCAAAATTACATTATTTAACAAACAAAATGAAATCAAATATTGCCGCTTGCGTGTGATTTTTCCAATACCATAATGCCATTTGACATTCATAATCTCTCTCAGTCACACGCTTAGTTAAGTTGTTATTTATTTATTTATAGTCTTTATCAAATTTAGTTACCATTTTAATGTATTTTACTTCAATGTATGCAACGTTAAAGTTAAATACATTAAATTGTTACTTAATTCGTACAACAGGTGGCCTTATTGCTAAATAGCGATCTTTTCCCGACAAACCTTCGATAAAGGAGATTTTTTTTTAAAAAGAGAAAAAGAAGGTATGTGTACACAACATGTTAAGTAAATAGAAGAAAAAACATATATACACTGTAAAAAATAAAACACAAAAAATAAATAAAAACAGATAAATTTAAATATATATACAATATACAAATTCGCAGAAGAGAACCACGTTAAAAACAACACAAAATATATTACATAGAACACTGTAAAGAAAAAAAAAAGTAAAGTAACGGCTCCAAAAAACCTCTCATTTCTGAGAGGGTTTTTGTATCCGGGAAGACTCCGCCACAATGCTCCAATGCGGGTTGGCGGACTTCACATGTCTTCGAAATATTTATTATTACTCAGACATGCAGGTTTCCTCACGATGTTTTCCTTCACCGCCGAGCACTTGGTAAATCGACACTTAAAGTTGCAATTAACAATTTTAGTGGTTCCGGCACCGGGAATCGAACCCAGGTCACTCGCGTACAATGACATTTAGAGCGAGCGCCTAGCTCACTGATTTGAGTGAAAATATTTAGTTTGTTTTTTAAAGGAGCAGGATATTTTAAGACTTTCTAAAATGTAACGGTAACGAACTCCTCAGCACTACAGCTTTCATACCGAATTAGGAGTGATACTATTTTGAGTATGAGCCAGCCTTGAGTGTATAAGCTATATTAGTTTCTCACTGTCACTCATTACTCCTATGGTTTTGTAGTGGTTCTATAAACAGCTTTGGTTATTGTCTCTACACTTACGTATCCAGCGCTGAAGCGAAGATTTTATATGTAATTAATTAAATATCCATTCAATTTTCCTTTATTAATCTGAAGTGTCCGTTGAATTCTAGTATTTCGAATAAAGGCCCTAAGATAAGTTAAGAATTATGGTATGTGCAGGAATCAGTCTAGGTAGGTACCACCCTAGGGCCAGCTATTCCGCCGTGATATATATATATATATATATATATATAGATAGATAGATATATATATATATATATATATTTTCGGTGATGTAATTGCTGTTAGCCTTCTCAGCTTTTACAGCTTCATCGGATACTGTGCTGCCAGGTTTTGTTTGACCCAAACATAAATCAATAAATAAAAACTCCTATAAAAACCTTCTGCCGTTAAGCAGTGGTGTGTAAACATTACTGTTTCGGTTTGAAGGGCACTGTGAGCTAGTGTTATCATGGGCTTTTGAAACTTAAGAACTGATGTCTCAGGGTGATGGGCGCAGTGGGGTGTCACACAGAAATGTTCTGAGTGGTACTGCATTCCGCCCTTTGTAATCCTTTTTTTTAATTAAAATTAGGTGAATGCGATAAAGAATAAATAAATAAATAAAATGGGCAGACGTTACACTTACCATCAGGTAAACGTTTAGCTCGTTCCGTCACTTTCATGAAATAAAAAAAAAAAACAAGCGTGTCTTCCGATTTATTACACTAGCTTTTAGCCCTTCAAACCAAAACATAGTGGTGATGTTACATCCCTGCTTCATGACAGAGTAACTGGCGCTGCGCCTACCTAGACGAATCTCTTGCGTCAATCAATGAAGCAAAAACCGTCCAATTATCCAAAATTAAAAAAAAAAACTAATTTAATTTTAACATTCATCTGCCGTGTGAACCACTCCATCTCATCCAGTGGGTATCGTAAAATTTAAAAGAGGAAAAATAAAAACCAGGAGATGGGCAGCAGCATCTTCCTGGAACATCTGAAGAAATAAACTGCGGTGGCTAACGTGGTAACGTCTGCCAAACGTGGTATCGGTAGTAACTTCCGCCTAAAATGAGAGCTACAAACTTTTGTGAAAATCTGTGGGGGATGAGATCTATGTTCTGAAATGATGATGATGATGATGATCCTTCGACTTCCTCTAAAACCGTGCAGGTCGTTGTTTCATGGTCATATTCTCTGTTTTGTATACAGCTTAAAGCTGCGGAACTGAGTGACTTTAAGCCTATACAGCCTGCAATTCGACGACCACTTAGTCTAGTGGTACCTGACTTCTAACGCTGCGGGTCCTTCGTTCGAATCCCAGCCGGAGTAAACTTTTGCGCTAAATACAAGTTGTTGATTTTCGGGTTGTGATTGTCGCCGTGTTTCTGACACTGTGCCCTAACCCACTTTCGATCTCATCGCATCAACTTTACATCTGTCGTGGGTAGGTTGGTACGAATGAGTGCCTCTGTGTTTGCGCGCACACTTATGGCACTGTAATATATCCTGCGTAGTTGATAGCTACCGACAATATTGGGAAGTTGTCGCCGTGGTCGAAATCGGCCAGGAAGACATCGATACCATCACAGCTTGCAATAAAAGACTTCGTCTCTGTTCTCTTTTCTTGTCAACACAGAGTTGCTAGTGAATTTTATTTCAGAAATTGTTATAATTGTTACTACAATATATGATATTTTGCTTTTTACATTTTATCTCGAGATATTCGTTAAACTTCGGATAATTTATGCTCAACCCAAGAGAACTCGATTTAATATCAACCGGCCAAGCAATAACGAACTTAACGAATCGTATTTTAAGATAAAAATTCCGACAAACGAGAATACTGCAACATGGGTTCCGATTTATAGTTAGTTTTACTATCTTCTTGCTTTGTTTTAAGCCAACCTGAATTTACATTTTCAATGGAATATTGTAACTTGTTTCTGGGTGGAGTTCATAAAATTAGCAGATAAAACCTTACAATAAAACCTTAATTCTATCTGTATTTCGCTCGTTATTAACGGGGTTAATTAGTGGTACAAAAAAAAGTAAAATCAGTTTTAGGTCTTTTAAAATACTGTTACATTTTTAATCTAATAGCTATAAAACTGCACTACGTAAAGCGTTTTTTTTTTCAGCCGTGGATTTCGTTTTCCACAGTTATTTAAACTACGGGTGCGTCCATGTCTCTGTACTTTATCTGTATTACAACAATGTACTTGTACCTCTTTCCTACCGAGGCGTCGTAAGAGGCGACTAAGGTATTGTACTGTTTTGTAAGGTATTGTAACTGTAAGCTGACTTAAAACCAACGATGTAATATCGACTGCGGCATTAAGCTGAGTTAGACCCGTTTGCCCCATGCGCTACGACACACGTGACAGTATGACCAGCCACTATGATTTATATAACAAATTATGGGTTATGTTCAGTGTTTTTATGTTGTTGTTTTAATGTCTTTTCTGTTTGTTGTATACATTGTTTGTTAGTTTTACCTTTTTTAATGTATTTGTGTCTGTGGCTTGTACTTGTGGTAGGATTTCTATGCAGGAATCCGGGCATCCGGGCAGTCTAGGTAGGCACCACCCCCGGACCATTTATTCTGCCCTGAAACAGTAGTGTGCTGTGTTTCGGGCACTGAGAGCTAATGTAATCACTGGGCATATGAGACTTAAGAACTGATATCTCAGGGTCACAGGCGCAGAGGGTTTCTGTGTGACACAAATTTCTTTTGGGCAGTCATTGCACTTACCATCGGGAGAAAGTTATGCTCGTTTCGCCACTTTATCAAATTAAAAAAAGATTAATTATTTCAATAATCGTTTTCTTACTTTCAGTACTTCATGTTGTCATCAGTTCAAATAAAGAGATTCTCGTAACACTAAAACCAAACATCTCAAAGTAAACAATTTATAATTTCAATAACCAATTTGAATCACAGGAAATACAAATATTCGTAGCAAATGAGTTCACATATGTACTTACAGTTTAATCTTACAATCACACTATGTATTTGCAAATTATGGCGTCACTATATTACGCACAGGTTGCTTCGTCCAACGCTCGAACCAGAACGCCTCCCAGAAGCGCGTTAGTTCCTCTCTATTTCAAATTCTATCTCCAAAAAACGAAGCTTATGCAATCTAATGAGTGACGAGTGTTACAAATAGATAGGTAAGTAATAATAAGAAGGGTTGTCAGACATAGGCTAATATTCATTACACATGGAAATATTATATTTTAGCTAAAAATTACAGTGCCCTATGCGGCCACGTCAACAGCAAGGCCCTCGCTCATCCTGATGTAACGTATGGGTTGAACCTTTTGATAAGGTCGAAAGAAGGTTTGCGTGTAGAGACAGACCAAAGGGTATAATTTCTATAGCTCTGAGCCTATAGTATATTATGTAATTTAAAAGTGTATTGACTAAAGCAAAGAATAAATCTTAGGAAACCTACTGAAATGCTCCTTATCAAAACTTCTATTATTACACAATTTAATCGACACTAAGAAAAAAAAAACCGTAATGTATGTGTTTATAAATATGTATCAAACAGTGGTCGCTGCGCTGTATGTCGCGGTTTCTATTCCCGCAATAATTGTTCCGGATCTGGGTGTTTGTTTATATGCAGTTTGTTTGTTAGACGCACCCACGATATATGAGTAGATCTTGTATCCAGTGTGGAGCATCGTTTTTTTTTTTTTAATTAATACAATATGCGGCATTCGGCGAGTAAAATATCATGAAGTGTTAGAATAAAATAATTGAGATTACTCTTTCTATATCTATTCCATTATTTTTTATTGGATTAAGTGTCGAAACGAGCAAAACGTTCACCCGATGTTAAGTGCAACATCAGTCCATAACAAATGGTGTGTCACCGAGAAAATTTCCACTTCCGCTGCGCTCCTCACCCAGAGACATCAGTTATCAAGTCTCATATTGCCCTATAATTAAACTAGCTCTTAGTCCTTTCTCCTTAACACCGAAACAGAGTATTTTGGTTTCAAAAAAAGTCTTGTTTGCCCATTACTGCTTGACGGCAGCAAATTAGAACCGAATTGAAAAGACTCGTTACGAGTCGGTTACTTGTAGTTTTGTTCACTCTTGACACATTGTTCCATTCCTCAAACTCAACTCGCAACAGCTAAGTGAATTTAATTTATTTCAGTACCTCGTCGTTGTTTTCGTATTTTTACGTCAAGTTGAGATATATAAACTACGATAGTTAGTGAAGGAATTAAACTGCACTGTGCACCCAACAGGGCATGGTGGCGATGGGCTCACCACCTATCACACCAAGTGCATTATATTGTTTTGGTGAAACGTGGATTGTGGCAGTCATCTGTTTTTGCAGTGAGTGCCCAGTCTCTGACTACCCCTTATGGGATACAGTCGTGATATTATGTATGTGTGTATGTAGTTAGTGATAATTGTTTCGCGTTATACGGTGTGCTTACGTGATTGTGAGTGTTGTTGTTTTGTGACCCTATGTCTTGTTTTTATTTGAAATCGTTAACTCGTATTTGTATAGTTTTTGTTAAAAACAAAAAAAAAGACTTTGTGCTCCTTATTTGTTTAGTTTTGAATAATTTATAAGTGAAATAAAAGCGACATTAGTTTAAACGGTAATAGAGTTTTTTTTTTATCAAAAGAATGTTATGAGATGAACGTTACAAATAGATATTACTTCTATTACATTCTATTGACAAAAATACAATGTTTTATGTGTACATTGTATAAAATGGAATGTTTTACTTGTTTAATTGATTTTTTATTACACAACTACTTTTGCAGTATTGCAATTACTACCTCTACCTGGTTTCAATAATAATTAATTATCAAGTATGTCTGTATTTCCTAATACAGTTTTGTGATCTCTCAAAGGCATTTGACTGTGTGGAACAGCCCTGCACATTTTTGCAATAAGTAAGATTAGACATCTGACTGATAAAGCTACAGCTAAATTAGTAGGTATTTAGCATACTTACACAGTATTTTGTCCTATGGCATATTGCTGTGTCGATCCGCAGCTGGATTGGAAACAATATTTATTTTGCAAAGATAAGCATTTCGGGCAATCTTTAAGTTGAGATCTCGCGAATTGCTGCTATAATACTTTGACACATCCGTCGTTGTGTATTTTTGAAAATATGTACATACCGAAACTTGCACTTTATTTCACAAAAGTGACTAAATCCTGTAGAATGGGTCAAGGTGATATTCTAGACGTTCCTATGTTTAGGTTGTTAAAACTACTAGAAAGTCTTTTCTTAGTATACGTATGAAATTCCTTAAAGTGTTACCCAAAATCGGAAAAAGATTTAAAAAAAAAACTGTTCAAGAAGACAATATTAGATAAAGCGTACTGTAAAATAGATAATTTTAGAGAACAAAGATGTGAGGAAAAAACTCATACTCTTCACTCTTCACTTGCAAACCCCCTGGCTACTAAATGTATGATAAAATTTGAGATTTGTGAATGACGTTATGTATATATGGCATTTAAAAAAGAGACCGCAGAGTTTCTTGCCGGTTCGTCTCTGAGACGGTCTTATTTTTCGAACCGATGTAGAATTTGACGTTCATAAGAGCTTTGGGGGAGGAGTTCAACAGTAGACTAAAATTGTCTGAAATGATCATGATGAAGAGTAGTAGTTTGTACAAGACTTTGACACTAGTTTTTGTTGGAATATTTGATTAATGATAAGAAACTCTTATTATTATGAGCGGTTACAAACAAACACAGGTCCGAAGAGAACACAAACTACGGTCGAATATCCACCTCATGGCGACCACTACCACCACGTAATAAGTAATAACAATATTTTTTTTTTTAATTTATTTGGGAAACGAACAATATTTATAATACAGAAAATAACAAATTCATAATAAAAAAAATACTTCAGTTAAGTTTACACTAAACTACCAATACATAAAGAAAGAAAAAAGCAAGGTTTTAATTCGAGCATGATGTTCTCCTAACCGATTTCGACCACGGCGACAACTTCCGAATCCGAATGTCGAGAGCCATAAACTGCGCAGGAGGTATTATAGTGCCACAAGTGTACGCGCAAACACAGAGGCACTCACTCGTCCCAACCTACCTGCGCCCGATGTAATACAATTTATAAGATCGGAGGTAGGCTAGGATGCAGTGTCCGAAACACAGGGACAATCACAACACAACCAGACCCGAAAACCAACAATTTATGTTTTAGCACAAATGTTTGCTCCGGCTGGGATTCGAACCCAGGACCCGCGGCTTAGAAGTCGGGTACTCTGACCACTAGGCCACGCAGTCGTCGAATTATACATACCACACAATGCACGTAAATATAGTTAAACTTAAACAGGGCTAAAATCAATTCAAAGGCTAAAATCTACTAAACAATGTCCCGCAGAGACTGCTTCACGTTTCGCTTATAAGCATTGATCGGGCAACTAAATATGTCTATTTTTTGTAGATGTTTGTTGTAATATTTGGAGGAGAATATATGTAAAACTGTCCAAATTTTTGCTTATACAAACACAGTTCGTTAAGTAACATAACTCCAGCAATTTTCACGTTCATATATGCGCACCTACACGTGTTTAATGTTAACATTATAAAAGCTATACATATTTAGTTTTAATAACATACAAACTCGTCTTGATACAAGCCCGCCTCGGGTAGCGACTTATTACTCAGCCAAAGTACCTCGGGAGTTGATTAAACGCCTAGAAGGAATACGACCTAAAATTTCCCCCCGACATAATTATACAAAACACACATAACGTGTTTATATAGTCACATTGTTTTTCGATCAAATATTGTATACTACTCTAAGTATTCTATTACTAAAGTACCCTAAGTCACTTCTTTTAACATCAGCTATCTGCCAGTGAAAGTCACGTCAAAATCGGTCCAGCCGTTTCGGAGGTAATTATTAAAACGGAGGTAAATTACACATACGCCACTTTGTTCTCGATAGAACAATAAAAAGATGAAATTGAAGGAAATTAAATTATATTGCATTCTTTACAATCTTTCTAAATTATTAGGTGTGTGCAGTAGGCAGTTTGAGTTGCGAGTGTGGTATGTGTAAGTAAGCGAGTCAGCGGCAAGCTTTCTTATTATTAGTAAGTTTGGTGGGTTTTGATTGGCTGGTATGTCCTATGTGAAGCGATGTATGGAAGTGGATACAAATTGCAATGTGGAGTGTTGCGCTTTATATAAACCATTATAAATTGAGTTAAATAAGCGTTAAGCATGGCGTAGACATCCTCCCGGGCGTTGAAAGCACAAGGTTTCAAGTTGATTAGTTGCAATCCGAAGTAGGCAGTATGCATATTTACAGATATACAGATATACTTTCATATGCATTAAGTAAATGTTATTTTGACATTACAAACAGACCACCACCACCACCACCATTTCAGCCTAGCATTAGTCCACTGCTGAACACAGGCCTCCCCCATAGAGTGCAACAAAAGTTTGTAGCTCTCATTTTGGGGGGATTTTGCCATAGTTGCCACGCTTGGCAGGCGGGTTGGCAACCGCAGTTTATTTATTATGATGTTCCAGGAAGATGCTGCTGCTGTCCAGTAGTTGAATCAACAGTCCCCTTCAAAACATTTAGTTTATTTAGATAAGACAGCCTTTGAAGCATTTTGTAGTGATAGTACATACATAAGATCACGACTGTATCCCATAAGGGGTAGTCAGAGACTGGGCACTCACTGCAAAAAGATGCCTGCCACAATCCACGTTTCACCAAAACAATATAATGCACTTGGTGCGATAAGTGGTGAGCCCATCGCCACCATGCGCTAGTGGGTGCACAGTGCAGTTTTATTCCTTACTCGCCTTTTACGAGATCCATTGGATGAGATGGAGTGGCAGTATTCTTTTAACGAGCCGCCACCACACGCCTTGAGTAATGCTGCGCATACCACCGCAGGGCCGGTTATTCTGCCTTGAATCAGTAATGTTCAAATATTACTGTGTTTTGGTTTGAGATACACTGATACTAGTGTAATTACTTGTCATATGAGACTTAAGAATTGATGGTATCAGGGTGACAAGCAAAGTATGGACGCCACAAATAAACGTGTGGTGACATAGCATTGCATACAGACATTGCACTTATCGTCAGGTGAAACGTAAACAAAAACATCCCTAACGACTTCAAGACACAGTAAGCTCTTTCTGCGTAGATCGGACAAGGAATAATAATTAAAAGCTGAAGGTACTCCAGGTTAACTATGACATCGGGACATCTGTCACCTCAGTCCGCCCGTGACCATGGGTGCTGTAAAGCACTCGAAACGTCGGGTTATAAATAATAAAATAAAACGCGATAAAATCCGTAAAATTAGTTTCATTTAAATACCTAACGTGTTCAGATATCCAACTTATTCGATCGCGTTCGTTATCGTCGACCGCGTAGGCGTAGCGGTTAGCGTACCTGACTTCTGCGCCACCGGTCCTGGGTTCGATTCCCAGCCGGTGGCGACATTTGTGCAAAATCATAAATTATTGCTTTTCGGGTCTGGTTGTGTATTGCATGTGAAATATATGTTTGTAAAACGCACCGGATACAGGAGAAAATCCTACTGTGGGGCTTCGTTTTTTCTAAAATAAAAATAAAATTAAAAAAAATATTTTTAACTTGATATATTTTTAATGCGTAACGTATTTCGGCCAAGCGACTTTAACGTTTTTTGAAATATCTTTCGTGTTCTTAAAATAGCCTTCGAGAATGGAACATGTCCAATGAGAATGTAATAAAAGCTTTGTGATTTCTAGTATTGTTAAGGAGAAGGCACCGTTAATACAATGTACGTTTCGTTATAAGTTACGAACAGGGCTTTCTGAAAACCGACTTTTTATTTCTTATTTCATAAAGTGACGAAACGAGCAAAACGTTCACCTGATGATAAGCGCAACGTCTGGCCGTAACGAAACAAAGCTCTCATTTTGGGGGGATTTTGCCATAGTAGCCACGCTTGGCAGACTGGTTGGCAACCGCAGTTTTTTATTCGGATATTCCAGGAAGATTTTTTTTTATTGGATAAAGTGATGCAACGAGCAAAACGTTCACCTGATGGTAAGTGCAACGTCTGCCCGTAAAAAATGCTGTGTCAGACAGAAAATTTCCGTATGACACCACACTGTGCCCAACGCCCTGAGACATAAGTTTTTAGGTCTCAGTGATTACGCTAGCTCTCATTGCCGTTCAAACCGAAACACAGTAATTTTTCCACACTACTGCTTCACTTGGGGTGGTATCTACGAGACGAATTCCTTCATTCCTTTAAGTAAATTGTTTTATGGGACAATATTTTAAATATAATATTTAATTGATATAAATTAGCCTCCCCGCCTTATCTCGTGGGTGTGGAAAGAGTCGATTAACGAAAAAAAAGTACAGTAACAGCCTAGAAGTGTCTCACTGCTGAGCACATGCCTCCTCTCATTTCTCGGGATGGTTTTGTAGCCGGGCGAAGTCGGCTACGCTGCTCCAATGCGGGTTGGCGGACTTTATCAGTGTATATATATTTAAATGAAACTAATTTTACGGATTTTATCGAGTTTAATAATTACGCGAATAAACGCGATTAAAATCCGTAAAATTAGTTTCATTTAAATGTGTAGTGTTCGCGTAAATATAAGAAATCATTAAGTGTATATATATTCATTATTGGTCATACGCGTATTATGAAATGAAGGGCAAGCGTCAGCGACTCTAAGCCTCTACGGCGTAGAAAAATTGCTGTGAAATCTAATGGCTTCTGACTGATCGCGGAATAACCCTATCGAAAATTCCAGATGATAAATACACACGCTGGCGACGGGCAACGGCGTCTAAACTGTGTCGTAAAATATGTCCGGAGCAGCGATTGCCAAGCCGTTTGCCAAGCTTGGTAACTATGGGAAATTCTCTCACCTGGCGGGTGATTACTTTTCCTACTGCAACTTGCCGCAGTGGCCAAGTGATTGGCTACAGCGCTATAGGTCTATTCCTGAGACAAATTTTTGACTCCTACAGACTGTTTTCCCGAGTTTTTAGTATTAATTAAGCTGAAAGTTCAGAGTAACCTATTGTTATATTAAGTGAGGCTAGTTCTATTGGGCACTATTCGTCGATTATAGATAAGTTCTTCATCCTTATTTTTTTAATGAACGATGCTCCACAGTAGGTGTTCTCCTGTATCGTGGGTGCATTTTACAGACATACATTTCACGTGCCCAACACAACCATAGCTGAAAACAAACAATTTGCGTTATTCACGAATGTTGGTTTCGGTTGGGTTCGAACCCAGGACCCGCGGGGTGAAAGTCGGGCTCGCTAACCACTAGGCCACGCGGTCGTCAAGTTAAGGTTTTCATGACTAAAACCGAGGTGTCGTAAGAGGCGAGTAAGGTAAGGTAACCATAATATGTAAGGCTGTCACTATATTGCTCGTGCAAATGCAATGAGGAGTAAGAATTTTTTGACTAGTACCAAAATGGCGGCGACGTGGTTCATCACTATATACCCTGGCAAATGTGTGAAAAAGTAAATAAGGAAAATATCAATTGTACGCAGCAATACAAAAAAAAAATAAGATATGTTTTTAGGGAGTTTGTGGGGAAGCGTAAAAATATATCATTACTTTTCGCGCCACGAGCCAGAACGAAAATAAGTAAGTCGTGAGTAATTTTTTACAAGTCTTACACATAGCGGCAATAAAAACGCGCCGAGTCTTGGATACCCAGCGATATATCATGTCTCGGTATAAGCCCCCGTACTATTCGGGGGTGAGAATCGCCCCCTGTTTGTGACACTCGGAATGAAAGTTTAAATGTTGGTTTGGAAGAATGTGAATTACGTGGCCTGTGTGATGTTGAAGTCTTCTTTACCATTGTTTTATGGTAGAAAGTGACGTGACGAGCTTGTTCACCTGCTGGTAAGTGCAATGACTGCCCATAACAAGTGATGTACCACCAAGAAAATTTCTGTATGGCATCACACGGTTCTTGTCACCTTGAGACATCAGTTCTAAAGTCTCCTATGCCCAGTAATTAAGATATCTATCGATGTCCGCATAGTACTGCTTCATGACAGAATAACTATCCATGCAGTACCTACTTGACGGATTTGTGAATAAGAAATCGATTTTTAAGTTTTGTTTGGTACCGCAGTAGTGCCTATCTACAAGGAGAACCACCAGTAAATAAACTGTTGAGTGCGTTCTTTTTAGACTTATACATTATTAGCTGATGCGCGTGACTTCGTTGGAAATAGGTGTCTTAAATATCCCGGAGAAATATTTGATTTTACAGAATAAGAAGTCTCTATTCGTCTTCAGGATGCAAGCTGTCTTTTTGTCAAATTCCGTCAAGGTCGGTTCAGAGGTTGAACCGTGAAAAGGTAACAAACGGACAGAGGGAAAGAGACTATATACTCGTACTTTCTTATTTATGATACTAGCTGATACCCACGACTTCGTCCGCGTGGATACAGGTTTTAAATATCCCATGGGAACTATTAGATTTTCCGGGATAAAAGTATCCTATATCCGTCTTCAGGATACAAGCTATCCCTGTGCCGGATTTCGTTAAGTTCGGTTCAATGGTTGAGCTGTGAAAAGGTAACAAACAGACATAGGGACAGAGAGAGTTACTATCGCACTGATAATATTAGTGTGGATGAAAAATATGAAGAAAAAAAAACGGGAAGTTTAATTTAATTTCCCGTTTGGCAGGAAAAATCTGCGAGTGTCTGGAAATGATTTCGTGAGATTAGTCAAATGAATACTGCTGTTTATTGAAAAACTCTTTTTAAGGGAATTGTTTCGTAAAATTACGCGAGTGTCTATTACTGAAGTTTGTCTTTTCACTTTCAAAATTATGAAAGATGTTCCACGATTCATATTCTCGGAATGATTTTGTGATTTGTGAAATTAAATTGTTTTCTCAGAATGAAGTAACAAATTATTTGTTTGTTATTGGATATTATGTAAATAAAAGCGGCATTACATTGCAAATTTCCGTTTTGGTAATTATTTTTTTATTGTAGAAATGCGGTCACAATGAACATTTCTGGGTGGCACCACACAGCGCTCGTCTCTCTCAGGCATCAGTCCTTAAGTATCATACGCCAAGTAGTAACCCTGGTTCATGTCTTTCAGACCGCCGAAACTCAGTACTAAAACCAGTGTTACTGGTGGTAGGATTCATATGCAGGAATCCGTCTAGGTAGGTACCACCCCAGGGCAAGTTATGCCGTGAAGCAGTAGTGTGCAAACATTACTGTGTTTCGGTTTAAAGGGCACTGAGAGCTAGCGTAATCACTGGGCATATGAGACTTAAGAACTGATGTCCCAGGGTGACGGGCGGAGTGCGGTATCATACAGAAATGTTGTGGGTGACAGAGCATTTGTTATGGGCAGTACTTACCAGCAGGTGAACGTTTTGCTCGTTCAGTCACTTTAATCAAATAAAAAAAAATCAATAACATTTGCAGACTATTGCTTGACGGCAGAATAACTAAACCTGCAATGGTACCTACCTAGACTGATTCCTGCATAGAAATCCTTACACCAATAAATCATACTATTTTAAAAGGTACCTGTTTAATTTACATTACGTATGTCTCTTTTTTAATAAAGCTATTTATTCTTGTGTCATCATCATCATCATTTCTCACTATTTTAGTTTGCATCACATAACACAGTCCTGAGCCACCTGCATCCATCGACTTCCCGCAAAACCGTGCAAGTCGTCGCTCCATCTAATGACAGGCGCCCTACACTATTCCTTTGTACGAACATAATTGTTTTTCCATAATATTTTTTTCTCTCTTATAATAAAAAAAAAGTAAAGTAACACCCTAAAAATGTCCCACTGCTGTGCACATGCCTCTCTCATTTTCGAAAGGGTTTGGTTTCGGGAAGATACCGCCGCGCTGCTCCAATGCGTGTTGACGGACTGTACATATCCTCGAAATATTTTTTATCTCTCAGACATGTAGTTTTCCTGACGATGATTTCCTTCCACCACTGAACACGTGACAAACCACCACTTTAAAACTGCAAAACAATTCAGGTCACTCGCGTAATATGAAATTATAATAATATATAATAATAGCTAGTGCGTTGCCCCCGAGCTGCCGCGCTCCTTTCCTTCATTGCAATTACTTTATTATTTTCATCTTGCGATTCCAAGTGTATCAATTTCAAATATTTGATATTACCGATCTTCGCCTCTTACCTTATTCTAAGTATAAAACCCTCCGAGAGTCGTTTGCGGGACGCTTCCTCACGACGTTTAATATAACAAGATGAGGCAAAATTTGTTCCAAGTCACGCTACTTATTACCCGATCTAGGGGTTGAGATTTTCATTCTAATCGCATTATAACCTTTGGAAATATTCATATCTTCTTTGAGAAAAAATTGAAAAGGCTTAAGTATATTCGGGACTGCCCGATCCTCGATTTGCAAATTTTCTATAACAAAATATTGAACGCTTGAAAAACTACGCGTATAAAAAGAACTATTTAATTCAATGCGGCATTAATCTTTTTAATTAATAACAAAATAAGTATTTGACGTAAAAATAAAATTAATAAGACTTTATACAACACATGCTATTTTGGCGGATGATATTGCCAAGGAACAGGGTAGCTAACCGCCAGATCGGGTCTTCTGGGGAGGACGTCTCCTACTACTCGTACTAGTTAATATTTAGGTGTTGTACTCGTATATATAGTTCGCGTCTCTGAATCTTTCACAGCGCGATTATGGAATGTATAAGATATTTCCTGAGCTTCTCATTTAGCGACATAGATGTCGCTACACTATGTAGCCTAGAACATTTGTGTGTGGCACCACACTGCGGCCCTCCCCCGTCCATTACACTAGCGGGAAAGAATCCGCCACGCTGCTTTAATGCGGGTTGGCGGACTTCTCATGTCTCCGAAATATTTTTTATTTCTCAGAAATGCAGGTTTCTCTCGATGTTTCCCATTACCGCCGAGCACGTGGTAAGTCAGCAATTAAAATTGCAATTAACAATTTTAGTGGTGCCGGCAGCGGGAATCGAACCCAGGTCACTCGCGTACTATGAAATTTAAAGCGATCGCCTAGCCCCTGAGCTACCACCGCTATATTAAAAAAATAACAATTAAAACTGAAATTGTTACCATTTTGTATATTAAGCTATTGGAGGAGCCGTGGTAGCTCAGGGGCTGGGCGCTCGCTTTAAATTTCATAGTACGCGAGTGACCTGGGTTCGATTTTCGGTGCCGACACCACTAAAATTGTTAATTGCAATTTTAAGTACTGATTTACCACGTGCTCGGCGGTGAAGGAAAACATCGTGAGGAAACCTGCATGTCTGAGGAATAAAAAATATTTCGAAGACATGTGAAGTCCGCCAACCCGCATTGGAGCAGCGTGGTGGATTCTTCCTAGCTCCAAAACCCTCTCAGAAATGTGAGGAGGCATGTGCTCAGTAGTGGGACATTTATAGGCTGAAACTTTATATTAACCTATTTATGTTTTTGGCAGATAACCATTTTAACTTTCTCTGCAAACAATATAAATAGTACGTTTAATCTTCTTAAAAATAAAAGTTTTACCTTCACAAAATATTTTGTTTGAGGCTCGAATATGTTAAATTAAATAGTTTGTGTTTCAGCACAAATGTTGGCCCCGGACGGGATTCGAACTCAGGATCCGCGGCGTAGAAGTCAGGTACTCAGACCACTAGGCCACGCCTATAGTAAATAGTTAATTACTACACGCATATTTCTTTTCCTAAGCACAAAGATTTGAAATCGGTATTTTAACACCATCATCATCATTTCAGCCTATCACTAGTCCACTGCTGAACATAGGCCTCCCCCATAGATTGCGACAAAAGTTTATAGCTCTCCTAATTTAGGGGATTTCGCCGTAGTTGCCACGCTTGGCAGGCGGGTCGGCGACTGCAGTTTATTTATTCAGATGTTCGAGGAAGATGCTGCTGCCCATCTCCTGGTTTTTATTTTCCCTCTGTCGACTTTTACGATACCCACGGGATGAGATGTGGTGGTAGATTATCATAAGCCGCCACCACAAGGCACTTAACAAATCGGTATTTAAAACGACACTTTCCATAGCCATACTAAAAAGAATACAAATTAAATCGAGGAAAGTAGTAAAAATTAATTTGAGCTTTGAGAGTTTTTTAGTTTTATACAAACAAACACTACAGACATTTGCTCCAAAACTTTCGTGATACAAATATGAATATTACATGCGATTACGTCAAAGTAGAACTCCAATAAAGTTGTGAAACGGCGAGAGCGACGCTTAAGCGGAGGCCTTTTTAATAAAATGAGCCCGTTTTGAAGCTACTTAAGCTTACAGAGTCCAACAAACGGTCCCTGGGTAAACCGACAGACATAAAGATGAATTACGACAGTACAATGTCCGAGCGTAGTCGCTTGGAGCGATCCAGCAGCCTATTGGTTTTCAATTTACAATTTTATTATCGTCGAGATACGAAAGGATTCTCTTTGTGCGCCGTAAATATTGGTCCGGAAGATTTGACAAAATATTGGTGCAAACATTTTTATCACTGACGATATCGCTGTTTGCTTACTGGTTTTTATATTTGATTTGATGTCGAACAGTCAATGTTTGAACGTCGCCTGTCGACAATCGTTTATGGATAATTCCACCTTGTTAGTGATCGTTTGTGGGAATATTTACTTATGTCATATACTGTCACGCCTTTTTCCTATATAAAGGATAGGCACAGCCCACTTTTCACCCTTCAGGAAACGAGACGTGACGGTTGGCGAAACACGTCGCCATCCATTTTGGTATAAGTCAAAATAGTATCCCCATTGCGTTCCTACGAGCAGTATAGTGACAGCATTTCATATTATGGTAGTGTTCTGTATTAATAAAGGCTGTCCGTACAATACCTCAGTCGCCTCTTACGACACGGTGTTATTCTTCTGTGCCAGACACTTATCGAACGGTAGTAGATATTACATTGGTTAGGCCGTAAATGGGCTGTGAAGGTAAAACTCCGATAATACATTCGACTTTTGTTTTTATATCCGGAGGGTTTTGACTAGTCGAAATCGTTATAATCATTCACATTTTTTACTTTATACCCAGACACATACATAAGATCACGACTGTTTCCCATAAGGGGTAGTCAGAGACTGGGCACTCACTGCAAAAATAGATGACTGCCACAATCCACGTTTCACCAAAACAATATAATGCACTTGGTGTGATAGGTGGTGAGCCCTTCGCCACCATGCGCTGTTGGGTGCACAGTGCAGTTTAATTCCTTACTCGCCTTTTACGAGATCCATTGGATGAGATGGAGTGGTAGTATTCTTTTGACGAGCCGCCACCACACGGCCAATTGATTTTATAGCATTTATTCATGTATGTATCTATATATAAATATACATATTTTTGTATGTTTATATATTGCGCTGCTGTTACGAATAGCAAAAAGACCGCCAATTGTAACACTGTTTAGTACTTTCCTTATGGTCATATTTTTGGTGTGCAATAAAGAGAAAATTAAGTTCTTACCATTGTGTCCTATTTTTTTTAGTATTAACCAAAGATCCTCGATTCGTTGCATTTGACATGTACAAATCTGTTCATCGGCGCTGTTCTGATGAAATATATTAAACGATTCTTTAAATAATTCAATATAGTTAATAGAATCAGGCGTTACTTTGTGGAAATCCATTATAATGAAGGAAAGTAAGTTACTTTGCTAAGATCCGCATGCAAAATATAAAAATGGTGTATATTACCTAGTTTTTTGAAGTGCACCACCCGCCCTCCCTCAGTAGCGTGCACAAGCAAACTAACACCGCCACCAGGAACCGCCACCAGGTACCCTCCACCAACCACTACAATACTACCACTAGATAATATACACCACTGAAGTCGAGAACACGACACGTGTTTCACCCCAAAAAGAGGCATTATAAGCGAATTGATTGTCCTGAACGCAAAGCAAATATCGTTACGCCTAAGAGTCCTTGCTATGCTTATAGCTGCTTATATAATTCGGTTGGTGGATTATGTGAGCAAGCGGTCGCTATCACGATATTGTAATCGCAATGTCGCAGCTCTTTGACCGCGCCGCTCACTCGGCGGCCGTCTGTCGTAGTCTATGACGCTTGATAATGCCTCGTTTTGGGGCGAAACACGTGTCGTGTTCTCGACTTCAGTGTTGTATATTATCTAGTGGTAGTATTGTAGTGGTTGTTGGAGGGTACCTGGTGGCGGTTCCCGGTGGCGGTGTAAGTTTGCTTGTGCACGCTACTGAGGGAGGGTGGGCGGTGCTCTTCAAAAAACTAGGTAATATACACCATTTTTATATTTTGCATGCGGATCTTAGCAAAGTAACTTACTTTCCTTCATTAAATAATTCAGTTAACCACCACGTCCCTTCGGATCCACCTTCATTTTCGTTTGTGAAACTGACAAAAGATGTGTTCATCTTTTACGGTCCTTCAGTTCAGCGTCTGTTGTAGAATTTTGAGGTGAAACACGTGTCGTGTTCTCGACTTCATTGATGTGTTTTGCAAAGTGTTGTAGTGGTAAAGGGTATCTGGTGGCGGTATTAGTTCGTTTATGCACGATTTTGTTACAGGGAGAAAGACGTAGTGGGCAATATGATTACAAGAAAGTTCGGCGAATCATCACCTAACGTGAATATTGCATTATTTAGATTATTCTGCCAGACGTTTTACTTGTGCCAATTCTTCTTGCTAGAAGATACCAGATGGTATGATGTGATGATGTGATGTTCTCCTAGCCGATTTAGACCACGGCGACAACTTCCGACTACAGTCGAGAGCCATCAACTGCGCAGGAGGTATTATAGTGCCACAAGTGTACGCGCAAACACAGAAGCACTCACTCGTCCCAACCTACCTGCGCCCGATGTAACGCTGATGCGATAAGATCGGGGGTAAACTAGGATGCAGTGTCAGAAACACGGGGACAATCACAACACAACCAGACCCGAAAACCAACAATTTATGTTTAAGCACAAATGTTGACTCCGGCTGGGATTCGAACCCAGGACCCGCGGCTTAGAAGTCAGGTACTCTGACCACTAGGCCACGCGGTCGTCAAATACCAGATGGTATACCAGTAACATATTAAAAATCTTCATTTTTAATAAGCCTCTAAGCCTATCGGCTTGAAGCGCTATTTTTTAATCCTGAAGTGTACTAGGAAGCTCTGGTAGATTTTTTAATGTTATCTAGCGAAAGAGGAAAGCATCATTTATGTCTTGAGTCGCGTCGGGAAAGTTTTATGAAGTTTTACTATTACTTTTAAATCCCAGATAATATCTATATTAGGTTAAAATATGAATTATGTCTTTTCAGAACTACATTCAGTAAATAAGCGTCAACAGCCCAATGGCTTAGGGTATGGATTACAAAACATGACGTCGCAGGATCGAGCCCGCCATTCGACTATTGTCGTGGACCACCTCCTACCACAAGATTTAAGGCTCAGTTATAGTGTTTAAGAAGTATTCTTAATGATAATAGCACTGATAGTAAAAAAAACTATCTGGCAGCTCTTATTTCTCTGCATTAGAATCTTCTTAAGTTCACATATGGATGTGATTTTAAAAAGATTCTGACGTACGTTTCGTCTTGCTGCCATGCACGCCAGATGAATAAAAGTTATTGCATCAATGATTGGTGATAACACCACATTAAAATGACCAGAAGCGGGTAATATTCACGAAAAGCCGTTATGTTCACATATTGTCAATTATAATATTCTACATTCTGTACAATTTAAATATTGTTAAAGCCATTTACAAGATATTTAGATCAAAATCCTTAATGCCCTCGTGATTATCAAACATGCCTTTGAAAATATAATGAAATTTTCTTGTAACGGGGTCAAGTTTGCTTAATCCCAGTGACTAAAAGATACCGTTGAAATTTATTGTCTCTGTCACCGAAAAAGAGAGTATACACCGTAATACTTGTGAAAAGATAATGTTAGAAAATTAATCAGTGTAATAATCTGTTTATTAATATCAACATATCTAAAAGATTTTTCGTTATTTATATAAAAGAGCCGTGGTAGCTTCGGTGCTAGGCGATAGCCTTAAATTTCATAGTACGCGAGTGACCTAGGTTCGATTCCCAGTGCCGGCACCACTAAAATTGTTAGTTGCAATTTTAAGTGCCGTATTACCACGTGCTCTGCGGTGAAGTAACACACAACAACAAACAGACACCTCTTCGGAATCTTCTCGGCTCTAAAACCCACCCTCTCAGAAATGAGAGGACGCCTGTGCTCAGCAGTGGGACATGTACAGTCCTGTTTCTTTTTACTTTTTACTTTTTTTTATAAAAGCGATATAAATACACACCATTTGTCGACACTAAATGTCGGACCTACATTTATTAGAAATGTTTAGTCAATTTCTCCTTTGACACAATAGAATTTGATCGTCTGAGAAATCAACTTACCGGACACGGATCGAGGGTGACTTCCGACGACATCTCGCGGTCGGTTAAGTATAGAGAAGAGGCGATTTACTACCTGGTACATCACGGTTCAATGCTTATTGAAAGATAAGATTTGCTGCAGTAATGTGTTTGTTCTATACAGTGGTAGTAGAAAGAAAGAAGAAAGAAAGGCTTTTTATCTATACAAATAAATAAAATTGAAGTGTCTGTTTTTAATAACAAAATAACAGCGTTTTACTGAATGCTTATGAAAGTATATACGGTATTTAAAAGAATAAAACAATTTTTAAAATTTTTGTCTGTCTGTCTGTCTATTTGTTCCGGCTAATCTCCGAAACGGCTGGACCGATTTTGACAAGTCTGTCACTGACAAATAACGATATATAGCGAGTAACGTAAGCCACTTTATTTTTAGACAATAATTAGGATTGGATAGAAGGGAAGTATAAATGTATAACATCGAGCGGGGTCGGCTTTTTGCACGCGGGTGAAATCGCGAAGCACAGCTATTTTGACACTAAAAACACTTAAAAAATTGTAAAGTCTAATCTGATTACTATTTCAGCAAACTGCTCCTGTACTGATTTTCAAATGGAGCTCTATGTTCACTTCACGGGCGGAAATACTTATGAAGAGTGTAAGAAATAATCATTTAAAAAAAAAAACAAATTCAGGTTAAATGCAGTTTGCACATCCCAAAACTACAAGGTCCATTTTCGCTTAAATATTATTGTGATAGGTAAATACTCCTATATTATATTTTATATGAACTAAGAGCTGATATGTCATTTCGTGCAATCCGCAATACGAAATATTATTTGTTGTTGTATTTATGAGACGATACTAAAATAGTTCAACAATTTCTAGTATAGGTAACATTGTATTTACAAGTTAAAAAAAATGTTACAAATAAATACAAAAAACCATCTTCATTCCTATAATTTCAGGTCTATAATTATCAGCATAACAGTTCAAACATTTTCTGATGAATGATAACAGAATGTAGAATTAGTAATACGTATTTCCGCCATTCTCTTCAATGACCGCTAGTAATCGGCTTCTTCTTGAACCAACAAGTCGCGAACAAATATCTGTTTCCCATATAGACTCCTAAGTCCCTTTGCAATGACTTTCAAGGGCATCTCTTGATCTCTCATTGCGGTGATTTCATCGTTGCACCGTAAGTCTCTAAAGATTTTCAATAGGTTTCAAATCAAGCGATTTTGAATTCCACTGTATCAGCATTCGGCTGGTATGGTCTTTGGAACCTGTCGCGGGTAATTCTAGCCGTTTGTAATCGACCGTCTTGTAAATAGTAAGGTTAGGACGTCGACCACTTCGCCTGTGATCTTGGAGATTGCCTTCTTCGCCTTTGTAATCCAAATTCCTATCTTGAAACGTGATATATTTTATTCTATCAAAGTTAGACTTATTTTATATCCCTATTAGTTTCATTAAATTATTTCTGCCTTTTCGGATATATTTAAATTACGTGAAATTTTAAATTTAATTAATGTTGTAACGTTGAAACGTTTACATCTTACGTATTTATAACTTAAATAATAACTTAATTTAATAAAACGTCGAATTAAAATATTTACCTAACATATACTTACACATTTTACAATTAAAAACTATATTTATTAAGCTAAACTTAGAACTGCATACCCTCGTTAATTTATATGAAATTATTATCTACACCTATGCCACTCATTGTGACAGGACAGGTTCCTTTTGTCTCCGTTCGCGTGTCGTCAATCGATCATTCTGGAACTGCGCGAGGTATGGCCTACGGTGGCATTCTGCGTACCTCTGAGGTTGGGTTCACATACATCTCCTGTTTGGAGTTCCGTACGCTTTGCTACAGTTACCTTAGCTGCACATCAATTTATTTCGGTTTTAAATTTAAATCTAGTTTGAGTAAGTTTTTAATTTAACTTCATCCCCATATTGGGTAAGTGTTGAACATTTCTTTTGTTTAAATAGGCGTATATTTTATTAGTAACACTTATGTGCTTTCGATTACAATGTCTCTAATGTAACTCTCTAAAAATAATTATTGAATTTTATGACACTCGATTTTTAAACACTAAAATTATAATTTGTTGCCAATTTTGTTAACTTCTTAAATTTCAATATGCTAGCTTTTTTAATTTTAATTTAATCGTTACTTTAATCTTATTTCTGATTTTTTGTCTTGTAACTCCATGTCCATCTGATTGTATTTAGCGGCCACCTCACTTCTACATGTCGTATTCGGTATTAGTGTAGAGGTGTTTACAATCAGATAGGACTACAGGAACATACTTCAAATTCTGGAATGTATTTTCCAACGATCAAGGTTCAAGCTTAAGATTCGAGTCCAAGGTTCGAATCTAAGTTTCGACCTCGGCAGAACCACATTTCCGGTGCTAATCGAATATATGCCAGTCGACCGTGATGATACGTGGACGTTTTATCACCGGCATCTCTAAAGCGTCGCTGGCAATCCGAACTGGCCGACATCCCTCGTGCCACTTCACCAAAGGGGAGTACCGGATTACGTCAGCAGGAATTGGGTGGTCAACAACACCTAGGATTATCATCATCATCTCAGCCTATTACTAGTCCACTGCTGAACATAGACCTCCCCCATAGATTGCCACAAAAGTTTGAAGCTCTCGTTTTGGGGGGATTTTGCCATAGTTGCCACGCTTCGCAGACGTGTTGGCAACCGCAGTTTATTTATTCAGATGTTAATGCTGCTGCCCATCTCCTGGTTTCCATTTTCCCTCTGTCGACTTTTACGATACCCACAGGATGATGTGGGGTGGTAGATTCTCTTAAGCCGCTACCACACGGCACCTACGATTTACTATCTTTTTTTAATAAACTTATTTTATTGTGTTGACAAGGGTTGTTTTTTTTTATTTCCACGAACACCGATTATATCACAATATCAAGTTACCTACTGTAGTAAATTAAAAGGATTTTTTTTAAATGGTTTCTCGAGGTCCTAACATTAAAACTCCATAGTTTCTAGTGATATTTAGAATATATTAGTAGTAAAATAAAATCTAAAAAGTAGACTAAGTTACCCGCTATAAATCCGCTATCTGTCAGTGAAAGTCCCGTCAAAATAGGTCCAGCCATTTCGGAGATTAGCCGGAACAGACAGACAGGCGACAATTTTAAAAATGTTTTTTTTTATAAGTTTTCCGCATCGAATGCCTCGCCAACCAATAACATTACTTTGTCCAACACGTAGAAGAACAGTATTGGGGGCGAACTAGGTTCAGTTCGCCTCCAATACTGTTTTTCTACGTTCTAGAATGTGTCAAATAATCAACATCATCAGCGATAAAATTGAGCTGCATTTTGACTCCCCTCATCCAATAAAAAAATGTGTGCACGAATTCTTGCCCGTTTTGGAGCGTTGAAACACGATTAGAACTTTTTGTATCGAACTGTTTATTTTAAATTTCATATATACTTTTGTTTTTAGGATTAAATTGCAAGTAGAATTTACCTATATGTAATTGTTTGCCGTGTGGTGGCGGCTTAAGAGAATCTACCACCCCATCTCATCCCATGGGTGTCGTAAAAGTCGACAGAGGGAAAATGGAAACCAGGAGATGGTCAGCAGCAAGTTTCTGGAACATCTCAATAAATAAACTGCGGTTGCCAACCCGCCTGCCAAGCGTGACAACTTTGGCAAAATCCCCTAAAATGACAGCTCCAAACTTTTGTGGCAATCTGTGGGGGAGGCCTATGTTCAGCAGTGGACTAGTAATAGGCTGAGATGATGATGATGAATTGTTACGCTAATTTTTTTATCAAAGTAAACAATTGTTGGTGAACCTGATTAAATAAATAAAAAAAAAATAAGTACTGTATATACTTTCATAAGAATTAAGTAAAAAGCTGTTATTTTGTTATTACACGCAGAAACTTCAATTTTATTTATTAGTGTAGAGTTCTCTGTCTCTTTAAACTTGCGCCGACTCACGATTCCTTTGTTTCCTCAGATCGGAACCACGGACTCAGATCAATCGTTTTAGGCTACTTAACGAGCCTTTGTACTGCCTGAAGTCGTTTGTGGTCGCTGACCGGTCACTCCTCCAAGCCCAAATAAATTTCAGCTAGCTTTATTTTATAGCATATTTTCTTTTAACGCCGTTTTAAAAAAATAGAAAAAATTTAAATATTTTGAATTTCGACTAGGTACTCTAGAGTTCTATCCTCATTTCCTAAGCCTATGACTAGCAGACGGTATCGATTAAATAACTGCAGACGACGGATTTGGATCGGATTGCCGACATTATTGAGTCTTGTATTTGCATATAATGATTCTATGTGAACCTTGAATAACTTAAGCCATAGTTTGCTTGCAATAAAAATGTAAATTCAGACACTTTCAAGTTATATTTATTATTTAAAGACAACTTTTCTATTCGTAAGAAGAAATAAAATAACAAAAAGACATTGCAGAAAACGTAACCAAATAAAAAAAACATGCACTGCCTCCGACCAAATCTCATCCGTCTTTGGATATTCCAAAGAAGGATGAGATTCATTTTTATATAATGGTTGGGTTCAGAACATTCAAATCGACCACGGGTATTAAAAAGATACTGTTTTTTTTTATTGTAATTAGTGACGAAACGAGCAAAACGTTTGCCGTGTCACCCAGAACATTTCCGTGTGACAACAGTTTGTAAGACACCACACTGTGCTCGTCACCCTGAGACGTCAGTTCATAAGTCTCATGTGCCCAGTGATTACGCTAGCTCTCAGTGCCCTTTAGACCGAAACAGTAACTTTGCACACCACTGCTTCACGACAGAATAACTGGCCCTGGGGTGGTACCTACCTAGATGGATTCCTGCATAGGAATCTTATCACCAATATCTTTCATTACATTAAAAATGTAAAATTTGTAAAAAAAAGTGAAAGTGAGGTCTGCAACGTAATTTGATAACTAAAACAACTAAACTGATTATGACCTTGAAATATGATTTATTACTGTTATTATTATTATGTATTTTTATATTTTTCTTCGCAGATAGGTGTCTGGTAGAGTAGGATAGCACCTACCTTTTTCCTACCAAGGTGTAGTAAGAGGCGATTAAGGTATTGTACGGGCAGCCTTTATTCGTGCACAATAGCACTATAATATGCAATGCTACCGCTATAGTGCTCGAGGGAACTCAATGGGGAGTAAGATTTTTCTGACTCGTATCAAAATGGCGGCACCGTGAATCGCCACCCATCGCGTCTCGTTTACCGCGGGGTGAAAAGTGCGCTACGTGTGTAGTCTCTGCCTACCCCTTATATGCGAAAAAAAAGCGTTACCGTATATTATATATTTTTTTAACAATGTCCTTTTTGTTGCAGATACTAACCAGTAGTCATGAATCAATCCAAAAATCTTTTACATCGGTCGGAGCAAAGCAGTTAGTAATACGATGTAAGACAACAAATGCCAGAGAACCGATGCGACCATGAGCTTCCGACGAGGGTTGTTCAAGAACTTTGCAATCAGCATCATACAAATCATTACAATCATCTGTCAAGGTCAGTTTTTGTTACAAGTGCAAAATAATTGTTTTTCTTTTGTCACTGCAGACAAAGTTTCGTTCAACCAAGTTACACCGTAATTACGAGTATGTTTGGATAAATATTTGAAACACGGCTGGCTGTACATAGGGGGGTTCTGGTCTCAACACGGACGCTGTGGAAATGAGAAGTTTGAGAAGTATAGATGGAGTATGTGGTATGGACTAACTCTGATTGACAAAGTGAGTAACAGCGTGATAAGGATACGTTGTGGTTAAAGATGTAGTGAAAAAGATAGAGAAAGGGATTCTTAGATGGTTTGGACACGTAGAGAGGATGAATAAAAGGAGATTAACGAAACAGTTTTATAATGCAAGTGTGAATGGGAAAGCCGGTAAGGGTCGACCTAGGCGTACTTATCACAATCAGATCGGTGAACTTTTGAGGAAAGGTCACGTTAAAAGTACCCTGCAACCGACGAGCGTGTGTGAAAACGCTAATTAAAGTAGAAGAAGCTAAAGATGTGTGTCAGGATCGTAGCAAGTGGAAAGATGTGACCTCTGCCTACCCCAATGGGAAAGAGGCGTGACTGTATGTATGCAAATATTTGAATATATAAAATATTTTGATGTAGGACCATAACAAAACTGAATTAGGTCCATGTCCAACTAAAATTTATGCCAATTTCGAGACAATGCCTTCAGTCGTTTTTAAGCTTCATATATTGGAAGAGACAAACAGATATAAATTTTAATTTTATATTGAAAACCTCATCTTTGATTGATCGATCTCGTGCCGGCGGCAGCTTAAGAGAATCCAACACCCTGTCTCATCCCGTGGATGTCGTAATAGTCGACAGAGGGAAAATAAAAACCAAGAGATGGGCAACAGCATCTTCGTGGAACTTCTGAATAAATAAACTGCGGTTGCCAACCCGTCTGCCTAGCGTGGCAACTATGTAAAAATCCCCCAAAATGAGAGTCTTAAACTTGTGTGGCAATCTATGGGGAGGCCTATGTTCAGCAGTGGACTAGTGAAAGTAAGTAGAAAGTAGAAAGTAGGCTGAAATCATGATGATGATGTTGATGAACGTCATCTTCCTGTTCCATATCGGTGTGCGCAGGATACATTGTGGGTCTGTTTGTATATATGCGAAAATGGAGACTTCCACTAATAGTGATCATTGTTTTTGTAAGAAATTACAAAGAAAATGTTAAATGTTGAAGTAACTAGATAAATTCCCTCAAGTTTGATAATTTTGTGATATACACCTAGTGTAATAAGGTAATCCATAGATTACTATTTACTACTAACGTAGTACACCCCATAGATTGGTACAATGTGGACCTACATTGTGTGTGGTGGTAGGATTACTATGCAGGAATCCGTCTAGGTAGGTACCGCCCCAGTGCCAGTTATTCTGCCGTGCAAACATTACTGTGTTTCGGTTCGAAGGGCACTGTGAGCTAGCGTAATCACTGGGCATATGAGACTTAAGAACTGATGATATCTGAGAGTGACGGGCGCGTTGTGATACATTGAAATGTTCTTGGTGACACAGATGATATGGGCAGTCGTTGCACTTTTCATCAAAGTCTTAGTTCCCTTCAGACCTCATAGGAAACCTACCACCAGTTACCCTGGACGAACTAACTAACCCATACATGAGACACCTGCAGCGGTGTAATATCATCATTATCATAATCATTTCAGCCTACCACTAGTCCACTGCTGAACACAGGCTTCCACAAAATTGCCACAAAAGTTTGTATGAATATTTAGATGGAAAACATTAATTTTAATTTTTACTTACCTTCATTAGACTAATGATATCCACTGTTTATATAAATAAAAGTTAAAAGATAAATTATTAAAGTTCCGTTATTGCGTCGTATTATTGTAAGTCGTCCGAGTTGCCTCGGGAGTGCGGGCCGGACTGAAAACCAGTGTCGGGATCAAAGCAATTTAAGTCTGTTTCTCGATTTTTACTGAGTCCTGTCCATTTCACGGTCTTATGCTGCTACACAGACTCATTTTATATTATTTTTTAACTTTTGTTAATTTTGGTCAATATTATTTTATGTTCTGTGTAATTCCATTTTTTTTCTTGTTTTGTTTTATATCTATTGTGATTAGACCGTGAATAAATGTGTTCCTTTCTTTCTTTCTTTCTTTAAATTTAGGGGGGATTTTGCCATAGTTGCAGCTTATCCATTCAGATGTTACAGGAAGAAGCTGCTGCCTATCTCATGGTTTTTTAATTTCCCTCTTTCGACTTTTACGACACTCACGGGATGAGATAGGATGGTAGGTAGATGTTTTCTATAACTTCATGAGAAATTTTACCTGACAGATGGAGGCCATTATTTCATTGCGGCTAATATTTCTCTTACAACATTACACTTAACACTTTGTAACAGCGTATTCAAATAATGTGATTATGTGCTATATCACAAAATCTTGTGGTTTTATAGCAGCATCTTACTGGAACATCTGAATAAATAAACTGCGGTTGTCAAAGCGCCTGCCTAGCGCGGCAACTTTGGCAAAGTCCGCCCAAAATGAGAGCTGCAAAATTTTGTAGCATTCTACGGGGGAGGCCTATGTATAGTAGTGGAAATTTAATTGTTTATTAGATTCCCTAGATAATCAATGACTCAAATATTTCCTAGGGTAAAAATCTGAAAAAATAGTTAAAGTTCTTATATTTAGATTTTTTTTAATTTAAAAAAGTAATTATTGTATGAGAAAGGTAAAAGTCTGTGAATGTGCTGGTCTTAGACTTCCTTCAGTTAGTTTTATTATGATGTTTAAGTTTTACCTTTACTGCGCAGTAAATAACATTAATGACCATTTACTATTTTATTGGCGCTGGCGCTAGGAATCGAGTTCAGGTTTTATTAGTATTAGATTACTCAAGCACTATGATATTAAAGGCAAGCGCTGAACCATGTAGAACTCTAAGAAATAGTTTTTTGAGGTTACATATTTACATACATACATACATAACATATTTTACATATATAGCTGATGCTCGCTTTAAATTTCGTTGTACGCGAGTGACCTGGGTTCGATTCCCGGTGCCGGAACCACTAAAATTGTTAATTACAATTTTAAGTGCTAATTTTACCACGTGCTCGGCGGTGAAGGAAAAAATTGCGAGGAAACCTACATGACTGAGAAAAAAAATATATTTCTATGACATGTGCAGTCCGCCAACCCGCATTGGAGCAGCGTGGCAGATTCTTCCTAGCTCCAAAAACCCACTCAGAAATGAGAGGGGGCCTGTGCTCAGCAGTGGGACATTTATAGGCTGAAACTTTACTTTTTTTATAGAGTAACGCCTTTTACCCATTGGAGTAGGCAGAAACCACATCTTTCGCTTCTTCTACTTTCATTAATGTTTCCATACAAACACGTCGGTAATTTTTACGTGGCTTTTCCTTAAAATAACTTCGATCTGATCGTGATACGTTCGCTTACGTCGACCCTTAGCGGCTTGTCCATTCACACTCGCCGCATACATTTTTTTCGTCTATCTTTTTTCATCCATTATCTCTACGTGTCCAAACCAACCATCTAAGCATCCCTTTTTTCTATCTTTGTCACTTCATCTTCCACTACACTGCAACGTTCCTTTATCATGCTGTTCCTCACTTTGCCCATCAAAGTCACTCCAGCTATATTTCTCAAATTTTTCATTTCCTCAGCATTAATCACACAACTAATTTGAAGATAACAACATATTTGAAGAAAAGAAATTTAATTTGCTAAGATCCGTTTGCATTTAAAATTGTGTATCAAAAACTAGGTAATACATAGTTTTTGATGAGCACCGCATGTCCTCCCATAGTAGCGTGCACCACCAAACTAATAACACCACCGGGGACTACCACCAGATACCCTCTACCACTATAACACTACCACTAGACAATACACCCCACTGAAGTGTTTACCTCAAAACCACTTCGACACGTGTTTCGCCTCAAAACGGAACATTATCAAGTGATATTGACTCTACGACAGACAGATCTTTCTCTCATTATTATGGAACACTATACTAACATATTTTAGTTATTTTATTCTCTATAACTTTATTATAATAATACTTCTAACTTTTACTTTTGCTACCTAACAGCAATAATTTATATAAATACTTTAATAACGCTACGAAGCAGACACGTATCTTCAACTTTATTAAACATACCAACTTTTCTGATAAAAGTAAAATTTCCATCGTATAACGTCTTTATTCTCTTCTTGTTAACCCGAAAGCACTGCCTTCTCATCAGCTTAAGAAACGCTGAACATCATAAATGAAACTGTTAATAGGCTAACTAACTTTTCGAAATTACAAGAAAACTTTTCAAATGAAACGGGCCTCAAAGGGCGCAGACTCTTAATGAAGACAATATTTTGAAGGTTTCGAACTTGGTGTAATTAAATCTCGCTTCTCGCATCTCGAGGCGCATGTCTTTGAACAATCACCAGCTGTGTTATTTGCGGTGTTCAATCAATTTCAGTGTAGACTTGAACTTGATAGTCCTCACTAAAATGCTGGATATTAAATTCTGTAATTTACTTGAAATATTATATTACAATTTCCGTTTTCTTTAATAAGTTCTGTTTGATTGTCATTCAAAACAAAAGATCGTCATACAATATGTATCTGTCTAAGGTTAAACATTCTGCTTTAATTTTGATAAGATGTGCAATTTTATCAAAAAAATTCCACAGACCTACAAATTTTTCAATACTGATCAACGTTGTATTAATTAATGAAAATTCTCCTATTAAAACCTTAACTATTGGAGTAGCAATTATATTACTTAATTTTATAACACAATGAGTCTATGGACATGGACAATGGCAGGGAAGTTGTTTGTGTTTAAACAAAATTTCGGTTGGCGCAGTGGCTAAGCCCTTGGCTTCTGCGCCGCGGGACGTGGGTTCGATTCCCGCACGGGACAAATATTTGTATGGCCTACAGGTAGTTGTTCTGGGTCTGGTTGGTTTGTGCATGTGGAATTTATGTCTGTTAAACGTACCCACGACACAGGAGAAATACTATTGTTGGGCATCGTTATTTAAAAAAAAAACTGTACATACTGTTCGCAATTTAAATAAAAAACTATTTACATAATAACAACTCATAATGAAAAAATAAAATAGTTATAAATATAAAGTAGTTACAAAGAACGTATTTACTCATATTTACTTAAAATTACGATATTTTTTAACTGTACGATGTGTTCGTAATGTAAATACCAGGAACAAGCACTGTGGGTGACGAGCGCAGTGTGGTGTCACACAGAAATGTTCTGGTGACACCTCACTGCAATCAGGTGAGCGTTTTGCTGGTTTCGTCACTTTATTACATAAAAAATGTCTAGTCAACGGTGCAGGATAATATATCAATACAAACTCCCAGGCACTCACTAGTTCTCACTTTCCCGAATTTAACGTCAAGTATACACAGACCATATAAGAGGCTACACGATAGGAAGACGGTCCAGTGCCAGATGATAGTTAAAATAAACCTGATGCTAAAAATGTTATGAAATATTGGTATTGGGGTTAGAACCCGCGACTCTTTTTTTTCTTGTATGATAAAATACAAATAATATTAACTTCCGCGTGCTGAACACGGACAGGCGTCCTTTCATAAAATGAGGTTTTTGTTTTTGGATAAATTGATGAAACGAGCAAAACGTTTACCTGATGGTAAGTGCAACGTCTGCCCATAACAAATGCTGTGTCACCCAGAAAATTTCTGTGTGATGCCCAGATGATATGTGCCCATCATCAACCATTAGTTCTTAAGTCTCATATGCCCAGTGATTACGCTAGCTCACAGTGCCATTCAAACCGAAACACTTTCATTTCACGGCAGAATAACTGGCCCTGGGGTGGTACCTACCAAGACGGACTCCTTCATAGGAATCCTACCTATATAAATCGACTAGTGTATATTTAACTGATTTAATGAAAATAACAATTGAGAAAGTAAAAAAAAATATGACCTTAAATGATAATTTAAAAGTTAATTAAAAAGTTATCTAATCCGACTCGAGATTAGAATCGAAGTCTGTCATCGACTGATTATTAAAACATTCTTCAATAAAAGTTCATATCAAAGTAATTCACAACGTTGTTCAAGCATCATTAACAACGATATCCCTTACAAAGCGCCCCATTACTTAGCGACTTTATCCGAACTTCGCGGAGTTGTTTAATAAAGGACGTTTGCCTGTCATTACAAACACTCCTAACTTTGGATTTTACGGTTGATTAAAAATATTAATCTGCGTCATAGACATAACATAAAACGAGCCCATTGGCATTAGAATTTGAATTTATGAGGTGTTTATTAATATACAAGTATTTGAATTTGAGTGACATGGGGTAAAAGAGCAGGGACGCGAAGAATGTTACATAGATCTGCTGCCACTGAAATGACGAAACCTGATACATTCAATACTTGTACTTCAAGAACCAACTATAAGGTCATGTAGTAGGAAAAAGTAAGGTCTGAAAAATTTACACGGCAATACATAATATCTGTTGACTAAAGTGTTGATTAGGGTGTCGCTTTGAGGTCATACATACAGTGCATTGCAATACTGTGACAGTTTTTAATGATGTTCATAATGATTGTACTTAATACATAAAATTTAAAATAAAATGCCTGCCCATAATATCAAATTTTTGGACACGTTGTTTTTTGTACAAGCTGTCCGTCTATGGATTACCTTACTCCTATCAGCGAGATGTACTCAGTACTCAGTGAGTCTTTACAAGTTTTCAAGAAGCACGATCATTACTTTCGTCTTTGATTTTATACATAACATGACGACTGTATCCCATAAGGGGTAGTCAGAGACTGGGCACTCACTGCAAAAACAGATGACTGCCACAATCCACGTTTAACCAAAACAATATAATGCACTTGGTGTGACAGGTGGTGAGCCCATCGCCACCATGCACTGTTGGGTGCACAGTGCAGTTTAATTCCTTACTCGCCTTTTACGAGATCCATTGGATGAGATGGAGTGGTAGTATTCTTTTAACGAGCCGCAACCACACGGCCAATTGATTTTATAGCAATGTATGTATCTATATATAAATATACATCTTTTTGTATGTTTATATATTGCGCTGCTGTTACGAATAGCAAAAAGACCGCCAATTGTAACACTGTTTTGTACTTTCCTTATGGTCATATTTTTGGTGTGCAATAAAGAGAAAATTAAGTTCTTACCATTGTGTCCTATTTTTTTTAGTATTAACCGAAGATCCTCGATTTGCGGAGCCGATTCCTAACGTGACGGTTGCGCTCGGAAGAGATGCCAGTCTACCTTGCGTTGTCGAACACCTCGGAACTTATAAGGTAAGTCAGCCTTTTTTATTACTCATACTATTTAAAATATCTCTATTTAAAAAGCGGCAATAGCCTAATGGTTTAGGGTACGGACTGCGAAACATGACGTCGCAGGATCGAGCCCGCCATTCGACTATTGTCGTGAACCATCTCCTAGCACAAGTTTTACGCTTAGTTGGAGTGGTTAACAGGAATATTAGTAATTTTAATATAGCATTGCTAGTATTCTTTTTTTTTTAAAAAAAATACACTTATTAACATACGAGAAACGACTAGTACCTCGAGAAGGAACTTTTTTCAATCTGAAGTGAACTTATTCGATACACTAACGCATGCTCCGTCGAAAAAAAGAAATTTTTTTTTAATGACTTTAAGACGGCGTTACGTTTTATTTGACGTACGTGCCTTCGATTCGTACTTTTAAATGTAGTTTCAAATAAGCCCACGGGAGCGCTGCATACGTTCGCATACAAAATTCTCGACGTCGTTACGTCGTGAAAATAGCAGTTTTCACTTAACTTTTGGCATTTATTTTGAATTCAGAGACTTCAATTGTATTATTGGTACAGATTAGCTTAATAAATACCTAAATTTAACCATACCCGTCTGCCGTGTGGTGGGCGGCTTAATATAATCTACCACCCCACCTCATCGCGTGTGTATCGTAAAATTCGACAAAGGGGAAAATTGAAACCAGAAGATGGGCAACAGTATCTTCCTGAAACATCTGAATAAATAAACTGTCGTTACCAACCCGCCTGCCAAGCGTGGCAACTGTGGCAAAATTCCCAAAAATGAGAGCTACAAAATTTTGTGGCAATCTAGGGGGGAGGCCTACGTTCAGCAGTGGACTAGTGATAGGCTGAATTGATGATGATGATGGACCATATTATGTCAATATCAGATTTTTTTTAAATCCCTAGAATACCGTTTTTTCACAGTCTTGTAAAAAGTTAAAACACAGCCTTTAAATGTTCCACTTCTGAGCACAAACTATTTCTGAGAGAGTTCTGCAGCCGAGAAGAGTCCGCCATGCTGATCCAAGGCGGGTTGGCGGATTTCAAATTTCCTCGAAATATTTCTATTCTTCGGATATGCAAGTTTCCTCACGATGTTTTCCTTCTCCGCTGAGCAGGTGGTAAATCAGCACTTAAAATTTTAGAATAATTTTAGAGGTTCTGGCACTGCGGATCGAACCCAGGTTACTCGCGTACTATGAAATTAAAGGTGAGAACCCGGCCACCGAGCTAACTATGACATCGGGACATCTGTCACCTCAGTCCCCTCGTGACCATGGGTGCTGTAAAGTACTCGAAACGTCGGGTTATAAATAGTTTAAAAATTAAACGCGATAAAATCCGTAAAAGTAGTTTTATTAAATTGCGCACATTGTAAAATATTTTTTTATTTTTATTTAACTAACAATTGTAGTGGCTTTTGTCTCTCTCTGTGTGTGCTCTGTATAAGTGTGTGTGAATGTGTTTTGTTATTATCTATTTGTGTTCGCAAACACATTTCGTGATATCGGTATTAACTGAACCGGTTTGTAAAGTGCATAATTCAACGATTCCAAAAATATATCCTATACACAGCCACAAAAAGTTTGTAGCTCTCATTTAGGGGGGGGGGGGTTGCCATAGTTGCCACGCTTGGCAGGCTAGTTGGCAACCGCAGTTTATTCGTTCAGATGCTCCAGGAAGATGCTGCTGCCCATCTTCTGGTTTTTATTTCCTCTCTGTCGACTTTTACGACTCCCACGGGATGAGATGAGGTAGTAGATTCTCTTAAGCCGCTACCACACGGCATCTCGATGAATAATAATGATTTATGTGATGAATTAGCCTGAGATTACGATTTTGTAGCCTTTTACAGTTTAATAATTATTATTTTTCGTTAGTCATATACGAGTATGTATATGAAAATAAGCGTATCATTATATAAAATATTATTAATCTGTCGAATAACGATTATGAATCAATAGCGAAATAGCTTAAAACATTTTAAAGCACATTTTGAAAGTTCAAAGTGAAATTTATTAACAAAAAAAAGTAATTGAAAAGAGTTTCCACAACTGGGTACTATATTTAACTTTAAACAAAAACTCGACTTCTATTTGGTTTAAATATTGCATTTTGTTTCTCGAGTATTCTCAGTTATAACTTTATCCGACTCCTTTCAGATAAAAAAAAGAAAGAAAACCATTCCCATTCCGATTTTAGTAACGAAATATTCGTTGCGCAAAACCGCGGAACAAGTAAAGTGGAAATGTAGATGCTCATATCATTCCCCTGTTCTCGTGCGCTGAATTATACGTATGAATTTTAGAAATATATGCGAGACTCATTTTTTGTGAATATAACACCTACATACGTTGGAGTAGGGAACTATTTATTGCCATTGGCTTCATCGCGTAAAATTTTATCGTTTTTTACGGTCTTATCTGCGTTGAAGAGTTATCGTAACGAATCTAGTTTTTCTTTCCCTTTTATTTGAATCCTATATAACCTTTTTTAACGACAATTTTATAAGATTCCAACTATTTTACTGTTGGATATTATAATTTGAACATTTTTACGTTTTTACTACATTCACGTTCATGGCCTTCAACCTCTTTACGAGAGTTTCGTAAAAGTTGATTATATTGTTTTTTTTTAAAAAAATTACGAGATGAGCAAAAAAACCTGACGAAAAGTGCAACGTTTGCCCATAACAAAAACTGTATCATAAAGAACATATTTGTGAGGCAATTAACTGCGTTCGAGACCCTGAGATATCAGTTCTTAAGTTCCATATGCCCAGTATTAATTACATACAGGCGTACATCCATAACTTAAACCATTTAGACTACTACTAGGCGTCAACAGCCTAATAGTTTAGTGTACGGACTGCGAAACTGGATGTCGCGGGATGGAGCCCGCCTTTCGACTAATGTCGTGAATTACTTCCTAGAACAAGCTTAGTTGGAGTTGTCAACAGGAATATTAGTAATGTTTGTAGAATTCCTCGTATTCATTAAAAATACACTAAAGGAAAGAAAGTTAATTTGACAGTCGTATTGTGAAAGGGCGGGCGCTGCTCTTCAAAACTAGGTAATACACACCATTTTACATTTTGCATGCGGATCTTAGCAAATTAACTTTCTTTCCTTTACTATAATGGATTTCCGCAAAGTAACGCCTGATTCTATTAACTATAAAAATACACTAGCTAACAGTGTCCTCTGATAGAAATCCTATGCAGGACTCCGTCTAGGTAGATAGGTTAATGATGTAATTAACGTTTTAATCTAAGAATTGACCTACCTACCTAGACGGATTCTTGCATAGGATTTCTATCAGAGGACACTGTTAGCTAGTGTATGTTTACTGTAGTGTTAACTAGTGGTAGAATTTTTATGCAGGAATCAACCAACGCAGAGCCAGTTATTGTGCCGCGATGTAGTAGTGTTCAAACATTACTGTGATACTGAAAGCTAGTGTAATCACTGGGCATATGAAACTTGTGAACTGATGTCTCAGGGCGAAGAATGAAGTGCTTAGTACACATTTGTTATGGGCAGACGTTGCACTTACCAGCAGGTGAGAGTTTTCCTCGTTTCGTCACTTTATTCAATAAACAAATAGACAACTGTTTGGCACGGAATAACAAGCACTGCGGTGATTTCTACATAGACGGATTTCTGCCTGGGATTCTACCACTAGTAAAATAAAAACTGAGATATGCTATAAAAATCTCTGTGATATCCATCTGATGACACAATAACCATATATGTCAAACAAAATTCTCAGACCGGCGACAGACGACAGCGTATTAAGGTACGACTCTGGTATTGTGATCGCATATCAGACTCGTCAGCATGTCAAGCATGGTAAATACAGCAAATACCGCAACCCTTCCAACTTGAAAGACGTCCGTGTCTAACGGGAAACTTCTTATCGACTATTTATAGTATTAATTCAATTCTCAGTTTAATATATTAGGATAGGGGTTTCTCATATTTACGCAAATACTACACATTTAAATAAAACTATTTTTATGGATTTTATCCCGTTTAATTTATACTATCTATAACCTGATGTTTCGAGCGCTTAACAGCATCATGGTCATGGGAGGACTGAGGTAACAGATGTCCTGATGGCATAGCTATCTCGAAGTATCTTCAGCTTTTAAATATTGTTTTTGTTCCGATCTACGCAGAACGGGCTAACTGTGTCTTAAAGTCTTGCAGTGTTATGCTTGGTTTTTGATTTAATTTTATTAATATTATGATCCCAAGCCGGTGGTAGTACCCAACCATCTTCCATGTTAAAATTAGGATGTTATTTAATTTCAATAGCCTCGCGAATCATCCTTGTTATGAATCGGTGTTTTTTGCGAGGATTAGTGGTTTATCAAATCTGATGTAATGGTTGGGATGATTCAGAACATGGTCAAAGGCACAGTAAGGCTTCAAGTTTACGTTTACGACCGCGTGGCCTAGTGGTCACAGTACCTGACTTCTACGCCGCGGGTCCTGGGTTCGAATCCCAGCCGGAGCCAACATTTGTGCTAGAACACAAATTGTTGGTTTTCGGGTCTGGTTGTGTTGTTATTGTCCACGTGTTTCTGACACTGCATCCTAGCCTACCTCCGATCTTATCGCATAAGCGATACATCGGGCGCGGGTAGGTTGGGACGAGTGAGTGGCTCTGTCTTTCCGCGTACACTTGTGGCACTATAATATCTCCTGCTCAGTTGATGGCTCTTGACAGTATTTGGAAGTTGTCGCCGTGGTCGAAATCGGCTAGGAGAACATCATCATCAAGGCTTCAAGACACAGTAAGCTCGTTTTGCGTAGATCAGACTAAAAATATATAAAAATAATAATAAAAAGTTAAAGGTACACCGGGTTAGCTATGACTTATGTCACCTATATCAGGACATCTGTGACCTCAGTCCCCCCGTGACCATGGGTGCTGAAAAGCGCTCGAGACGTCGGGTTGTAAATAGTATAAATTGAACGCGATAAAATCCGTAAAAACCACCAGCGCAGGGCCAGTTATTCAGCCGTGAAGCAGCAGTGCGCAAATGTTATCGTGTTTCGGTTTGAAGGGCACTGAGAGCTGGTGCTAGTGTAATTACTGGGCATATGAGACTTAAGAACTGATATCTTTGGGGAACGGGCGCGGTGTGGTGCTAACAATATATGTTATGGGCAGACGTTGCAATGATCATCTGGTGAACATCTTTCTCGTCTCATCACTTTCTTCGATAAAAGAGCGTCTTAAACCAAGAATGATTTTTATTCTTTTCTAAAAAGTTAAATTGTTTTGAGATTATGAAGGTTATTTATAACAAATCTATACCTAAATGAGAGAAAGTTAATTTGCTAAGATCCGCATGCAAAATGTAAAATGGTGTGTATTACCTAGTTTTGAAGAGTACCACCCGCCCTCCCTCAACAGCGTGCTCAAGGAAACCAATACCGCCACCGGGAGCTGCCACCAGATACCCTCTACCACTACAACACTACCACTAGGCAATATACACCACTGAAGTCGAGAACACGAGACAGTCAACCGCCGAGTGATGTCGTAGAGTCGATATCACTTGATAATGCCTCGCTTTGAGGTGAAACACGTGTTGTGTTCGTTGTCGGGAGGGCGAACGGTGCTCTTCAAAACTAGGTAATACACACCATTTTACATTTTGCTTGCGGATCTTAGCAAATTAACTTTTCCTTTACTATTATGGATTACTGCAAAGTAACGCCTGATTCTATTAACTATAAATCTATACATCTGGATACATGTTGAAGATTATGCTAAATTACGTTCATGAACTAATGGAATAAACACCTGCTATAATTGTACGATAGTTTAGAGGCGATATGAAGGACACGAAATTCTCTATAGTGAATCTGCTTATGGTAACTGTCACCGTGTTTCTGAGACCTCATGTTATCCTGCCTCCGATTTTATATAATGGCCGTCATATCGGGAGCGACGTATGTATATCATTAAGCGAGTGTCTCTGTACTTGCTTGTACACTTGTAGCGCTTTAATGTATCATGCGCTGGCGAAAGCTTTGAACAGTATACGGAAACTGCATTGGTCGAAAATTGCCAGGATCTCTGTTTCGATAATAACTGTAAATGAAAAGAAAACGTACGGAAACTGAATGGAAAATTAAACACCTCAACAAAATAATATTGAAATAAATAAATATAATTAGAAAATCATTTCAAGCTAGTTTAGGAAATATTTTATTAACCTATTCCAATCGAGTATGTAATGTTCGTATGCTCATATACTCGTAGCTCCCAGCATCGTCAAATTAGACTTGGGAAAACAGGACTTGAGTAACTTCTCGCCGAGTATGCGATGTAATATAATTTTCTTATCTCCGAATGCTCCTTTCTAATTCTCTTACTTCGATGTGCGAGTTGTTCAAGGCAATGGAAACCGTTATTACTCTAATTCAGTCTCCTTTTGAATTAACTTGAGATGTTTCAGACGTTATTATATTTTCACCGAATGTATACTTGAGAATAGAACAATCGAAAATTATAATTGCTACTTTGAGATCGTTTTGTGAATGAATATGAATTTAGACAATATTTTTATATTACGTTGCTTATTATGGTAAAAATATTGATGGATTTTCTCTTCGACTGTTAGACTGCTGACCACAACAACGTCTTCGGCTTTCTATCAAGATAGATCGACTAATTATCATTTAGAATCTCATTAATGATCCCGCAAATATAGAAGCAATCCCACTTTACTGATGGTAGGATTTATATGGGTAGTTACCACTGCAGTGCCAGTTGTTTTCCCGTCAAGTAGTGTTATACCAACACCACTGTGTTTCGGTTTCAATAGTGCTAACTCTAGTATTTTAACGGGGCATATGAGACTTAAGAAACGATGTTTAATGTTGATAAGCGTAGTGCGGTGCTGCACAGAACGCTCGTATGCAAAGTCCTTGATGACAACCCAACTATTATAGGCATAAGTGGCACTTAGCATTGGGCCGTCGACGTGTTAGTGTCGTCAATTTCGAATCCGTATTAATGACAGTTTCTTTTCCATATTCACTTTCAATATGTTTAGGTGCGTTCTGAAGGCAAAAGTAAGATAGGATTTGGCTTATTAAAACCTTAAAAAGTCATAAAGGGGAGGTCTTATCGGAGATTGGTAACAGGTGGTTGTATGTCTATGCAGAAATGCGAAAAGCAGTAGTTTACAAATACTGTTGTTTCAGTTTGAAGGGCACTGATAGTTAATGTAATGTGACGGGCGCAGTGTGGTTCCACGCAGAAATGTTCTGGGTGACAAAGCTTTTGTAATTAGCAGACGTTGAAGTTACCATCAGGTGAACGATTTATTCGTCTCGTCACATAATTTCATTAAAAAACACATGAAATTAGATAGTACAAGAAATAAGCGCCGTTACATTTCAATTTATCTAACTGTGGCCCATTGCATTCGAAAGAAAAACGTTATCACTTTATTTGTACCCAATGATTAGACTGTGGTGCATTCTCAAAGAACCATAAAGTAAAGGAGAGAAAGTTAATTTGCTAAGATCCGCATGCAAAATGTAAAATGGTGTGTATTACCTAGTTTTGAAGAGCACCGCCCGCCCTCCCTTAACAGCGTGCACCAGAAAACCAATACCGCCGAGGACCGCCACCAGTTACCCTCCACCACTACAACACTACCACTAGGCAATACACACCACTGAAGTCGAGAACACGACACGTGTTTCACCTCAAAACGAGGCATTATCAAGTGATATTGACTCTACGACTGTCAACCGCCGAGAGTACTACGGCGGTGCACGCTGTTAAGGGAGGGCGCCCGGTGCTCTTCAAAACTAGGTAATACACACCATTTTACATTTTGCATGCGGATCTTAGCAAATTAACTTTCTCTCCTTTACTATAATGGATTTCCGCAAAGTAACGCCCGATTCTATTAAGAACCATAAAATCAATGGAAGGGAGAAGCGATGTCTAGAAATAAGTTTAACTTGAAGCTATAATTCAAACGCGCCGTGTGGTAGCGGCTTAAGAGAATCTACCGCCCCATCTCATCCCGTGTGTGTCGTAAAACTCGACGGAGGGAAAATTAATACCAGAAGATGGGTAGCAGCATCTTCCTGGAACATCGGAATAAATAAACTGCGGCTGCCAACACGCCTGCCAAGCGTGGCCTATGACAAAATGATTAGACTGTGGTGCATTAGTAGACTTATGATATACAATATTTTAGAATACATTCTCCCCGCCATCACTCATATCATAAATTTTTCACTCGACTCAGGTCATTTTCCAGTAGTCTGGAAAAAGGCTTTTGTACGTCCTCTTCCTAAAGTATCCAACCCTACACTTCCGTCTCAATATCGGCCTATATCCATTTTACCTTTTTTGTCTAAAGTTTTGGAATCCTGTGTATACAAGCAAATCTCCACTTTCTTATATAAACATAACCTACTGAGTACTTACCAGTCTGGGTTTCGCCCTGGTCACAGCACCGTCACAGCTTTATTAAAGGTCACCGACGATATAAGACAAGCTATGGAAAATAAGAAAGTAACTGTGATGGTGCTTGTAGACTTTTCTAATGCTTTTAACACAGTCGACCACGATATCCTTCTTTCCATCTTATCCCATCTTAGATTTGCACCCTCGGTCTTGGAATGGTTTTCTTCCTATCTTCGCGGGCGTCAACAGTCAGTGCGTGTAGGCCATGATTGCTCACAGTGGGTTGATCTGAGATCTGGCGTCCCGCAAGGCGGTATACTATCTCCAATATTATTTTCAGTTTTCATAAACTCTATCACCTCGATTTTCGATTGTTCGTACCATCTGTATGCTGACGATCTACAAATGTATGTGCATTCCAGTATTGACGATCTCCATAGCGCGATTGCCAGACTGAATACCTGTTTGATAGCCGTATCTGACTGGTCGTCGCGTTTTGGAGTATCTGTTAACGCGAATAAATGCCAAGCAATTCTTGTAGGTAGCTCGAGATTGTTAGGCAAAATTGATATAACTGGCTTACCCTCAGTACATTATAACAGAGTATTGATCCCGTTCTCAACCTCGGTACGGAATCTCGGGTTGTACATGGACAACTTGTTAACCTGGGGGACACACGTCACCCATATAAGCCGGAGAGTCACTGCCACCTTACAATCCCTCTACCGTCTGAGAAACTTTCTCAATTTTCAGACCAAGCTTATGCTTGTGCAATCACTTGTTATACCCATGATTGATTATGCTGATGTATGTTATCCAGATTTGAACCAAGTGCTGCTTAATAAACTAGAGCGCCTTCTTAATAACTGTATCCGGTTTGTCTTCGGTCTCCGCAAGTATGACCATATTTCTGAATATCGGTCTCGCCTTAAATGGCTCACTATCAAACAGAGGCGCAACTCTAGAATTCTCTATATTCTCTACTCCATCTTAAATGATTCCACTTCTCCTACTTATCTTCAGAACAAATTTCAATACGTTTCTTTAACTCATGAAAGAGTTCTTCGTTCCGCTTCAAATTATACGATTGCAATTCCTCAACACTTCTCCAAATTCGTTGGTAACTCATTTATCGTTCAGGCTGTACTGCTCTGGAACTCCTTGCCCGATGACATTAAAAAAGCCCAAAATAAGATCAGTTTTAAGAGGTTAGTACGGGAGCATTATTTTAAAGATTTAATTTAAAATTGTTTGTGGACTGTTTTTTTTTTTTCAAATTTATGTCGAACCACCACGTATATTTATGTATATGTATGTGTGTATGTATGTAAGTTTATATGTATGTACATAGTTATGTATTATTGTTTATTTATCATAATTATATATATTGATATGTATTTATTTATATGTATTTTGAGTATTTTATATTGTATTTAATATTTATCAGAAGTCTTTAAAATGTAATTTTTAGTTTTTTTTAAGTTTTACACCTGCCACAGTGTTTCGCTACGCCTTGGGTTGACTGGCAGAGAATGCCAACTGGCATTAAGTCCGCCCATTGTATCCTTTAAGGGGAAACAATAAAGTGTAAATAAATAAATAAATAAAATCCCGCCAAAATAAGAGCTACAAACTTGTTGTAATCTATGGTAGAGGCTTTTGTTCAGCAATCGGCTAGTGATAGGATGAAATGATGATGATGATAATTAAACCCATTTAGAAATTAGAAGAGACCATTGATATTTCTTTAAAAAGTAACAGCCTATAAATGTCCCACTGCATAGCAAAGTCCTCCTCTCATTTGTGAGAGAGTTTTTGAGCCGGGGAGATTTTGTCAGGCTGCTCCAACGGATACACATTTCCTAGAAATATGTTTTATTCCTCAAACATGAACGATGAAGAACGTCAATGCGTCTTGCGCTCATCTTCTCGCATACTTCATCAATTATCCCTATATATCACTTATACCTCATCTAACATTCTAAGTAGCAAAGTTGCTATCCGTAGCCAACTTTGCGCGCCCACGGGGAACGAGACGTGAAGGATGGCGAACCACGTCACACTCATATTGTAATGAGTTCACAATCCTACTCTTTATTGCGTTCCAACGAGCATCTATAGGTAAGCAACATAAAACTTAAAAAAATAAATTACAAAAATACATAAATTACATTCTGTACAAGAAAATAAGAAAACAAACAATAAGTAAATCACTAACACTGCGGTAAATTCATTTTCTGCCAATTAATTTTATCATTTTAAAATCCAATAATAAGCTCCTATCTGAACTGCGTTGAACCGATATCCATTTCGTTGGATAAGCTGTACCAAGATATTTATGGTTCTTCAAGACATCTGTTCCTCATAATTCATATATGCCGTCAAATGAAACATAACATTTAGAATAACAATATCTTATAGCATCATCTGTAAATTCACTTCTGCTTATTGATTTTTCACTAAAATATTTTATTCAAGAGATTATTTCTCTACTGAGCCACAACGTTTTTAGGAGGTGGCACAAACTAAAATTCTATTCAAACAGAGTCACTGGGTTATTCATTTATATTACTTCCTTCGATTACTTCGTGTATATTTTGTACATAATAATAAATTTATATTGTCACTACCGATTGCAAAAAATATATATAACCTTTTTTTAATTGGATTAAGTGATGGAACGAGCAAAACGTTCACCTGATGGTAAGTGCAACGTCTACCCATAACAAATGCTGTGTCACCCAGAAAATTTCTGTGTGACTCCACAATGTGCCCATCGCCCTGAGACTAAGTTCTAAGTCTCATATGCCCAGTGATTACGCTAGCTCACAGTGCCCTTCAAACCGAAACACAGTAATGTTTGCACACTACTGCTTCACGGCAGAATAACTGGCCCTGGGGCGGCACCTACCTAGACGGATTCCTGCATAGGAATCCTACCACCATATTTTGAAAATTTTCATAATTTTTCGTATGTGACATTGACATTCACGTATATCACACATTAGTCGTATGTATTTGTCGTGTATTAATATTTTAGGAAGGCGCAAAAACTAATATCGTATGCCGAGATTCTTCAAACAATATTACTTTTATTTAATTAATGTCAGTTCAACTAATTACTTCCAGAAACTTCGTTATTACTTTAAACACAGAAACAAAGACAATGTAACATAAAACATTAAATTTTTCTAAGTCCGTATCAAATAAATATTTGTATATGTGCAAGTATGTATTTATGTGTGCATATATGGATGCACGGATTGTTGGATATTTAAAGTAAAGTAAAGTAAAGTTTCAGCCTATAAATGTCCCACTACTGAGCACAGGCCTCCTCTCATTTCTGAGAGGGTTTTGGAGCTAGGAAGAATCCCGCCACGCTGCTCCAATGCGGGTTGGCGGACTTCACATGTCTTCGAAATATTTTTAATTTCTCAGACATGCAGGTTTCCTCACGATGTTTTCCTTCACCGCCGAGCACGTGGTAAGTCAGCACTTAAAATTGCAATTAACAATTTTAGTGGTGCCGGCACCGAGAATTGAACCCAGGTCACTCGCGTATTATGAAATTAAAAGCGAGCGCCTAGCCCCTGAGCTACCACGGCTCATTGTTGGACCACGGTTAGATATTTTATTCTTCTTTATTTTATTGAAAGTGCATATCGAGACTGCTTCTCTTTAAAGATATTCAGTACCAGGCCTGTCCGAAGAAACTTCATCTTGAAACTGAACATTTACGTTACGGTTTCCCCTTTTACTTTAAATGGGAAACCGCTGTTGAGAACACCTACTATTAATTCACTAAGATTTACTTTTGTACACGTATCGATATTGCATAGCAACTAAATAAAATCAATTATACCTCTCTTATGTGTGGTGAGCTGACTGAGCTAACAACAAACTATTATATTCAAAGGTGCAAGTATCTCCATCTATTTAAAGTTTATGTAACTAAACTAAACAATTTTTAACAAATTGTATTCCACATTTCTCTGACCGTTCGAAGCTTAAATGACTTTCTACCGACGGCGTTGTGCTAGAATTTTGTTAATACCATATTCTATTTTAGTCGGATTTTTCTGCCTTATCCGACTTTAACTTGTTTCGTACTCATGCTAGACTTCCTCATTCCCTAATAAAGTTAAGATTCGTATACCACAGCATAGTATGGTATATTTCAGTTTTTCTTTTACGCTTTAGATCGTTGCTTGGTTTACCCTTTTCCCTTACACAGTTCCTTACGGTATCTCGCTTAAAAGGTTAGTTCGTGAATATAATATTTATCTTATTAATAAATAAAAATATTTTGTATGAGTGAATATGACGAGACCAGCGCAACCTTTACCTGATCGTAAGTGCAATAGCTGCCCATAACAAATACTGTGTCCCTTAGCACATTTAAACACACAATATCTTAAAAACTGTAGGAATTAGGGGCCATACCTACAGATGAACGATGGATTACTTCTCTTAATATCTTAATCAGTGGTTTAGAAAATACATTCTTCCTTTTTTAAATCAAATCTTACTACTATAATAAATCTGGAGAGTTACTATGTTTGTATCGCGCTAATCTCAGGCAATACTAATCCGATTAGAAAAAATATTTTTAGATTAAATAGTCCGTTTATTAACGAAGATTAGTATACAGCTTTAAGGTTTTTTTTTAATTGGATAATGTGACGAAACGAGCAAAACGTTTACCTGATGGTAAGTGCAATGTCTGCTATAACAAATGCTGTGTCACCCAGAAAGTTTCTGTGTGACACCACAATGCACCTGTCATCCTGAGACATCAGTTCTTAAGTTTCATGTGACCAGTGATTACGCTAGCTCTCAGTGCCCTTCAAAACAAAACAGTAATGTTTCACGGCAGAATAACTGGCTCTGGGGTGGTACCTACCTAGACGGCATATTGATTACCTGAATCTTCCATTCAATTCATTAATCTATACCAATAATAAATTAATGTGTCTGTCTGTGATTTCTAATAAATGCCAAAAGTTAAGTGAAAGTTGTTGACGAATATGTATACCTAGGACATATTGTCCGACTAGGTAGGTCCAACTTCGACCAAGAGGTCAATCGACGGATCCATCTCGGCTGGGCAGCTACGTCGGGAAACTACGTCACATCTTCTAGTCGAGTATACCTCAATGTCTCAAAAGCAAAGTTTACAACCAGTATGTGTAGCCAGCGATGACATACGGAACCGAGACGTGGTCCTTCACTGCGGGCCGCATGAGGAAGCTCAGAGTCGCTCAGCGAGCTATGGAAAGAGCTATGCTCGAAATTTCTCTGCGTGATAAAATCCGCAACGATGATATCCTCAGCAGAACTAAAGTAACCAACATAACCCTAAGGATTAGTATGCCGAAGTGGCAATTGGCCGGCCATAAAGCCCGTAGAACCGATAACCGATGGGGAAGAAAGTTTCTAGAGTGGCAACCTCGTACCGACTGGCCGGCAGATGGAGCGACGACCTCCGCGATTTTGCGGGAAGTCGATGAATGCAGGTGGCTCAGGACCAATTTGAAAGAATTGGCAATCTAAGGGGGAAGCCTATGTGGACAGGGGGAATCAACAGTGGACTAAGATAGGCTGAAATGATGATGATGATGAAGTGAAAACTATTATTTATACGATGCCTAATCATGACTGGTTGTCTTTTAGAATTTTTGTCTGTCCGTCTGAAAGTTTGTCTCGAACAGGCTCCGAAACGGCTCAACGGATTTCATTTAAAATACAGGGTTAATACAATAATACATTTTTAATTTATATTTTCGTGTATGTTCCATTTCGATATATTGTAGGGTTCGGAAGATATGAATATATATAATATTCGTAATGTATATAATCATGTGGTCGGTTTATTTTACGCGGGTGAAAGTGCGTGGCGCAGCTAGAATAAAGTATTTTTACAATTCGCGACGATTATATTTATTATTTAACTCGGGAATGTATATATTTTTTTAAAAACAAATGTAATATTATCACATTCCACTACCTTTCTCTCCTGCGTCTCCGCCAATTGCGCTGTGACGCACTCAGGCAATGAAGAGTCCCTTGGGAAATCTGCTCGGGCAACTCGTCAGCTTCCAGATCCCGTATTGACGCCGAAATGTGGGAATATTTGGTTAAAGAGAAGTCAATTACGTTTGTGTGTAACTGAGACACGCAGTCGGGTAAATTCATCTAGTAATTCATCAGTAAATTCAAAAACATACTTTCATGCATCAATCTCGTGTTGTTTGGTTTGAAGTGACGTTAATCTTGGAAAGATTTTTCTTGTTTGCCACAAAAGTTGGTAGCCCTCATTCTGGGGGATATAGCCATAGTTGCCACGCTTGGCGGACCGGTTGGTAACCGCAGTTTATTTATTCAGATGTTCCAGAAAGATGCTGCTGCCCATCTCCTGGTTTTTATTTTCCGTCTGACGTTCTTTTACGACACCCACGAGATGAGATCGGGTGGTTGATTCTCTTAAACCGCCATCACACGTGCTAAAATTATTCATCGGAGTTTTACTTCAATATCTGACTCACATCTGTAATATCTGCGATAATGTGATGATGGTTTCTTTCAAATAATAAATTAGCTATAGGGAATTCTAACAGGAACATGATCCAATTTGTTGAAAAAACGTAGTAAAATAAATTATACTGTGTTATTGTAACATTATAATTAATTAAACTTAACACGATGATTTACTTTTTTATTGTTAATTGTTGGTTTTTTATGCGTTTGTATTGAGCGTAGCAACGAATAAAGTTATTTTCTTTTTCTTCTTTCTTTCTTTTTTGTCCATTGTCATCATCATCATTTCAGCCTATCACTAGTCCACTGCTGAACATAGGCCTCCGCCATAATTTGCCACAAAAGTTTGTAGCTCTCATTTCGGTGGATCTTGCCATAGTTGCCACGCTTGGCAGGCGGGTTGGCAACCGCAGTTTATTCATTCAGATGTTCCAGAAGGGTGCTGCTGCCCATCTCCTGCTTTTTATTTTCCCTCTGTCGACTTTTACGACACCCAAGGGATGACATGTGGTGGTAGATTTTCTTAAACCGCTACCACACGTTTTTTTCGGTTTCCGTTTATTTTTATTTTTAGTTATTTGATTTTATAAACTTCGAAAACACTTTAAAATTTTATTTGACTAAAGCAGACTAAATATAACACAAACAATGTCATGGTTATAAACTGAGGCAATTCATTTCGCTACTACTTTTATTTGGTCGGAGAACCCAATTAACTTATTCATGAATACGCCGGCCAGCGGTGTGTGTTGTCGCTTAGATAATAATTAGAGATTCAGAGATTACGCCGCTATAATAATCTCGGCTAACTTGCCCGCTCCCCTTGATATAACAAATTATTGAACTACGCCGTACCTTTGTTTAAATATAATTTTTGAAACTATATTATCTAAGGGTACGTAAATTTTAACACTAGTTTCATGAACAGAAGTTCATAGTGAACAAAGTTATATATAGATATAGGATAATGAATTACCTCAGAAAATTACACTTGTTTCCTTAACAAAAATTTAGATTTGTACAGATTTTAATTATCAACATGTCATGACCTGAATAATATTTTACTTTGATCCACAAGAAATAACTTAATGAAGTTATTTATTCCTACGTAGGTTTTTGTGGTAGGATTCCTATGTTGGAATCCATCTAGGTAGGTACCAGGGCCAGTTGTTCTGCCGTGAAGCGGTAGTGTGCAAACATTACTGTGTTTTAGTCTGAAGGGTACTGAGAACTAGCGTAATCAATGGGCATATGAGACTTAAGAACTGATGTCTCAGGGTGACGCGCACGATGTGGTGTCACACATAAATGTTCTGGATGACACGGCATTTGTTATGGGCAGACGCTGCAGTTACTATCAGGTGAACGTTTTGCTCATGCCGTCACTTTCATCGAAAGAAAAAATAAGAAAAAGGGAAACCTCAAAGTATTATGCTATGGAAAAATTCAAGCAATATTACACCTACCTACAAATTAAGTTTCTTTCCTATATTCAAATGGACTTTCGCAAAGTATCGCATGATTCTATTAACTTACGCTTCAGTCTAATCTTTAAGTTCTGTTTTGATGAAATCGAGAATATTAAAGTTTAGAGACAATAACGACTGTTCTATTGTAGACAAATTTATTGCTTCTCTACTACTTCTTCTGACTGTGTTCAGTTCGTCATACATTTATAAACATCGTCACTAGCAGAATAAATAAGCAGGTCGATAAGTGAGTAAAATACTTGTAAGGATTATTGAATGAGTTTAATAACGACTCCCTAAAAACTACCTTACTTAGAACCTAATTCGATTAAGTTTCATCGAGGCGTGAATAACTAAGTGTCAAAATTATCCCCTTTAGTAATTAAACAAAGAATGTTGAGCAAGCTGACTTGCGCCAGTATCAAGCACTGAAGCAAATAACTTATTCATGAATTTGCTGGTGCCCTAATTATTTATTTTATTTTACGAGACCTATTATCTTGATACAGCCGCGTCGTAAATACTTAAGCAGTAACAGAGTGCTTCTGAATTTTAAAGTAATTGGAAGGGTTGTTAATTTCGTTCATTTGTATCACTTCTTTGTGGAGTCATTTTCATTTTCCCTTTTTTTAATTAATCCATGAATGGTTAACAAACGTCGACCCAATCATTTTCTTTGTCCTTTTTTGTATGATAATTCTTTAAAAAGTTCACGATGACCAAAAGGTGTGTTTTCATAATAACTGATCAATAAACAACATGCATAAGCATAATCGAAACATGATCAAGACCAATGGTATAACCCATGGGGTATACTTTCTTCTCTTAGAATCATTTAAAACGGTTCATAAACAATGAACTTATGCCCGAACATACATAAATAATATATATACAGGCAAGTTGAGAACCTCATTATTTTTGAACTGGAAATGTGAACTTAGTTTATATTTAGTGTATAATATATAATATAGATATAAGTGATGGTAAACCAAATAAATAAAAACAAAAAAAAAACTTCCCGGTTAAAATGAATAGAAAAATGTTACAGTAACTCAATAAGTAACTGGTGTAAATAAAAAAAAAACTGTTTTTGGACCATTTTAAGACAATTTATAGATCTTCGTAGTATCTTTTAACGTTCGGCCATTTTACTGTATATAAACAAAACTAAATATGTATGGACGTAGTACCTGTAGAGAAGTTTATTCAATAAGGGAAAGAATTTTATTTCCCAGAGATAAAAAAGCTGTAACACTCTTAAAACGATATTAGAAAGATTCTCTACCCTAAAAGGGCATCATTGGAAACCGATTTAATAAAAAGAGGCAAATAAAAATGGCGATATGAGCACCCGAAGGGAATGCTTTAGGGGTTGTTGGCGGGTCCCTAATCAAATATACCTTAACTTCCACCAAATCGATTGAGATTTACAATTTCGGGGCTGTATGTGCGTTCCGAATGTTATTGTTTAATTTATTTTTCCGGCGCTACGCAAACAGCTGTAAATATGTCAAGAAATTGAAAAGGGTAGATATTTTCATTTTCGTAATATTCCCTGGTATTAACAATAATACAAACTAGCCAGCTTTGGATTGATTTAATAAATATTTTGTCAATAATATTAATATATAATTATAGTCGTGTGGTGAAGGCTCCTTAAAAGAATACTACCACTCCATCTCATCCAATGGATCTCGTAAAAGGCGAGTAAGGAATTAAACTGCACTGTGCACCCAACAGCGCATGGTGGCGATGGGCTCACCACCTATCACACCAAGTGCATTATATTGATTTGGTGAAACGTGGATTGTGGCAGTCATCTGTTTTTGCAGTGAGTGCCCAGTCTCTGACTACCCCTTATGGGATACAGTCGTGATGTTATGTATGTATTAATATTAAATAAATCAAAAAACATGAAAAGCCGTGGCCAGCAAACTGAAATTTAATAGTTCGCGATTTATCTAAGTTTAATCGCGGTGGTGCACCTCTGAAATTGTTCTTCAATTTTAAGTGCTGATTTACCACGTGCTCAGCGGTGAAGAAAAATATCGTGAGGATACCTGCACGTCTGAGGAATAAAATTATTTCAAATGTGAACTTCTCCAACCTGCGGCAAACGCGGCAAACTCTACCTTGATCCAAAACCCTCTAAAAAAAAATTAAGTAGGCCTGTGCTTAGCAGTTGGATATACATTAGGCTTTGACTTTAATTTTCAGTCATAAGTGTAAATCCTAATCATGCAACTTTATAACAATAACGGATCAGAGAAACATACATACATACATAAGATCACGACTGTATCCCATAAGGGGTAGTCAGAGACTGGGCACTCACTGCAAAAACAGATGACTGCCACAATCCACGTTTCACCAAAACAATATAATGCACTTGGTGTGATAGGTGGCGAGCCCATCGCCACCATGCGCTGTTGGGTGCACAGTGCAGTTTAATTCCTTACTCGCCTTTTACGAGATCCATTGGATGAGATGGAGTGGTAGTATTCTTTTATCGAGCCGCCACCACACGGCTTTTTATTATTTCTAAAATGCCATAAAACGTGACCGCAGTGTGGTGGCGGCTTAAGAGAATCTGCCTATGTATCTCATCCCCAAAAAAATATGTAACGGTACATTTACAAATATACGTTGGGTTGCAGCAACGAAAAGGCTAACGACTCAGCATAATGCTGTAGCGGTGTTGCCACTGTAATTCTGCCGGTGCCTCTGGTTTCTCGAACAGTTGCCGAACATTTTCTGTAAACCTATCTAAAGTATTTGAGTTAAATGAATAAAAAAAAAAACAAGTAAAATAAATTAAAACAAAAATCTACAATATTCAGTTTATTTTAAAAAGAATATATAGCAATAGTTGCACAAATTATAAATAACTAATAAAACAATAGCATGGCATTGATTATTATTAAATACAGTATATCTTATATTACCTATGGACACGCGGTGTTCACATTCTCTTTGGTCATTCTGTTACTAATCCGAAACTGACACGTCGACTTCATACACTGTTCAAGATGTTATTTCCACCATTTGCATAGAGTCTATATTGAATATTATTTAGTTTATTTTCAGAAAAATGTGAGGTAAGAAATAGAATGTTATGGACTAAGTTAGCATCAGCCAAGTTGTTAAAAGACTTCGCATCACTAAGCAGCGCGGAGAAAAGTTGAGGCAATACACGAGATAACGTTTCGCGGCTCACTTTGAATTGCCGTTAAGTATGTGGTGGGGAATAAAAAGGGGCGAAGAGGCTTACGGTAGCTTTGTGACTCTGCGAGAGGCAAGTTTGCGGAGACTTTGCTATCGCCACTCCGTTTGCGCAACATTTGCGGACTGTTTAAGTATGGGATTTCGACAGGAAAGTTTGAAAATGATTTCTTTTGTACTAGATACTTAATTTTTTTCCACATATTAAAGTATCTTAGTTATCTAACTTAGTCTATGTTTCGAAGTAATGTAGATTAATTATCAACGTAAAAAATTATGTGAAATATAAAAAATAAAAACTTTCTTAAAACTGAGAAATTATTGGAAAAGCTTAAAAAGTAATAAAATAAAGAAAAAATTGAAAAGTAATTTGATTATTAAAATTAATACAGTTAAGTAACAGCCTATAAATGTTCCACTGCTGAGCCCTCCTCTCATTTTCGAGTGGGTTTTGGAGCTGGGTAAGAATCCGCCACGCTGCTCCAATGCAAGTTGGCGGACTTCATACGTCTTGGAAACATCTTTCTCATATCTCAGACATGCAGGTTTCCTCACGATGGTTTCCTTAATCGCCGAGCACGTGGTAAATCAGCACTTAAAATTGCAATTAACAAATTTAGTGGTGCCGGCAACGAGAATCGAACCCAGAACACTCGCGTACTATGAAATTTAAAGAAGCGCCTAGCCCGTGAGCTACTACGGCTCTATCAAAATTAAAATTTAAGCAAATACTTCATTTTTACCTAAACGAGTTTCGTCAAAAATTCAACTAATACGATTCACATTAACTTATTACATAAAAATAATTTACGCCTGGTGTTGCATTCTGTTCCTAACATTTAACATGGAACACGCTTAAGTTACGGAGCGTAAAGCAATTACACTGTACGCGCCGGAGGCTGGGCGGGTTTATGCAAAGCCCACGTTGGGCGCCAATGTTTGGTTAAAGGGGCAACGCTGCATTTGTGCATTTCCAAAAGTGAACATCATATTCATGTTTCGTCGTAATTTTAATAGTTATTTTTGAGTTTTTTTTATTTAGTGTATTGGGGATATTCTAAAATGTATACTTAAGTAATACTATAAAACATTTACTTCATCATGATTACCATCATCATTTCAGCCCAACAGAAGTCCATTGCTGAACATAGGTTTCTCTATAAAGCCATAGACTGCCACAAAACACGCGACACAGTTCTGTGCCACGTGCATCCATCGACTTCGTCGACAAACCATGTAGGTCGCCGCTTCATATAGTTGCGGTGCCACTCGAATAGCTATTTGATCGGTCTTTCAACATATTTTTGAACGTATCAGCGAAGAATCGGCAAGAAACTCTGGGGTCTTTCTTTTTTTCTATGCCATAGTATATAAGGTCATGTATACCATATATTATTTAATTACAATATAACATATTTGGTAGCCAGGTGAATTGCAAGTGCAGAGTAATAGCTATACACATCTCTGTCTTCTATATAATGATCTATTTTATAACACACTTTTCCTAATAATGTCTTCTTAACTAGTCTGTTGAATTTTGTGTCAGTTTTTTGAGTCACACTTTTAGGTATTTTGCTATAAAATTTTATGGATCTACTGAAAAAACACATTGTACTACTTTTTTGTTTACATTGTACAACTTTGGCGCTAGGAAATTATAAACATCAATTAACATTTATTACGAAAGAAAATAAAATAAAAAGTGATGCTACATTGTCTTTATCAATATAATAAGTTATTAATAGTATGAAATAAAATCATTACCGTACTCTACAAAGATTCCCAAATAAGTACATACGGGGATCAGTCAAACAGTTCTTCAAGGGATCGAGATAGATTTATGATTTGCTTGCTTTATTAATTGAAGACAGCGACTATACGAGCATATCATTCAACTGATTGTAAGTTCAACGTCTGCACATAAATTAATAAATGCTTTGTCACTGTGACTGTGTGAGAAAGTGACGAGACGAGTAAACGTTGACGTGATGGTAGATGCAACGTCTGCCTGTTACAAATACTGTACAACCGAAACATATCCGTGTGGCACCTTACTTAGCTCGTCACCCTGAGATGCGTTCTTAAGTCTCATGTGCGTAGTAATTAAACTAGCTAGTAGTGCCCTTCAGACCGAAACTAATGTTTGCACGCTACTGCTTCACGGTAAAATAATTTGCACCGCGGTGTATACCTAGATGGTCACTCTGTTAAAAAGTTGTGAATTTTGTACATTTTTACAGTAAAACGGTAAAGAAAAATTACAATACAATCCATGTAAAGTAATTTAGTAAACTGTACAGTGATAGTACAGTATATATAATAGTGTTTGTAATTTTACAAACTAAGTTAGGGTTTTTCATTTGTTTTGTACTAACGTGATTGTAGTAATTTTACGGCAATGTTTGTAAAATCATTAGTAAATTTACAAATCTTTAAGTTTGTAAAATTGCAATGTCTGAAAGTTTATTTTCAATCCATTTTTTGTGAAGGTGGTAGTATTGCTATGCAGGAATCCGTCTAGGTAGGTATCACCCCAGGGCCAGTTATTCGAATATAGAAGAAGAATATAGAAAGGGTACTGCGCTGGCGGAATCACTGGCCATGTGATACTTGGTAATACGTGTCTAATAGTGACGAGTGCGGTATGACTGCGACTGCTACGCCGCAGGTCCTGTATTCGAACCCCGGCCGGTGCCAGCATTTGTGCAAAAAACAAATTGTTGGCTTCCGAGGCTGGCTGTTTTTGGACTATCTCCGTGTCTCTGACGCTGCAATCTAAAATCTAATACATAGCGAAATTTTTGCTGATAGACAAACAGCCCGCGAGCTTGTTTTGGTAAAAACCAAAACATAGATATATATATTTATAACATTTTCATTCATACAATAATGTCAGACTACACGTATTTCACGTCAGATAGTTCGTTTAATTATTCTTTCGACCATCCGAGGGAGGTTGGGACTTCCCTTCGGACTGTGTACTGGTATCGGTGCTTACCCAAGAACCACCCTTGTACGTGGGTGTAGAGTGTGTACCAGCTTGGGTCGCCGTGCGCAGCTCTTGGCGAGGGTTGCGGGTATCATCATCAAATCTGCTTATCATCAATCCAGTGTGGAACATAGGCCTCTCCCATAGATTGCCATAAAATTTTGCAGATCTCATTTAAGGCGAGTTTGCCACGCTTGACAGGCGAGTTAACAACCGCAGTTCATTTATTCAGATGTTCCAGGAAGATTATGCTGCCCTTTTCTCGATTTTCATTTTTCCTCTGTCGACTTTTACGACACAGACGGGTTAAGATGGGGTGGAATATTCTGTTAAACCGTCACCATATTATCTACGATATCGTGCGTGTAGGTTAGGACGAGTTATTGTCTCTGGGTGTGTACGTGTAATACGTCCTGTGCAGTAATCGGAAGTTTACGCTGTGATCGAAAATCGAATCAAGACATTAAAAAGTAAAGTAATAGGTTATAAATGTCCAACTGCTGAGCACAGACTTCCTATTACTTTTGAGAGGGTTTTGGAGCCGGGAAGAGTTAGCCATGCTGCTCCAACTCGGGTCCGCGGTCTTCACACGTCAACGAAATATTTTGATTTTGACGTGCAGGTTTCCCGCCGCCTTGTTTCGTAGCCGACAGGTGTCCGGCGGAGTAAAATATCACCTATCTCTTTCCTACCGAGGTGTCGTAAGAGGCGACTAAGGTATTGTACGGACAGCCTTTATTCGTGCACAATTTATATTACCATAATATACAAAGCTGCCACTATATTGCTTCCGGGAACGCAATGGTTGTAGCTCAGGGGCTAGGCGCTCGCTTTTAACTTCATAGAACGCGAGTGAGCCGGGTACGATTCCCGGTGCCGGTACCACTCAAATTGTTGATTCACCACGGTGCTCGGCGGTGAAGGAAAACATCGTGAGGAAACCTGCACGTCTGAGAAATAAAAAAAAATTCAAAGACACGTGAAGTCCGCCAACCCGCATCGGAGCAGCGTGGTGGATTCTTCCTGGCTCCAAAAAACCTCTCAGAAATGTGAAGAGGCCTGTGCTTAGCAGTGGGACATTTATAGGCTGTTACTTTCCTTTTTTTTACCAAAATTGCCAAATGTGGGCTACGGATGTGTCTACTCCTTAAATGGAAAAAAGGTGTGACTGTATGTAGGTATGTAGGTTTTCTTTTACCACCGAGTACTTTTTAAATCAGCCCTTAAAATTGCAGCACGATTTTAGTCTTGTTGGTATCGGGCATCTAACTCAGGACACTTGCGTACTGAAATTTAAGGCGAACTCCCTTTTATTAATATAAGATTTTATCGCTGTTCCTTTTAATGCAGTCGTATAATTAATGGCGGAATATTCGTCTCGTTCGCAAGGTAATAGAGTAAAGGTGCTCCGAACTTTATTACTGGCCGGAACTCTGAAAGATGAATTATTACGTCGAGAATTTCCTAAAGCCATTAATAGCATTGTCTTCGACGATTACTGATCTATTAATATCGCTCGAGTTCATTTGGTCTTCATTAACAAAATTTATGAGAGCGATTTTTTTTTGTTTCGTTATCAAATTGTTTACTTAATGAAGATCGAGAAAAGATTTTGATGGCTTTGATGGACGAGTGACTCTGTGTTTATACGTACACTTGTGGAATATCTCCTGCGCAGTTGATAGCTTCAAGTTGATGGCAGTATTTAAAGATGTCGCCGCAATCGAAAATTAGCCAGGAGGACATCACACATAAAAAACATTTTTTTCCATCGTCATCATCATTTCAGCCTATTACTAGTCCGCTGCTGAACACGCGCCTCTTCCATAGATTGCCACAAAAGTTTGTCGCTTTCATTTTGGAAGGATCATAATAAATAAACTGCGGTTGCCAACCCGCCTGCCAAGCGTGGCAACTATGGCAAAATCCCCCCAAAATGAGAGCTACAAACTTTTGTGGCACTCTATGGGGGAGGCCTATGTTCAGCAGTGGACTAATGGTAGGCTGAAATGGCTGCTGCCCTTCTCCTGGTTTTAATTTCCCCCCTGACGATTTTTACGACACAGACAAGTCGAGATCGTGTGAACGATCCTCTTAAGCCGCTACCATACGGTTAAACAATGTTGGCCGGTGCGATAGTAAAATTGCACAATGTTAAAGTGTAAATTCTACTAATATCCCATTGCTGACGGTAACCCGAGCAAGAGAGTCGGTATGAAACTCAGAAAAGTCGGCCATTACTTCAGTATATACTGCTAGATTTCGCATGTGTCCGAAATATTTTTCGAAACGTACAATGTTTCTGAATACGTGGTAAATATACCACGTATCTAGAAGTTTTTCTGGCAAAATGACAGTTGTAAGTACCATTAACAGTTTATGGCTTAATCAACTGACCCTTAAACAACAGTTAGCTTATCCGTACATACATAGATTCACGCCTCTTTCCCATTGCAGAGAAGGGTAGGCAGATTTCAAATTAATAATAAATGTAACGTAATTTTGTTTGGTTTAATCACTAAAAATAAAAATAGATAATACTAGTATAATGATATAGTTTCAAAATGATACATACAGTCACTCCTATTGCCCATTGGGGTAGGCAGAGACCACATCTTTCCACTTGCTACGATCCTGACAAACATCTTACGCTCCTTTACTTTCATTAGCGTTTAGCGACACACTCGTCGGTTGCGGGTATTTTTGTTAATGCATTTACATTCTTAAATTAAACATACTATATAAATTAACACATATAAAGTAACATTCCACAATTGAGTAATCAGAGAATTACAGAATGTTATGAATAAATGAAGTCATAGTATAATGCTACAAAATAACTAGAAAGCGTTTATTGTGTGATATTAATTTCATAAACTGGCTTATAATGATTTCGTACTGAAAAGTACCTACAAGATGTATCGGTAGGAATTTTGTGTACCAGCCTATTATAAAACGCCGTATTTTTGTTTTGAATCTCACCTAACATGAATTTTACATGAAATGTCATAACAGTCTTATACAAAACGTGGATGCATTTCGTATTTTGCCAAATCTTGGCGACATCGAACATCCTGTTTTTGATATATTGGTCACATAGGATAGATGTTGGTGAAATGCAAACTTTAGCCCTGAATTCTGTGAGTTTAGCTTGAACTGATCGCGTTTAATTTTATCAGTGAAATTGACCCTTTAACTGTTTATGAGTAGGTGAACTTGAACCTCAGTGGAACTAAGGTTGATCAAGCGCTTGTCACTAAGAAACGAATCCATTGATGATTGGTTTGTAATTTCGTCCTGTTACAGTAAGCGTCAGCATCGCTTTAAAATGTTGCATCTGTGAATAAAAGCAGATGATTAAAAATACATGACGTTATTAACAGCTGTCCAATATAAGCCGTACCCGAGACTTTGTTTGCGTTGACTGAAAAATGTATCCAAAATCATTATATAAAAATATCATGAAATTGAACTTGAAATATTGTAACTTTAGTGATACGAATATTGCCAAAAATATTTTGAACCGTAAACTGCGTAACTCAGTAGAAGACACTTCTCAATAATTGGATTAAAAACAATAAAATATTTTTTTTTACTTACTGCTTTGTCTTTATATTTTATCTGTGGCAAACGAGACAACCGGTCGATGGCCCTGCAGATTCGCGGGCACCGCCACAAAAGTAGATGCCACGGAGTCAAGTTGAGAACTCACATAAAATATGCAACGTATTGACTAGTGCGCAGTGCGGCACTGCGATACGGTCGCACGTCTGCGGTCTCCCCGGGTAAATTTAACGCGGCTGTGACTTTGTCAAAGTAAACAACGATGCGTGGTTCGGTTGAGTTTCAGCTAGTTTTGCAAGCTTAATGTACATTTGTTTGTCTTTGGTTTCGAGATTCTGAGTTAGCCTTATATCGTTTGCACAAGTTTTGAATTAGAATTAATAGCATTAATATCTTTATAACTAAACCGATAAACTTTAGTCAAAATGTTTGTATAAGATTCATATTTTGTTAACATATAGTTAATATAGAAATATGATCAGATTTTACAGCCGTTCTATAAGCCCAAGCGGCCAATACACTCGCCGGAATGCTCATATTTTCGCTCTTCTCCACAGGGTATAATTTAATCCTTCTTATCTTTCATGTCAAAAAAAAACAGTTACAAATTTCCTCGCTATTTTAAAATGATTGCGATTATCAGAAAATTTCATAAGAAAAATGTATGCCCGTAACTCTTAATTGTCAGAAATGTATCGTCTTGTTATCTCTTAGTCTTTTGAATACTCTGCCTTTGACAGTAATATGCGCTCAGTTACAGTTCAGTTTACAACAATCTGTTAAAAAGTCTATGAAGTATTTAAAAACCCTTCTTCACATGGTTTTTATTTGTAGTTGTTTTTTTTTATTTATTAACTTTAACATACTCGCTGTGTATGAAAATTCATTTTAAGTTTACGATTTTTATTCTATTATAATAAAACTACAATACTAAAAATTGAAATTATAAATATAATGTGATAGTATTAGTTTAGAAACAGAAATGTAATATATATATATCAATTTACTTAAAGCAGCGAACTAAGTAAAGGAAATATAAAATATTGTAATTTACCCTATTGGAATGATAAACAGTGTATAAATAATAGAAATTCAATTCCAGCGCAAAATCAATAACAGAAAAGTAAACCAGCACATAATGGGATAGCGTAGTATGTGGTTGGAATTCAATTTCCGATAGAGTTAGAACCAAATTTATATTGAAGGTTAGCTCATTCCCCCTGAATAACCTAAATTGGAAGCAATATTAGTGTTACTCGTTTAGGTAAATGTTTATTCGCTTAGATACCTTCTAGATCTAGATTAAAACTTTAGGTAAACACAATTTCAGAATATTGATTAATGATAATAGTTATTGCTTTGTTTTAATAATTCAATTCAATAACACACACAGTAAAAAGTAAATAACATATACAGATTAATGGAAAATCTCTTACAATGACTTATTCTACAGTTTACACGGATGACTGATTATTTATTTTACATTATTATTAAATTATTCAAAATATACATACATAAGATCACAAATGTATCCCATAAGGGGTAGTCAGAGACTGGGCACTCATTGCAAAAACAGAATGACTGCCACAATCCACGTTTCACCAAAACAATATAATACACTTGGTGTGATAGGTGGTGAGCCCATCGCCACCATGCGATGTTGGGTGCACAGTGCCGTTTAATTCCTTACTCGCCTTTTACATGATCCATCGGATTAGATGGAGTGGTAGTATTCTTTTAACGAGCCGCCACCACACGGCTATTCAAAATATACATGATTTATTTCTTGTAAATTGGTCCGCTAAGAATACTTCTTGTGTCATTGTTATCTAACCTAATACCTTTCTAAATATATTTATCTGGTTATAAATAGTTTCTGTTATAAATAACCAACTGTTTAGTGGTAGTAGTATTAATATGCAGGAATCCGTCTAGGAACACTGTCACACCACGGCCAGTTGCAGTGCGGTGAAGCAGTAGTGTGCGAGCATTATTGTGTTTAGGTCTGAAGGGCACTGAGAGCTAGTGTTATCACTGGACATATGATACTTAAGAACTGATGTCTGGGGTGTCTAAGTCTGTCTGTCTGAGTGACGGGCGCAGTGTGGTTTCACACAGAAATGTTGACACAGCATTTGTTATCGGTAGATGTTGCACTTGCTACCTCGTAAACGTTTTGTTCGTTTCGTCAATTTAGCCAAATTAAAAAAAAACCTAGTCATCTGCCGGATAAATTCGAGTCAAAACATACTTTTAGTTAGTGAATTTCTGTGCTTTACTAGAAAATATACTTTTAATATGGCGATATGATTTCTTTTATTTTTGCCAGGGTTACGAACAAGGACATAGTTCACGTGATGGTATGTGGTCTTTGTGGCGTATTGTAACCTACGTCCATTTCAGATAAAGAACCGAGACGTGGGTGCACTGTACGTTTTCTTTTGTATAAATTGAACATTCACAGACACTCAGACGAGGAGCAACCATCTGTCGGCCATATAAAAAATTGTTCTGTGCGATAACTGAACCCGCAATCCGTAGCGAAGAAGCCAATTGGTTAGTAGCGACAGACTGTATACTGATCTGTTCCCTAGTTTTCTTTACTCACTATACAAACTCATGATTCTTTTTTCTTAATTAAAAAGTGAAGAAACGAGTGGATCGTTCATCTGATGTTAAGTGCGACATCTGCCTATTACAAACGCATCGTCACCTACAGCATTTCTGTATGACATTGCGCTTCGCTCGTCACACCTCGAAACATCAATTATTAAGATTCGTATGCACAGAGATTACATTAAGTTTGTTTGCACACTGCTTCACGGTAGAACAAATGCGATGTCACCCAGAAGTTTCCTTAGAAAGTTGTATGTAGCATCGTACGTCGCTCATGACTTTTCAGCCATCGGTTCTTATTCTTAATAAAATATAAGATAAGTTGTCGCTTATCTAATTCATTTTATTATTCGGATATAAATCAATTTTCTTTATTTCAGGTCGCATGGATTCACATCGATCGTCAGATGATCCTCACCATTCATCGGCATGTGATAACACGCTTGGCCAGATTTAGCGTATCTCACGACAATGCCATGACATGGCTTTTGCATGTCAGCCAAGTACAGCAAGAAGATCGAGGATATTACATGTGCCAAGTTAACACCAACCCTATGATAAGTCAAGTGGGATATCTTCAAGTTGTGGGTAAGTGTTTAAATTAGTCATTTTTTATTTTCTAATTTTGAATCAAAATCCGTTATATATATATCCGTTCCGGTATGTGACGCAATGTCTTTGATTTCTGATTTACACTTAAGAATGAAACTTTACAGCCACACGATTAGAGCGCAACAAACCGGGTCGGTTTTTATTATTATCTTTCATATATTCTTTCATATACCCATAAAAAATGTCACCCAGAACATTCACAGAAATGTTCTGGGTGACATTTTTTGAAAAATGTCACCCAGAACATTCACAGAAATGTTCTGGGTGACATTTTTTATGGGTAGATTTTGCACTTTAGATTAGGTGAACGTTTTGCTCGTTCCGTCACTCTATCGAATAAATCAAAAAAAAGTATTGTAAAGAGTATTGTAACTTTCATCTGCAGTGAAAAGATTCTCAATATTGCAAAGTCTTATTGCATTACGGCTTCGTTGTGAAATACTTGATCTTCTGGCTCGCGGCATTGTAAATAACACTGGTAAAATTGGTCACACAATTCAAAATTACGTAATTATCAATCACAATTTTGATAACCTCAAAAAGTGAACATCTTTGAAGGCAATTAATCGTTAAGACTTACAAGTGCAATAATGGTCAAAAAATTCGAAGAAAATGCTAATAAATCGCGGCGCCTGTCTATACAGCTTCCTCGCTGGTATGCAATGAAAGGACCGCGCAGATAAATCACTGATTTTATTTCTTTGCTTTGGTTTGATTTTGGGGTTCAGTGTAATCACTGGGGATATGAGACTTATGAGTAAGAACTGATGCCTCAGGGTGACAGGACACAGTGTCGTGTCACACAGAAATGTTCTGGAAGACATCGCATTTGTTATGGGAAGATGTTGCACTTACCATCAAGGGTGAATGTTTTGCTCGCTTCGTTACTCAATTCATTAAAAAAAGTATGGAAGAGATTGTGGAAGCGTTGTAGAAGCGAATGAAAATGAATGTAGATAAGACGATAAATGATTTTTGAAAGAAGAAAGTATGACGGTTATATTGATCGGAGAGTGTTAGAAGGAAATCAAGTGTTTGGGGCCCTGCATAACTTTTATGTGTAGCCAGAACGTATCTAAAAAGGCAAGTCTGGCTGTACATGAACGTATACTTCTACGTACAGCCTATGTATAGCTTTTGTATGGTAGTACATGTTGGGTTTGGTAGAAAAATCATGAAAGTAAGATTAATGCTGTGGAAATGAAAAGTTTGAGAAGTATGCCTAGAGTGGCCTTGTTGGACAAAATGAGGAACAGTGTGATAATTTGAACACGTAGAAAGGATGGATCAAAGAAGATTGACGAAAAAAACCTATGAGGCGACTGTGAAATAAGCAAATCGGTAAGACCTATGTCGACGTAGGCGAACTTATCACAATCAGATCAAAAACGTTTTCAGGAAAGACCCCGTCAAAAGTACCCGACACCGACGAGCTTGTATAAAAACGCTAACGAAAGCAGATGAAGCGAAATATGTGTGTCAGGATCATAGCAATTGGAAAGATGTAGCCTCTGTCTACCCCAATAGGAAAGAGGGGTGACGCTATTAATAACAGACTCCTTTTCAGTTGAACAAGAAACTTAATAAAACAACAAAAGTAAAAAAGAAATAAGAAAAATTAAACATCATTATCTAGAAACAGCACTACCATGGGCTCATTACCCGAGTGATGACAAGACGTCACATTTCAAATGGAAAATATTCGACCTAACTCTATTCTATAATTTGGTTTCAAATTTGAGAATAATTTTTGTTATGGTTTGTTAACTTTTTACTTATTATTTTACAAGAAGCATGTCTAAATATAATATTTTAAAGTATCTGTAAACTGTATACATAGTAAACAATTTTATGTTATATATAATGTTCACAGTTTGTTAGTACAAGATTTTCTCATATATGTAACAAGATTAACTTAGAAGTTGTTTGTATTACCGTGCCGGGATTATCGGAGTTTTGCGACTGAACAAAGCTACTTAATGTTTTATTTTGTATAGGTAAGGTAAAATGTAATAATAAACTTGTATGAATTTCTGTAACGGAAATTAAAAAAAATTAAATTAGATATTTTATAGAGAAAAAAGCTTGTTGTGTATAAAGCAAATTTAGCATTACAAATCCAATAATAATTTAACCTTAATACGAGTATACAATGCTGTGGGGTGGCGGATTAGGTTATTTTCTACCCCTATCATCCCGTGGCTGTAGTAAAAGTCGACAGAGGGAAAATGAAAATCACGAGATGGGCAGCAGCATCTTCTTGGTACATCTGAATAAATAAATTGTAGGTTACCAACCCGCCTGTCAAATATAGTAACTATGGCAACCTCTCACCCCTTTTTGGCTATCTATGGGGGGGTGTCCATGTTCAACAGTGGACTGCTGATCGGCTAAAATGATAATGATGATACAATTATGTTTGTACTTGGTTTTCTTTACTTTATTAGTTAAGATAAATAATTTGAAAACTTAAGATATTTTTTATTCTTGAAGTAACTTAAATATATATAAAAAAAAATATAAAAGATTTTTCACTGCTCTTCTATATGTTTGTTGGATATAATGAAGGAAAGGAAGCTAATTTGTTAAGAGCCCCATGCAAAATTTATAATGAAACTCGGTGGCTGTCTGTCGTACAGTCAATATCACTTAATAATGCCTCATTTTGAGATGAAACGTGTCGTGTTCTCGACTTCAGTGCGGTGTATTTTCTTATGGTAGTGGTGGAGGGTATCTGTATATCTGGCAATTTCCGCTGGAAGTAACTATAACTTACTTCTTTAACAAAGTTGTTCGTAATACTCAATACTTTCGTAAATTTTTGTCTCTTATTTTTTCCTCATGAAAAAGTACGAGTATGAGTTACACGTATTCGCCCATCAGTAGCATTCGGCAGTCCATTGATTGGATTCAGGCATAGGCTTTACCCAAGAATCGTATTGATGTATAAAAGACCGTTAAAAAAAAAACTTTTATTTTTTTAGTAGTTTAAGAGCTATCGCCATGTGGTAGCGGCTTAAGAGAATCTACCACCCCATCTTATCCCGTAGGGTGTCGTAAAAGTCGACAGAAGGAAAATTAAAACCAGAAGATGGGCAGCAGCATCATCCTGGAACATCGGAATAAATAACCTGCGGTTGCCAGCCCGCCGGCCAAAGCGTGGCAACAATTGCAAAATTCCTCTCAAAATGAGATCTACACACTTTTGTAGTACTCGTAATATATGGGGGAGGCCCATGTTCAGCAGCTGGACTAGTGATAGGACTGAAATGGTGATGATGATGATGAAGAGCATATGACTTGATCTAATTTTTTTCCCTTCTTTTTTAAAAACGTAGCCTCATAGTAGCGTTTCTCCTATATCCTATCCTTATGCAGGAATCCGTCTAGAAAGAGGAAAAAGAGAAGTCCAAACATTACCATATTTCGGTTTGAAGGGCACTGAGAGCTAGTATAATCACTGGGCATACGAGACTTAAAATTGATGTCTCGGGGTGACAGGCACATGTGGTGTCTCACAGAAATGTTCTGGGTGACACAGCATTTGTTATGGGCAGATGTTGCACTTACCATCAGGTGGTTTGCTAGTTTAGTCACTTTATCCAATAAAAAAAAATCCTATGCACAACACAACCATTCCGAAAATCAACAATTTGTGTTTTAGCGCAAATGTCCAGCTGTGATTCGAACACATCACCCGCGGCGTAGAAGTCAGTTACTCTGGCCGCTAAGCCACGCGGTCGTCAATAATACAACTGATCACAGGCCCAAAGTCTGCATTTTTCGAATGTTTAAATTTTGGAACTGAGAAATTACATAAGGGTGACCAATAACTATGAATAAGTGACATTATATATATATATATATATATATATATATATATATATATATATGTATATATATATCTAATATATATATATATCTATATATATATGGTATTTTTAGTAACAATTTCACCTTAAATCATACTCATACATCATCATATTCAGCCGTGAAGTAGTGGTGTGCAAACATTACTGTGTTTCGGTTCGAAGGGCACTGAGAGCTAGCGTAATCACTGGGAATATGAGACTTAAGAACTGATGTCTCTGGGTGACGAGCGCAGTGTGGTGTCACACAGAAATGTTCTGATGACACAGCATTTTATATGGGTAGACGTTGCACTTACCACCAGCTCGTTTCGTCACTTTATTAAATTAAAAAAATCCAGAAATATAGAAAATTTAATCAATGAAGGAATTTTAATAGCTCCATAGTATTCTTTTCGCGGTTTACAGCGTTAAAAATTTCAATAACTTTTTCTTTGATATTTCAAAGATCTTAACAATTCACTTTCACTAGCTCTCCAAATAGCTTGTGTCATGTTAGAAGAATTTTATTAATGACTCGGTCACCGGTTACGGGATACTACGTGTACGAGTCAGCAGCAACAACTCAATCCATCCGTACTTATATTATAAATGCGGAAGTGTCTGTTAAGTAACTATAGCTGCCCTGTCTCTGTCTGTTTGTTACCTTTTCACGGTTCAACCGTTCAATCGATCCCGACGAAATTCGGCACGGGGATGACTTGCATCCTGAAAACGGACACAGGATACTGTTCATTCCGTAACATCAAATAGTTCCCACTGTATTGTTAAAAATCTAAATCCAAGCAGACGTAGTCGCTCGCTTGTGAAATATAGACGGTCCCAAATTAAAGACGGATATCTGCAAAATGACAATTTTTCAGGAGAGCGATGAAAATTTTTTTTTTTTTAATTATCGTGTTTTAGTCTAATTAGTTACTAAGTAGTCAGTAACTTTAAAGCCATTTCAAAAATTTGACGTCGAATTCTAAGTATACGCGAACGATTAAAATGTATATGGCATACTATATTTTTCTGTTGCTTAGCTTTATGTAGACATAGAAAAAGATGGAACTAACTTGTAGTTATTACATTAGTTTTTCAATTATATATTTCAAAATAATGTGAATAATCGTGAATAACTAATTTCTTATGTATATTTTTGAAATGAAAATAATTTGTAAAAATTCCGTCCTCTTCCGTTACTTTGCTGTCGTCGATATAAAACTACTATATATAAAAAACTAAATAACTAAAAAACTAAAACTAAATTTCCGGTTTCTTTGCGTTTAATTCAATTATTTTTAACCAGACATTTGTAACCAATGTGACTTTTGTTTTACGACAGCGGAATTTATTGACAGAAGGGGAAAATTTTATGCTATATTGTCGTAAGTTGAAAACTGGAGGCCCCTGACTGACAGGCAGCGAGTTTTTACAACAAAAAGGTTTCATTTGCACGCTACGCATGGAATTCTAGAACAAATCTCTTACAATTTTTACCATTCTGTGCTATATTGATATAGCGTCTGGGTATCCTACATACTTTAACTGTCTGGGCGTGTTGGGTCCCTCACCGCCGATTTGGGATCGTACTTAGTATTTTATACGACCGCAGTTCTACACAAACTTTTAAGTGGAAATAAAACGAAGCCTTTTTTCGTGTCTTATTTGAAGCTTCGCACGTTGCAGATGCTTTTATCTCCATTTGATTGCTTTCACTGTCTAGTGGCGGACGCTTAGGTTGAATTTTCTATAACGGGTTTTTTCTGGTTTTGCTAAACACATCGAGAAGAGCATCTTATTACTTAAAATATTATATGAAATGAGTAACACCCAGCAGTCGTGGTCCTGCCTGTATTTATTTACCTCTACATATATAAAAATGGATGATCTATTTGGAAAGAAGTTGTTGTGCTGCAACGACATTTAGTTGCGAGCTACAATTAAATTAATATCATCCATCCATCTACAAACCATCTCCAGGTAAAAATACATACACTCGTATTTGCCAACTTTTACAGTCAAACGGTATCGTAGTGTCTCAAACCGATATATCAAAATAATTTAATGTATAGTAATATCTATATATTATATACACTCATAACTACTAAAACGGTTAGAAATATAATAAGAAATGGGTTTTTTTTTTCACCACACTGCGCCCGTCACCTTGAGACATCAGTTCTCAAGTCTCAAATGCCCAGTGATTACGCTAGCTCCCAGTGCCCTTCAAACCGAAACACAGTAATGCTTGCACATTACTGCTTCACGGCAGAATAACTGGCACTGGGGTGGTACCTACGTAGACGGATTCCTGCATAGTAATCCTACCACCATTAAAGGTTATTCTATTCCATACTGTATCCATACTAATATTATAAATGCGAAAGTAATATTAACTGTTGAACCGACCTTTACGAAATTTTGCACAGAGATAGCTTGCATTCTGGAGACGGTCATAGTATACTTTTATCCCAAAAAAATAGTCCCTACGGGATATTTGAATCCACGCGGACGAAATCGCGGGCATCGGCTAGTAATATTATAAATTCGAAAGTGGTCTGTCTATTTGTTACCTGTTCATGGCTCAACCGATGTATCGATCTTGACGAAATAAAGGCCTAGAGAAAGCTTGCATCTAATCTCATAAATACGTGTGTTTTGGAAAAGTAAACACGGAATAAAAAAAACCAGGCGGAGAAAGTCGCGTGCATCGAGTAGTTAATGAATAGTGTTTTAACACATTTTCTTTGTTACAGTGCCACCAAATATTCTTGATGACGAGAGCACCCAGTCGGCTGTTGCGGTCCGAGAGAATCAGAACATAAGCCTGGTATGCAAAGCCGATGGATTTCCGACACCAAAGATCATGTGGCGTCGCGAAGACGGTCAACCAATATCAGTTGACAGGAGGAAGAAAGGTATCTATGTATTAATACGGAAAGAGAAAACTTTGTACGCCTTTTTAAGCGTAATGCGCGCACGGGGTATTTGAGATATATTATAGTTTTTACTGGAGAAGAGGTGCAGAAAGCTAACATTTATGCATAATATTCGTTACATATACATTAATTAGCAGCCGTGGAAGCTCAGGGGCCTGGTGCTCGCCTTTAATGTCACAGTATGCGAGTAACCAGGGTTCGATCCCCGGTGCCAGCACCTCTATAACTGTTCTACAATTTTAAGTGCTGATTTACCAAGTGCTTAGCGGTGAAGGAAAACATCGTGAGGAAACCTGCATGTCCGAGGAATAGAAATGTTTCGAGGACATGTGAAGTTCCCAACCCGCATTGGAGCAGCGTGTCGGACTATTCCCAGCTCCAAAACCCTTTCGGAAATGAGAGGAGGCCTGTGCTCAGCAGTGAGGTATTTATAGGCTGTTACTTTACTTTTATACTTTTATTATTAATAGTATAGTATTATTCAATAAAAACGTTTATGAATTACGGTCGAATTGCGACCTACGAAAAGAATGAAAGAAAGAAAACATTTTACTGCGGAAATACGCCACAGACAAAAATACATAAAATTAGGCAATAAATATCCATGTGAACAATTTATAGGAATTTATTATAAATATTATTTACAGACATATAGAAGATAAACATTAAACAACATCACAAAATAAAGTTATTTTTTATTTTGTTCCAAAAAAAATGTCCGACTTAAACTGGAAAGCGTATGTTAGATAATATGAAATTAAAAAAAAAATCACACATGTTCTTAAGGAAATCAAAATTTTCAAAATGAGTTTTTAAATGTTTATTGGAATGAAGTTATCCGTCAAAGTTCCTATGCAGGAATCCGTCTATGTAGGTACCACCCCAGGGCCAGTTATTCTGCCGTGAAGCAGTAGTGTGCAAACATTACTGTGTGTCGGTTTGAAGGGCACTGAGATCTAGCGTAGTCACTGGGCATATGAGACTTAAGAACTGATGTCTCAGGGTGACGGGCGCCGTGTGGTGTCACACAGAAATATTCTCAGTGATATAGTATTTGTTATGGGCAGACGTTGCACTTGCCATCAGGTGACCGTTTTGCTCGTTCTGCCCGTACTTTTATCAAATAAAAAAACATATTAAATAACTAATCTAAGGCCCATGTCGTTATGGTTGAATGATTATTTTTTAAAGAGTGCTAGTAATTCAAATTATATTTATAGTAGCGATCCACCCCGGCTTCGCATGGGTAGATACATATTAGAAAGATAAATAAGTACTTTATTTGGACAAATAGAATTATAAATAAAACAGCAATTCCACACGGTAACATTTTTTGAAGCGACTATTCTCATCGGCGGCTCTGCAGCTGGTCAGGTAAGATTACGTTATTTTACCAAAATAATGTTTTATTTATAACATAAGCCATGAAAGTTTCGTGGCTCAGAGTTTCCTTGTAAACAATATTTGATGTTTTGGTAGCAAAATAAAACGACCGCTCTCGACCGCTGCTCAAAGGAAGCCGGGCGGCGGCGCGGCGTTCGAGACACCGCGGCCGCTGCAGTTTTTATAGAGCGTTGCACAGTTAGAAATAAAAAAAATTGTATAATTAAAATTATAAACCACTGTTCAATAGTTTCTAGTTTACAAAAAATAATATGAATAGGTAGGTAAATAATAGATGTTTGTTTATTCGCGCTAAGCGCGGGCGAGCGTAGAGCTGTTCACACCGCGGTATTTGTTTTTTCTTTTAGCGTTTTTATACCCGTCCTAACTTCTAAGCGAAAGGTCCGATTCGAATAATTTAAAGTAGAATTTACATGTACATAATCGACCTTGATTTGATTAACTAATTTGAACAAAAAGGTTATTGTGGTTATTGTTACTTAACTGTAATAGTTAGACATATAGCCTCGCGGACTTTTTTGTGAGTAATGATGTAGTAATATGAAAATGTAGTACATTATTTTCTTTATCATTAATAGTTTTTGCAGCGCACGCCAAATGAAGACTTTTATTAGTTAACATTTGATACCTTTAGTTGAAACATAGAAATTTATGTAGGGATCTCAGTATTTTTTTTTAATTAAATACAACTCATGTTAGTCGCTGATAACGTAGCTGTTTATAGGTGAAAGAATTTTTAAAATTTAAATAATTCGGTTTGATAGTTTTTAAGTTTATTCATTACAAGCAAACAAACATACAAAAAAAAGTTTTTCTCTTTATAATATTAAGTTTAGGTTAATAAAATTCTCGTTAACCACACCGACTAAGTTTAAAAGCAGACTATAGTCGTGAACCACAGTTTTGTGCTAGACTGTGGTTCACGACAATAGTCGAGTGACCTGCGATGTCAAGTTTCGCAGGTCATTAATTATTAATATAATAAGGTCAATAATAAAAATAATAAACGTTTAATTCAATTAACATAAGACTCATTTTGTTAGTACTACAATCTTATTTTCTATGTTAGTCCTTAACTTTAACTTATCATTATTTGAGATGAGAGTCATCGCTGCGCCACTCCGCTAGAAATAGCGCAGCAATAACTTACATATTTGCAATCCAACCTGCTACTAATCATCCTAAGGATGCCATTGGTCCCCCAGTCCCCGCAGTCTGCGCACCAGCGATCCGCATCTTTTTCGCAAAGTGGCTTATTAAGCTATTAAGCTATTGTTGCTTCAAATAGAAAAATTAAGAGCGCAGATTTAGAGCTACTTATGTTGATATGGTAAATAAACTGTTTTGTACCGGTCGCAATCCGGTATACGGATGTTCGCTGAACGTTAAATTAAATCTCAATGTAAGAAAAAATCCGGTTAAAGATAATTATGGTACGAGAAAAGCTGAGCTGTGCCGGCAAATTAAGCCGTACCGAGCACCTATTCGCCGCTGCCTACAAAAGAACCAAAAAATTGAGTTTAATTTCAAGAGTGATTTCCTTGTACTGTTGAAGATTAACGTGCGGTTTTGAGAGGCACTTGACGCTAATTGTGTGTGACCCTCCGGCGCGCCGTCCGGGGTCCCTATGGACGTGTCACTTCCATCCGCTATGATTATTTGGATAGGACGTCCATCGCCCAATGTTTTAATTACGTGACGCGTCGAAAACTGTTCTCGTTTTCAATTCGGCGCATGTTGAATCCTTTGTTTGGATTAATACGATGCCGGGACGCTTTTTATTTGCGGCTTTAATGTGGACGACGCGGCTAGCTTCTAAAGTGTTAAGGTTGAGAGAGTTTAGGACTTAAGGGGAGTAATTTTGTGTGTTTGTGGGCTCTTTTTGTTTGATTTTAATTTCAAAATAACTTACTCTTAGTCTCTTGTTTCTTTTATTTAGTCATTGTGGAACCCATGTTTTGAAGCAGTGGTGTGCAAACATTACTGTGTTTCTGTCTGAAGGGCACTGTGAGCTAGCGTAATCACTTTGCATATGAGACTTGGGAACTTATGTCTCAAGCTGACAGGCGCAGTGTGGTGTCACATAAATATTCTGGGTGACACAGCATTTGTTATGAGCAGACGTTACACTGACCACACCATCAGGTGAACGTTTTGATCGTCTCGTTACTTGTTAATTAAAAAAATACTTGAGAACTGAGTTTTTTTTTATTTTTTATTTCATAAAAGTGACGGAACGAGCAAAACGTTCACCTGATGGTAAGTGTAACGTCTGCCCATAACAAATGCAGTGTCACTCAGAAAATAACTGTGTGACACCACACTGCGCCCGTCACCCTGAGACATCAGTTCTTAAGTCTCATATGCCCAGTGATTACGCTAGCTCTCAGTGCCCTTCAAACCGAAACACAGTAATGCTTGCACACTACTGCTTCACGGCAGAATAACTGGCCATGGGGTGGTACCTACCTAGACTGATTCCTGCATAGGAATCCTTCCACCAGTAAAGTTGGCGATATAAGACCCCTTAAAAGTTACTGCTCTTATATTTCGAGGTAGTTATTCTGTCACCTATCAGAAGCTACAACATTCTCCAGGTAGTTCAATCGGGCTACTCTTACAATATGCGTGGGGTAACACGAGGTTACAGATTTACTTATGGTTTTATCACGATGGCACGAAATGGAACTATCCTTAATTGAATCTAATTGTTTATACTCATAACGGTGGTCCGCCATGTGGTAGCGGCTGAAGAGAATCTACCACCCGATCCGATACCGTGGGTGTCGTAAAAGTCACCAGAGGGAAAATGAAAACCAGGAGATGGACAGCAGCATCTTCCTGGAACATCTGTATACATAAACAGCATTTGCCAACCCACCTGCTAAGTGTGGCAACTATGGCAAAATCAGTCAAAATTAGCGCGACAAATATTTGTGGCAATCTATGAGAGAGACCTATGTTCAGCAGTGGACTAGTGACAGGCTGAAATGATGACGATGATGACACTAGTCCTTTAGTGATACACAAAAAATTGTCTTTCGATTGAAATGGCAAAGTCGCTTTTATTTAAAATTAATACGAGACTGAAGAACATACCTTCAGAGCGATACGTAGGGCGATGCATGGATAGTTTTCCAATTCAAAGTTATGGGTGTGACTGCTTCTGTTAAGGGAGGGTGTTGCACTAACCATCAGGTGATTGATTTATCAGTTCCTGTCATCGCTAAAACTTAGAAATTCTACTCGTGGTAGATACCACCGCAGTACCAGTAATACTGCCATACAGCAGGGCCAGTTATTCTGCCGTGAAACAGTAGAGTGCAAGCATTACTGTGTTTCGGTTTGAAGGGCACTGTGAGCTAGCATAGTCACTGGGCATATGAGACTTAAGAACTGATGTCTCAGGGTGACGAGCGCAGTGTGGTGCCATACAGAAATATTCTGAGTGACACAGCATTTGTTATGGGCAGATCCTCTCTTCAGATGGGTGACTGGCGCAGTGTGGTGTCACACAGAAATATTCTGGGTGACACAGAATTTGATGTGGGCGAACGTTGCACTTACCATCAGGTGACCGTTTTGCTCGTTTCGTCACTTTATACAATAAAAAAAAGTGTCCAAAAATTACTTGCATAGTGGGCATACATGATTTAACAACTGATGTCTCAGGGAAACGGGCACAGTGTGATGGCACACAAATGTTCTGGGCGACACAGACAGACGTCGCATTTCACATCAGGTGAACGATCTGATCGTGTCGTTACTTACATATAAAAATCGTTTAAGTAAAGTAAAGTAAAGTAAAGTTTCAGCCTATAAATGTCCCACTACTGAGCACAGGCCTCCTCTCATTTCTGAGAGGGTTATGGAGCTAGGAAGAATCCGCCGCGCTGCTCCAATGCGGGTTGGCGGACTTAACATGTCTTCGAAATATTTTTAATTTCTCAGACATGCAGGTTTCCTCACGATGTTTTCCTTCACCGCCGAGCACGTGGTAAGTCAGAACTTAAATGCAATTAACAATTTTAGTGGTGCCGGCACCGGGAAGCGAACCCAGGTCACTCGCGTACTATGAAATTAAAAGCGAGCGTCTAGCCCCTGATAAAATCATTGAACCGAATAATCCATTATTACATCTAGCCAATAGATGTCCGGTAAAGCACCTACCTCTTTCCTCGTCGTTAGAGGCGACTAAGGTATTATACGGACAGCCTTTATTCGTGGAGATTAGCACCATAATATGTAATGCTGTCACTATACTGTTCGTAGGAACTCAATGGGGAGTAAGAATGCTTTTGACTCATACCAAAATGATTGCGAGGTGTTTCGGTATTCGTTACGTCTCGTTTCTCGCGACGGCGAAACGTGGGCTACGGGTGTGGTTTCTGCGCGCAACTTATGTGGGAAAAAGTCGTGACTGTATGTATGTATTTACGGTCGTTGGACTAAAACACATAAAATAAACGCACTGAAAGTAATTTTAGAAAATAAAAGACAGTTAATTTGCTAAGATCCGCATGCAAAATGTAAAATGTAGTTTTGAAGAGCACCGCCCGCCCTCCCTCAACAGCGTGCACAAGAATACCAATACCGCCACCGGGAGCCGCCACCAGATACCCTCCACCACTACAACACTACCACTAGCCAATACACACCACTGAAGTCGAGAACACGACACGTGTTTCACCTCAAAACGAGGCATTATCAAGTGATATTGACTCTACGACAGTTAACCGCCGATACACACCATTTTACATTTTGCATGCGGATCTTAGCAAATTAACTTACTCTCCTTTACTATAATGGATGTCCGCAAAGTAACGCCTGATTCTATTCACTATAGTAATTTTAGAATCGTGTTTCTCGTGTTTCAGATTCAACTAAATAGAAAAACTTTTTTTGCCATAACGAGAGAAATGCATCGCTAACTACAGTTTGCTCGAGCATTAGTCGTGGTAATTGCTAAATATATTCAACGGGCGAACTTCCCTCATTATATTCATTGTGCTCTCTTACGACCGCGGAACGTTCCGTAATTGTAAACACAGGCAAACTCATTTGGGCACTTGATGGCGGCAGGCGACCCCTAGTGGACGTGGTCGGAATTTATACTTTTTACGACTTTTAAGTTAAATTGTACAACATGCGGCGGGAATACTAATAATTCTAAGAATTATAGGGGTTGCCCGCAAACGTACGTAATGAATCAAAATATTTTAAGTAATTTTTAGCAAAGACTTTTATCATTACGCTGATTAAGGTTGTTCAGACTAAATGATTTTTATTTTTAATGAAGGAAGGTAAGTTACTTTGCTAAGATGCATGCCGCATGCAAAATGCCGCATGCAAAATATAAAAATGGTGTCTATTACCTTTTTTGAAGATCACCGCCCGCCCTCCCTCAGTAGCGTGCACACAGCAGCAGCAAACTAACACCGCCACCAGGAACCGCCACCAGCGGGGCTACTACGTATCCAAAGTGAAGATCACCTATAAAAGTGTTGAACGAATATCTGTCAAATAATTGTTTTCGTACTGGTTATGGTTAACGAAAATGACGATTATTTTTCATATGACGTCTTTTTTGTTAATCATAACCAGTATGCAGACACTTATGTAGCAGATATACGTTCAACATTTTTATAAGTGATCATCACTTTGGATACGCAATAGCCCTGCAGGTACCCTCCACCAACCAATACTAACTATTAACTATTTTTATTTTTGTTAAGTAGTTTGTGAAAAACTAAAACAAGTTTTTCTCTATTATCTCTCGGTGGGTTGATAGGTGTCCGGCAGAGTAAAATAGTACCTACCTCTCTCCTACCTAGTAAGAGGCGACTGAGGTATTGTACGGACAGCATTTATTCCTGCAGAATAATGTCATAATATGCAATGCTGTCACTTTTCACAGAGATTTTATTGGCTTACTAAAAAGGACGTGGTTCGCCGCGATTTCAAAAGGCAATGACAAAACTGGTAACTAAGAACTCGTTACTCACATAGTTAAAAAATTAAGAATACAGTTAAATCCAAAACTGTTATTTTTAGTAAATATGAATGAAATATATATAATATTTTAAATGATAAAGTAACTCTCTTTGTCCTTCTGTCTGTAGGTTACCTTTTCACAGCTAAACCATTGAGCCGAACTTTACGAAATTCGGCACAGCGATAGCTTGCATCCTGGAGACGGACGAAGGATACTTTTTATCCCAGAAAATCACACAGTTCCCACGGGATATTTTAAAACCTATATCCACTCGGACAAGGTCGCGGGCATCAGCTAGTGAGTAATAAAGAGGCTGGATGACGACCGACACGGTTTCGCGGGAAGTCGATAGACGCAATCAGGCTGAGGCTGTGCCTCAGGGTTGTGTTTCGTGGCAATCTATGGGGTGGCCCAGGCATAATATTATTTCGAATTACGTAACATTTGATAAAGTTCCACATCTCGGACAATGGAAATTTAACACCCGTAGGGAACACGGCAAAATAAAATTGTTTAATTAAAACAGTTCAGATCAGGGTACATTTTAAATTTGCATATATTCACAATAAATTGTCTAACCTACATTACCTGTTACTAGAATATTCTCTAGCGAATGTGCAGTTTCAAAATTGAACAGTAATATTTGGGATAAATACTCGTTAATGCCACATCGTTTATTCTCATTTAGCAGTTATTCGACAATGCGAAGTACTTTAATTTGTTTTACATTTTCGCAATACTAATCGAAACTCTGTAATAACCCTAAATTATCGATAAATATCACACACACACTGACATTTAAACATGATTATGTTTCACAGTTTTAGTTACTGCTGAAACTACTATACTATGTAAAATATCTGTTATACTTGTTTTTTTTATTGTATAAAGTGACGAAACGAGCAAAACGTTCACCTGATGGTAAGTGCAACTTCCGCCCACACCAAATGCTGTATCACTCAGAATATTTCTGTATGACACCACACTGCGCCCGTCACCCTGAGACATCAGTTCTTAAGTCTCAAATGCCCAGCGATTACGTTAGCTCACAGTGCCCTTCAAAACGAAACACAGTAATGCTTGCACACTACTGCTTCACGGCAGAATAACTGGCCCTGGTGTGGTACCTACCTACCTACCTTAAATCAAGCGAATAAGTTTTAGTGGTGGTATGGTTCCTATACAGGAATGAGGTTGGGCAGTGACGCAGAAGTGTGTGAACATTACTGTGTTTCGGCTTGAAAGGCACTGAGAGCTAGTGTAATCACTGGGTGGGTGTAAACACATGTAACTTAAGAACTGATGTCTCAGGGCGACGGGCGCAGTGTGGTGTCACACAGAAATGTTCTGGGTGACACAGCATTTGTTATGGACAGACGTTGCACTTACCATCAGGTGAACGTTTTGCTAGTCTCGTGACTTCATCCAATATAAAAAAGGGAATCATATTTTTGTTACAGGCTTTTGTTTGTGTAATTTGCATATATCGCTTAGTTGAGTTGAGTTTCTATGGCCCAGTCTCAGTTCCATCTCGAGCAGCTCAATCGGTCAAGTGTCGAGTGGTCAAGTGGGTCTGGGTCAAATTTTGCTGGCCAGATTTAAACTTCACATACATACAAACATAACACGAGAAGTTAAATAAAACCATGTAAAAATAAAATTCGCAGTCTCAGCGGCTGTCTGTCGTAGTGTCAATGACACTTGATAATGCCTCGTTTTGAGGTGAAACACGTGTCGTGGTCTCAACTGGTGTATATTGCCGAGTGGTAGTGTTGTAAGTGTTGGCGGTGTTAGTTTGCTTATGAACGTGGGCTTTTCAAAAACTAGGTAATATACACCATTTTATATTTTATCCGATAGGTGTCCGGCAGAGTAGCAAAGCACCTACCTCTTTACGTCAGAGGTGTCGCATAAGGCGACTAAGGTATTGTATGGACAAGCTTTATACGTGCAGATTTACACATAATTTGCAATGCTGTCACCATTCTGCATCCGCAATGGTGAGTCCAGAGAGTGGTGGTCCAAAAAAGTTGGGAAAATATATATGAGGACCAATCCCAATAGTGAAATTTCATTATTTCCAATTTAATTTTTCTTGGCATAATATTACATAGATCACTGCCTAAAAATTACTTTAAAACATATAAAATATATCCAAGAGACCTTATCTCTCGAAGTACTATAGAAGTTAATTAAAAATATTACAATATAAAATTAACTTCATTTGTATGGAAAATACTCTATATAGTTATTCATAATAAGGAAGTGTTCATGTAAGTTCATCTTAAAATTAGAAGGGGTTCGTGTAATGTCAATTACAAAACCAATCTTAAAATTAGAAGGTGTTCGCGTATTGCTAATACCATACTATTAAGTCCGAGACGCGAGTACCGTGCGGAGGGGCATACCAACAGCTCAACATAGACGTGTGAGAGGTCGAGCATGACTCTCTATAGTATCAAGTTGCATAGTGCTAATGTTCCATACAAAGATTCTATGTAAGTAAAGTATATGATAAAATGGTCTATCATTGAAGGTCTCTTGTAAGATATGATATTATAAAAACGAGTTGGAACTTAAAATTATTAAGATAGAGAATTCATTAGACTTTCATACAATCACATAAGAGAGGGTGTGGCTTTTAGCATTTCGGTGCTGGAGCTTACTCTTTCGCCCCATGTCTTAGAGCATTAGTTCTATGATACATGGTTCATACACCGGCGTCTTAGTGGCTTACTACTATGACACGTTGGTAAATTTTTTAGTTAAACAACTTTTGCCAAAGTCGATAATTATCATATAGGGGTGTTGTGAGGAGGCACCATCTATGTGATAGTCACAATAATACTTACTGCTATTGTGGTATTGTGTTTTTAGTGACGGTTATATGAATGAGTTGCATCTGATTCAATACAACTTATGATTCGGGTTGACGGAGGTTTTTTGCAGAAGTGTAGATGTTTGCTAAGACCGTATAGAGGCCCTTGTGTTGGCGTATGTCTGAGCGATGGTCGTATTGATGCTTGTTGCATTTGTGACAATGCGTCCTAGTGACAGTTGCTTAGATGTCGTTAATATAATGGTTGCGTCTTGCACTTGGTTTGACTCACATTTTCTTTAGATTTGTCCAAGTCGGGTCTCTCTATAACGAGACTGCAGACTGTCTGCCCTCCAAGTGTTGAATAACAACAATATTAAATAAAGCTCTCAGTAAATTCCCACAAATGAATGATAACTGGAAACTTGGTGGTGGGTGAGACAAACTTGATCGAAATACATAATACTCAACGTCAATTACACAAACCCATTTGACGAATATAATAGAATGCTGATTGCCTGATGGCTGAATGATAATTATAAATGATAAATAATGGCAAAATACATCATTACAATGGTTGGTGGAGCTAATGCGTCTACTTCATGCGGATGGTAGCTGGCGGGAGGAGACTCTCAAGGCTGCAGCCGAAAGCTGCACAACGTGGGACCCCATACCCTTGAAGTGAGCAGTGGACTCACGACGTGCTCTGCGGCAAATTGCCGTGCTGACCTTGTATTGGATGTTGATGCCACACACTCGACATTCATCTGCAGTTGCAGCGGTCTGGCGAAGTGATGGCGCGTACGGAAGGCTTTACTAGTTTATTGGGCCGAGTGCTCATAACTGCTCGACGTGTGCCAAATCCATGCGACGTACATTCACGAAGACTGGACTAGCTGTATACTTGTATGATGTAAACACGCATTGACATGCGAGACTTCGGTCTAAGTTTGTGCTTACGCACTAGCAAGAGGCCAAGCCCTCTTTTTGCTGGTTCGCCAGTGTTGCTGTGGACTACGGTCCTTGTTCCCGACTTCTTGTCCTGTGTCGGGGGGAGCGCATGGATTGGAAGGCGCTCACCGCACACGGCGGGAGTTGGAGCCGTGTGCCTTCCCCACATTTTTTTTAATAAAAATGTTGGGGGAGCGATAGCTTGTAGTGGGTTATTAATAATTTAAAGTTAATCTTATACAGGTGCGGATTACGAATCTCTTTGTAATAGATATTAAACATTGTGAACCCTTTACAAGAGTATAGGGAATAATAATTAATTAGTATTAGTACACTGTCTTGGACTTGCAGCTTCTCTAGTGAATAAAAATTTTTCCATGATACACCTAAAAGAACAAGTTACTAAAAATAAACACAACGTAGATAAAAGGGTCCTACCTATGACGATTACAATTAATTAACATATATCATTCAAATGGCCTAGAATGAAATAACCTTTAGAAAAGATCTTGAAAAAGATTAAGTCTATTTTCTGGTCACGTAATTAGTTTTATCAACGTGAAAGTTGAATAGTTACAGTATGTACGAAAATTTGTTTTACTTTATTATTGTGCTTATATAAATAACGTTCTTTTTCTCTCTCTAACAGTCACGGTGTACGAGGGCGATAGTCTAAGCTTGCAACGCATCAGTCGCACCGAGATGGGGGCGTATCTTTGCATCGCCACCAACGCGGTCCCGCCGTCTGTTTCCAAGAGGATCATCGTTGATGTTGAATGTGAGTTTCTTCGTTCAATTAATTTTATAAAAAAAACTTTACTGGTGGTTGGATTACTATGCAGGCATCCGTCTAGGTAGGTACCACCCCAGGGCCAGTTTTTCTGCCGTGAAGCAGTAGTGTGCAAACATTACTGTGTTTTGGTTTGAAAGGCACTGTGAGCTAGCGTAATCACTGGGCATATGAGAATTAAGAACTTATGTCTCAGGGTGATGGGCACAGTGTGGTGTCAAACAGATTTTTTCTGGGTGACACAGCATTTATTGTCGGCGGACGTTGCACTTACCATCAGGTGAACGTTTTGCTCGTTTAATCAATTTATCCAATAAAAAAATGCTCGTATGGTGGGGGCTTAAGAGAATCTACCACTCCATCTCATCCCGTGGGTGTCGAAGACAGAGGGGAAATCAAAACCAGGAGATGGGCAGCAGCATCTTCCTGACATTTCTGAAAAGATAAACTGCGGTTGCCAACCCGCCTGCTAAGCGTGGCAACTATGGCAAAATTCGCCCAAAATGAGAGCATCAAACTTTTATAGCTATATAGGGGGGAGGTCTATGTTCAGCGGTGGACTAGTGATGGCTGATATGATGATTATAACTACATAATAACCTACCTTCCCCCGATCTTATCGCGTGAGAGTAACATCGTCCGCGGGTAGGCAGGGCGAGTGAGTGTCTGTTGTGGCATTATAATATTACCTGCGCAGTTCATAGTTGATAGTCGGAAGTTGTCACCATGGCCGAAAATGGAAAGTGCAACTGCCCATAGCAAATGCTGTATCACCCAGAACATCTCTGTGTGATAACACACTGCGCCCATCACCCTGAAATCAGTTCTTAAATCTCATATGCCCAGTAATTAAAATAGCACACAATGACCTTCAAACCGAATCACAGTAACTTTTGCACACTACTGCTTCACGTCAGAATAACTGGCCCTGGGGTGGTACATATCTAGACGTATTCCTGCATAGGCATTTCATGTCTAAAGGTCTTGTCGTTTCAGAGATATCGTGATTAGTTAGTAGTAAATCGCATTTACATATATAGATTGGAAATATGGAGTTCCTTTAGTTAAAAAAGTAAAGTTTCAGTCTATAAATATCCCACTGCTGAGCACAAGCATCATTTTTGAGAGGGTTTTGGAGCTAGGAAGAATCCGCCAAGCTGCTCCAATGCGGATTGGCGGACTGAACATGTCTTCGAAATACATTTTTTTTTGCTCAGCCATGCAGGTTTCTTCACGATGTTTTCCTTTACCACCGAGCACGTGGTAAGTCAGAACTTAAAATTGCAATTAACAATTTTAGTGGTGCCGGCACCGGGAAGCGAACCCAGGTCACTCGCGTACTATGAAATTAAAAGCGAGCGCCTAGCCACTGAGCTACTAAGGCTCTTATTTTAGTTAGTTAAGTCATAATTGTTTTCGATAAGATTTTTTTTTCAAAGGAAAGTGACGAGACCAGCAAAACGTTCATCTGATGGTAAGTGCAACGTCTGCCCATAGCAAATGCTGTGTCAACTAGAACATTCCTGTGTGGACCACAGTGCACCCGTCACCTTGGGACAGTTTAAGCACCATAATGTGCTCATCACCCTAACCCATCAGATCCCAACCCTCATATGCCCAGTCATAACATTACCTATCAATTGTATTAGCGAGACTATTAAAGCTTTTTTTTTCGCCATTTTATTTAAAGACGTCTTTTTTAGCTGAAAGTAAACGAGATGCGCAAAATAATCGCCTGATGGTAAGTTAAGTTAAGTAAGTTTTACTGGTGGTACGATTTCTATACGGGAGTCCCTCTAGTTAGGTACCACCCCTGTGCCAGTTATTCTGCCGTGAAGTAGTAGTGTGCAAACATTATTGTGTTTGGGTTCGAAGGGCACTGACAGCTAGCGTAATCACTGGGCATATGAGATTTAAGAACTGATGTCTCTGCCGCTCTGTCTCTGTCACTGCGCAGTGTGGTATCACACAGAAATGTTCGGGGTGACACAGCATTTGTTATGGATAAACGTTGCAATTACCATCAGGAGAACGTTTTACTCGTTTCGGCAATTTATTAAATACGTTTACGTAACTGTTAACGTTTAGGTAACGTTTCTGTGTGGCACCTCACTGCGACCGTCACTATGAGACTCCAGTTCCTAATTCTAATATGCACAGTGATTACACTAGCTCGCAGTGCCCTTCAGACCGAAACAGAATCATGTTAGCACACTACTGCTTGGCGGTTGAATAAATGGCACTGCGTTGGTACTAGATAAATTCCTGCATAGGACCAACACAAGTATAAAATATTATCATTGGTGGTAGGATTCCCATGCAGGGATCCGTCTAGTTAGGTACCACCCCAGGGCCAGTTATTCTGCCGTGAAGCAGTAGAGCAGTAGTAACATTACTGTGTTTCGGTTTGAAGGGCACTCAGATTTATCGTAATCACTGGGCATATGAGACTTAAGAACTGATGTCTCAGAGTGACGGACGCAGTATGGTGTAACACATAAATATTCTGGGTGACAGAGCATTTGTTATGGGCAGACGTTCCACTTACCACCAGGTGAACGTTTTGTTCGTTTGGTCACTTTTGTGACATATATATATATATACATATATTTATTAGGTTATTATAATATTGTATACGATACTTACTTCCGGCCATATAATACCGACGAAAACTACTCAATTTAAATTATATAAGTAATACTTATAACCTTATTAAGAACCTAAAATATCTAAACGGTTTCTGCAAAAAAAATCTTTTAAAAACGACACTGCACTCAAGAGAAATGAAACGACAGAATTGTTACATAAATAATTGACAAATTCTGCGGAGATTTACAGGGACTTCATTGTATCAAAAATTAATACAAGGCTTTTTGAACAAAGCGTGGCTCGTTCTGAAAAAGAAGGATTTAAACTTCCTCGTTTATTTTCAATTCTTATTACGAGACGCAGCTGACTAAATAGAAGGCAAGATGGCCGCGGAGTAATAATTGAAAGATAATATTTTTCCAAGGTGCACGCTTCGACAAGGATTGCGCCTGCAGACAAAGATGTCGATCGTTTCTTCTTTGTTATATAAAGAAAAAAAATAAGTTTGTCACTAGAAACATTATTGTGACTGTGTCAATTCTCATTTGTTAATGAACTTGACACACAGCGTCGAAAATGACGGGCCATTAACAATGATGACGAAATCGTAGATTTGAACAATAAAAAAAGTTTATATTTTTTAAGTCATTGTATGCATCATACAAACGCTCCATAGATTTTTGGATCATCTCGTTTTTGTATAAGTATTTTGGTTTATCGAGATTGTTATAAAAAAATTTTTGCTCCAGGAATTAAATACAAACCTATATTAATTAAGAAATTAAATGAATCTCCTTTATTTGTCGATATAAGAAATATAAATTAAATGAATCTCCTTTATTTGTCGATATAAGAAATATAAATTAAATGAATCTCCTTTATTTGTCGATATAAGAAATATAAATTTCGTTTCTTTAAAATCTATCGCCGTTACGTAATGAGGTTCCTCTGATGAAGAAGAAACAGGCGAAAGAAACTGGCTTTTTTTATTGTAAATCCTTTTTTTATCTTAGTCTAAAATACATAAAATATAAATTTACAAAGAATAGTCTCAAAGAAAACCGACTCCATGTTAGACAAGATTAATTTAATTAATATTTAAGTATATTGTAAACTCAAGCAGATCAGCCTCCACCAACAGCACCTGTTCATAAGTATGACGGACGTATTTATAAACACTATATATCTGAAATCTTAGGGGGATTTTGCCATAGTTGCCACGCTTGGCGGGCGGGTTCGCAACCTCAGTTTATTTATTCAGATGAGCCAGGAAGACGCTGCTGCCCATCTCCTGGTTTTCATTTTCCCTCTGTCAAATTTTACGACACTCAAGGGATAAGATGGCGTGGTAGATTTTCTTAAGACGCCACCACACGGTAATCCTCCCAAGATGAGAGCTACAAACTTGTGTGGCAATCTATGGGGGAGGCCTATGTTCAGCAATTGACTAGACTATAGACTGAAATGATAATGATGATATCTGAAACACAATACTGTTCTGTGTACTGTAAAAAGTAAAGTAAATTTTCAGCCGATAAATGTCCCACTGCTGAGCACAGGCCTCCTCTCTTTTCTGAGACGGTTTTGGAGCCTCGAAGAATCTACCACGCTGCACCAATGTGGGTTGGCGGACTGCGCATGTCTTCGAAATATTTTTTTAATTCTCAGACATGCAGGTTTCCTCAGGATGTTTTCCTTTGCCGACGAGGACGTGGTAAATCAGCACTTAAAATTGCAATTAACAAATTTAGTGGTGCCGGCATCGGGAATCGAACCCAGGCCACTCGCGTACTATGAAATTTAAAGCGAGCGCCTTGTGTTTTGTGACTGCTTTAAAACGTTATGACATAAGACGTAACCATTTAATACAAAATAATAATAAGGGTCATATACATTGAAACGTAAAGGTACATTATAAATATATTTATCTAAGAAGTACGCCCCAAGAAATAATATAAAACGTGTTGATTGCGTTAAGACAATAAAATTTATTGAAGTTATGATATTCATTCGTTTAAGAAGGTCGTTATAATGAAGCCATTCGCGATAAACGCATAAAAAACGAAGAACTTTATAAATATTTTAAAGCATCGTAGAATATTAAAGCGTATCACGCAGTAGAAGTAATATCCCTCGTGAAAATTGCCACCATAAACTCGGGGAATGTGAATTACGTTCTCAAAGCGTGGATTTTATTATCTGAGCGTTATGTGAAAAATTGTCGGCGCCGTTCGGGCGGACTCGGGAAACTTCGCCACTATCCATCATAATTGAAAGTTTATAAATTGCTTCCCAGTTTCCTATAGTTGTTCATGCGCTGGCTGTCCAGTTGTTCTAGATTGATACGAGAATAATCGCTCTAGTAAACTTTAAATAAGAAAGATTAGCTGCCGAAGTTTAAAAAGCAAAACATAAAAAGGTCCTTTCTAAAGTAAGTCGTGAATTTACTATTGCGTTTTCACAATCATTTTTTAAGTTGACGTAAATGATGGTGGTGGGATTCCTATACAGGAATTCATCTAGGTAGGTACCACCGAAGTAGGTACTATAATTCTATTTGAATAATTACTGGGCATAATATGACACCCCAGTGTGGTTGCGACTTAAGAGAATCTACCACCCCATCTCATCCCGTGGGTGTTTTAAAAGTCGACAGAGGAAAAACATAAACCAGGAGATGGACAGCAGCATCTTCCTGGATCATGGACATCTGAACAGATAAACTGCGGTTGCCAACTCGCCTGCCAAGCGTGGCAACTATGGCGAAATCTCCCAAAATTAGATCTACAAGCTTTTGTGGCGATATTTGAGGAGGCCTATGTTCTGCAGTGGACTATGATAGTCCGAAATGATGATGATGATGATATGATACTTTAGAATGTTAAATGATATCTCAGGGGGATTTACATAAAAAAGTATCCATTTTTTATACAAGCTCAGTCAAAGGACATTAGTTATCTTAATTATAAGAAGACGTACCTGGCATAAATTTAATTTATATGAAACACTTACAAAGTTTTTTTAAAGGACGGCTGCGGTTATAAGTAAATTAAAGTAAAGTTTCAGCCTATAAATGTCCCACTGCTGAGCACAGGCCTCCTCTCATTTCTGAGAGGGTTTAGGAGCTAGGAAGAATCCGCCACGCTGCTCCAATGCGGGTTGGCGGACTTCGCATGTCCCCGAAGTATTTCTATTCCTCGGACATGCAGGTTTCCTCACGATGTTTTCTTTCACCGCTAAGCACGTGGTAAATCAGCACTTAAAATTGTAGAACAATTTTAGAGGTGCTGGCACCGGGGATCGAACCCAGGTTACTCGCGTACTATGAAATTAAAGTCGAGCACCAGGCCCCTGAGCTAACACGACTCGCTGCGGTTATATACCGTATGATATTCAAAAAATATATAAAAATACTATATTACTATCCCAGCATCTGTTTAATTTAATTTTTTTTTATTTTAATCGTTCTTGAATTTCTACGATGTATCTTCATCTTTTCATCCACGAAAGTAAATATTTAGCGAAAAGATCGCTGAAAGAATAAGATATTTATATTAAATCTCTAAAACATAATAAACCGGTAAAGGGGTACGAGACGCAGATTTTTTTAAAATTTGTGATGAAGTAATGTTTGGGATGGAGTAGGAAGTCAATAGAGCCTGTTGGTCCAGCGCTCCGTTTGGATGCACATCACTATAAGCCAGCATGGCCAATTTCAATGAAATTGTCTTTAGTTTAAGTTAATTTCTAAAGCATTAGGCTCAAAAATATAGCTTTTTTTTATTTAAATCGGTGGAGTAGATCCAAGGTATTTATTTATTTAATAGGAAGCCAACGGTATGCAAAGATTACGTAGATATTTTATAATAACTTAGTTATTTACACTCGTTACTATCGTTGCATACGAACTTATAGGCTAACTTAACTTAAACTTAATCCATATTATTACGCTATACTTAAGCTACGACATTCTTTATTTAAAATCTAAATATTCACCAAAGATATATAAAAAGTACATTAAAAAAGACAAATGCAAATTTATAAACACAATTTTTAGAAACGAACAATTATCTAAAACAATTAACTACTGTGATAGTTAATAGAATCAGGCGTTACTTTGCGGAAATCCATTATAATGAATAAAAGTAAGTTACTTTGCTAAGATCCGCATGCAAAATATAAAAATGATGTATATTACCTAGTTTTTTGAAGTGCACCACCCGCCCTCCCTCAGTAGCGTGCACAAGCAAACTAACACCGCCACCAGGAACCGCCACCAGGTACCCTCCACCAACCACTACAATACCACCACTAGATAATATACACCACTGAAGTCGAGAACACGACACGTGTTTCGCCCCAAAACGAGGCATTATCAAGCGTAATAGACTCTACGACAGACGGCCGCCGAGTGAGCGGCGCGGTCAAAGAGCTGCCTATTTATACTACAGGTAACGCAAACGGCCCCCACCTACGACATTGCGATTACAATATCGTGATAGCGACCGCTTGCTCACACAATCCACCACCCGAATTACATAAGCAGCCGTTTGCGACCGAATTGATAGGAAACGACTACTTAGAGTATATTTAAACTTTAAGTACTGGATTTAAAGATATTTGCCCCCCACTCAGCGTTCAGGACAAGCAATTCGCTGAGTGGGGCTTGTAACGTCAAAGACAAAATTGATGAACGCCAAAAATCCGGCGTTTATAGACTTGTTTGCAGTGAATGCAGCGCCGTTTACGTGGGTCAGACTGGTCGCAATTTCGATACCCGATACAAGGAGCATTTGGCCGCGTACAGAAATTGCAATCCCGACAGATCACACTTCGCAAAACATCTTTTGGAAACTGGGCATAACCTGACTAGCGACCACACATTTAAAGTCCTACATATTTGCGACAAGGGGCTTCGGCTGTGTGTGCTGGAACAATTAGAAATAATTAAAAATAAAAATAATAACATTGCACTGCTGAATGAACAAACAAACGTCTCGAATTCACCACTTTTAAATATCTTTAAATCCAGTACTTAAAGTTTAAATATACTCTAAGTAGTCGTTTGCTATCAATTCGGTCGCAAACGCCTGCCGATGTAATTCGGGTGGTGGATTGTGTGAGCAAGCGGTCGCTATCACGATATTGTAATCGCAATGTCGTAGGTGGGGGCCGTTTGCGTCACCTGTAGTATAAATAGGCAGCTCTTTGACCGCGCCGCTCACTCGGCGGCCGTCTGTCGTAGAGTCTATTACGCTTGATAATGCCTCGTTTTGGGGCGAAACACGTGTCGTGTTCTCGACTTCAGTGGTGTATATTATCTAGTGGTGGTATTGTAGTGGTTGGTGGAGGGTACCTGGTGGCGGTTCCTGGTGGCGGTGTTAGTTTGCTTGTGCACGCTACTGAGGGAGGGCGGGTGGTGCACTTCAAAAAACTAGGTAATATACACCATTTTTATATTTTGCATGCGGATCTTAGCAAAGTAACTTACTTTTATTCATTACTGTGATAGTGTGTGTTGGCCGTGTGGTGGCGGTTTATGAGAATGTACCACCCCATCACATCCCGTGGGTGTCGTAGAAGTAGACAGAGGGATAATAAAAAGCAGGAGATGTGCAGCGGCATCTTTCTGGAACATCTGAATAAATTAGCTGCGGTTGCCAATCCGCCCGCCAAGCGTGGCAACTATCGCCCCCCTAAATGAGAGCTACAAACTTTTACAGCAATCTACTGGGGAGGGCTATGTTCAGCAGTGAACTAATTGTGGGTAGAAATGATGATGATGATGAAACTATTGTAATAAAAATATAGTAATATGTGTATATGAATGGAACAAACAACGTTAGTACTACGTAAAAAAATTTAAACCGGTCACTAATTAATTAGATGCTTTTAAATTTTAAAATAAAAAAATAAAATAATGTTTGAGATCATAAAGTTACTACTGCTACGATACAATATTAAAATATCCGTCTAGGTAGGTACCACCCCAGGGCCAGATATTCTGCCGTGAAGCAGTGGTGTGCAAACATTACTCTGTTTCGGTCTGAAGCGCACTGAGAGCTAGCGTATGAGATTGCGGGCATATGAGACTTAAGAGCTTATGTCTCAAGGTGACGGGCGCAGTGTGGTGCTACACAGAAATATTCTGAGTAACACAGCATCTGTTATGGGCAAACGTTGCACTTACCATCAGGTGAACGTTTTGCTCGTCTCGACACTTTATAAATTAAAAATAAATAAAAAATTATACGAAACAATAAGTCAATAACCAAGCGGTGGTCAATTTTCTGCTTATATGGAAATTAAGAGAATCTAGCACCCCATCTCAACCCGTGGGTGGCGTAAAAGCCGACAGAGGGAAAATCAAAACCAGGATAGCAATGGGCTGCAACATCGTTCTGGAATTTGTAAAAAAATAAAAACCTAAAAAATGGGGGAGCACAAACAGTTTTAGCAATCTATGGAGGAGGTCTATGTTCGGCAGTGGACTAAAGATAAGCTGAAATGATGATGATGATGACGGAACCGCAAAATACCCATCCCTTCGTATTCGAGGGCTACCTAACAGTTTAGATCAATTTAATATGTATAAAACAAAAAGCTTAAATAACTACAATCCGACTACGGAAACATACTATGATGAAAAGAAAAAGGTTACAAAAATATTAACCAAGGCTAGATATAAATAAAATAAACAAAACAGTTTAGTGCTGATTGCTATCTTTGTCTATTTGAGTAAGACAAGTCTTTTGATATATTAGATATTCCTGTTTCTTTAGTTCTATTGAGTCCTTTGTTAGTTTTACATTAATAACGTTATAATTCAATTCATCTCCATTATTTTTATTTATATTTAGCGATATATTTAATTTAGGAATCCGTAGGTAGGTACCACCCCAGGGCCAGTTATTCTGCCGTGAAGCAGTAGCATGCAAACATTACAGTGTTTCGGTTTGAAGGGCTGAGCTAGTGTAATCACTGAGCATATGATACTTAAGAACTGATTTCTCAGGGTGATGGGCATAGTGTGGTGTCTCATAGAAATGTTCTGGGTGACACAGCATTTGATATCAGACGTTGCATTTACCATCAGGTGAACGTTACGAACCAATAAAAAACATACTCGCTGAAGCCCGCGACTACGCCCGTGTGGATCTAGAGCTCTTTGATTTTCCGAAACAAAAAGTATTCAATATTCGTCTCCAGGTGCATCCTGGAGACGGATATTGGATACTTTTTGTTAGCTTTGTTAGCTTAGATGTCTGTAAATGTCCCACTGCTGAGCACAGGTCTCGTCTCACTTCTGAAACGGTTTTGGAGCTGAGAAGGGTCCACTGCGCTACTCCAATGCGGGTTGGCGAATTTCACATGTCGAGGACTAGTTTTTTTTTCTTAGACATACATGTTTCTTCACGATGTTTTCCTTCACAGCCGAGTGCTAGCAGTGGGGATCAAACCCAAGTCACTTTCGTAACATGAAATTTAAAGAGCGCCCCGGAGCTACCACGGTTCTTTGCCATCAATGACGTACTGTGCCATACAATTAAGAAATGTTTTTATTTCTAGTTTCGCCCATGATTTGGGTTCCGAATCAATTGGTCGGTGCACCGGCCGGGACTGACGTCACTGTTGACTGTCACACGGAAGCCCATCCTCGAGCAATCTCATACTGGGTTTACGATAACGTCATGGTACTTCCAACCAAGAAGTATGCTGTAACTACAGAAGAAAATTCTTACAGGTGAGCAAGCGTGTACCTATCTTTATGAGATAAAAATGCTGTTAATGAGTAATATTTGAAAATCATATCTGAATTCCTCGGTCCGAGCTAGCATTCTGCACATTTACCGATACATCTCTTTACTAAAGACTCTGTAACCTTTCTATTTAATTTATTTAATATAGCGGCATAAGACAATCAACCCCCACATCTCATCCCATGGGTGTCGTAAAAGTCGACAAAGGGAAAATTTAAAACTGAATAAAAAAACTGCGGTCGCCAATCCGCCTGCCGCCTGGCAACTATGGTGCCACGCTTGGCACCGTGACCAACGTGAAAATCCCTCCAAAATGAGAGCTACAAACTTTTGTGGCAATCTATGGGGGAGGCCTATGTTCGGCAGTGGATATATATATATATATATATATATATATATATATATATATTAATCTCTTATGATACTGTGAATATTTATGTTAATCCTTATTACACTCTAAAATACCCAACATTAGAAATAAGTGAAGATTTGTAATCGGCGTACTGTTATTCATTCAATTCAAGTTTTACTGTAAATCATCTAAAAATATAATAAAAATAGAATTATCTAAAGCATGATAGAAAACTACGAAGGCGTAATAAATCGATTCGGGGAACGTTATATAATTAGAATCACGCTTAAAACCTCTCTTATGTGTAAATCTAAAAGAGAAAGTATCAATTTTAATACATGAACTATTAAATAAAACTAAAATGTAGGTATATTATCGCGTTTAATTGTAATATTATCCGGACGTTTGCTGTCTTATATAAATAAAAATATAAATGTTCGGTTCTTCAAAATCTTAAATCTCAGAAAGTTCTTTACCGGTTACTGAGAATTTTGACACAACGTTGTATTCGAATATGCGCGTGTTTTTGTATACCTATTATATACAATTATATATAAAAGATGTTTGGTACATCGGTTTGAGATCATGAGACTTCGACACGGTTTGACCGGCAATCAGCATATTAACTTCTATCAAATATACACAGGCAGAACAACGTCTGCCGGGTTTTGCTAATAATCAATAAAATTAAATTAAAACCAAGTATACCGTACGTACGTACGTATGGTATGCTTGATTATTGATTTACATCGTATAGATCGGAAAAAAAATAATTAAAAAAAATTAAGGTAGCGAAGTAATGCTGTCTCAACTGTTTTACGGCCGAATAACTGGCCCCGGGGTGTTACCTACCTAGACGGATTCCGGCATAGGAATCAAACCACCGGTAAAAACGACCCTTAGCTTATTAATGGGAATCATAAATCCATACTAATATTATAAATGCGAAAGTAACTCCCTCGGTTTGCTACCATTATCGGTGCAACCGCTGAACCGATCTTGACGAAATTTGGCACAGACATAGCCGGTATCCTGGAGACGGACACAGGATACTTTGCCCCAGAAAATCAAATAGTTCCCACGGGATAGTTAAAAAACCTATGTCCACGAGGACGAAGACGCGGGCGTCAGCTAGTTTGTTATAATATCATAAGAAGGATTCCTATGCAGGAATCCGTCTAGGTAGGTACCACCCCAGGGCCACTTATTCTGCCGTGAAGCAGTAGTGTGCAAGCTTTACTGTGTTTCTGTTTGAAGGGCACTGTGAGCTAGCGTAATCACTGGGCATTTGAGACTTAAGAACTGATGTCTCAGGGTGACGGGCGCGGTGTGGTGTCACACAGAAATATTCTGGGTGACACAGCATTTGTTGTGGGCGGACGTTGCACTTACCATCAGGTGAACGTTTTGCTCGTTTCGTCACTTTATACAATAAAATAAATAAATAAGGTCATGTTTTAATTCAAAAAGTTTAAAAAATAATTTGAAATACAAAGCCAACTCCGATATAAGTAGGACTTGTTGTCTGGTGATTGTGTAGTTTGATTTCCAAGTCAAGAAATAATACTTGCGACGTACTCCCACAGATAAATGTGTTGATGTATTTGTATGTGTATATGGACTATCAGTTATTGTTTTAATTATAACTATATTCTTATTCTTAAATATGACGTCTTATGAAATTAAATAACGGTTTAAGTAATTAAAATGTTTAGCTTGCCCTGTGTGGATTTATGCATGTATTTGTGTATATATGTAAGTATATGTGTGTGTAACTAACAATGCAATAATAAAATCTTTTGAGCGTGTTTTTTAAGTTTTTTAATCTATAATTTTATTTTATATTGTTTTAGAGCTCACATGAAGCTTACAGTACGAAACCTTCAAGGTGGCGATTTTGGGAATTATCGGTGCATTTCAAAAAACTCACTTGGTGAAACGGAGGGTTCCATTAGGCTATATGGTAAGAATAATTGTTGTAAATACTGTGCATAACAGCGTTTAATTTTATTTCGTTTATATGATACGGATATTATTTATTCAATTTGATTCCATCCGATACTTCTACGTCCATACTTAATATTGTAATTGCGAAAGTAACTCTCTCTGTCCCTCTGTGTGTTATTTCTTCACGGCATAACCGCTGAACCGATCCTGACGAAATTCGGCACAGAGATAGCTTGTATCCTGGAAACAGAGATATGATAATTTTTATTCCGTTAAATCAAAGAATTTCTACAATATTTAAAAAAAAACCTAAATCCACTCGGACGTAGTCGCGGGCTTTGTTCTTTTTATAAATTGAAGCATTTTTGTTTGATTTAAAATAAGACGCTTAATAATTTTATTTGATCTTGTATGAATTGCAGTACGTTTTGCAAAACTTGAATCCGTAAGTTACATAACTCCGAAACTATATTTTACACTGCAGTCAATGCAGGTGGCATGTGTTTGACGCTTAAATCGTTATAGATTAGACTTTAAGTTTCAAATACAACAGTACTACGAGCAGATCTGAGGATGAGATCTGCGCAACGTAATTCAGAGTCATTCATCACTCAAGTACTCGGTCATCCATATGACTGGGTTCTATAAAGTCCATTGTATCAGTATTAGTAATAGACATTGCTTTTGGAATAAAACTTTTGACTCATCCTGATTTCAGCCTATCACTAGTCCGCTGCTGGACATAGGCCTCTCCCATAGATTTTCATAAAAGATTGTAGATCTCTTCCAAATTTTGCCAATTTTTGGCAAAATCCCGCCAAAAAAAAGGAACGAAACAAGCAAATCGTTCATCTGATGGTAAGTGCAACGCCCGCCCACAACAAATGCTGTGTCGCCCAGAATATTTCTGTAACACAACACTGCGCCCGTCACCCTGAGACATCAGTTCTTAAGTCTCAAATGCCCAGTGATTACGTTAGGTCACAGTGCCCTTCAAACCGAAACACAGTAATGCATGCACACTACTACTTCACGGCAGAATAACCGGCCCTGGGGTGGTACCTACCTAGTCGGATTCCTGCATAGGCATCTCCATCTCCCAGTTTTCATTTTCCCGCTCTCGACTTTTACGAAACCCACGGGATGAATTGGGGTAGTAGATTCTCTTAAGCAACCAATGAGTAAAATTCATTAATCTAGTATATACATCCGGAATGCAAAAAATGTACGTGGAACGAATGTTAAATCCCAAATAAAAAAATATACCCTATATTATGGAAATTGCGCACCAGGCCGTTGATATGAGGGTACGTAACTTCTACGTCTCGCGTACCGGATTCGAATCGCAACTGCAGTCGTCATTTGTGTAAAAACATAAACTGTTGACAGTTTTCAGGTACGTCCACTGCTGTTCATATATGTACAGTACATAGATTGCCACAAGAGTTAGAAGCTCTCGTTTTTGGGGGATTTCGCCTTAGTTGCCACGCTGGGCAGGCAGGGGTCGGCAACTACAGTTTGTTTATTTAGATGTTCCAGGAAGAATGCTGCTGCCCATCTCCCGGTCGTCGACTTTTACGACACCCATGGGATGAGATGGGGTGGTATACTCTCTTAAACCGCCAAACACGCCAACAAAAGAAAAAAATAAATCCAGACAAAGCTTAATATGTATGAAAATGTTAATTTTAAACATACCTGATGTTTTGTTTAGAAATCCCTATGCCGTCGACGTCCCCAAAGGCGACAGAAATGAAAAGCACCGCTAACAAAGAGAGTAAGTGTTGCATACTGAATTATATTTCCCTTTTTTTTCTGCTGTACCATTTTTCACATTGTCGATTTCAGCTCCTAATTATGTTCATTGTTCATTTGCAAAAATTATCATCTTGCTTGTGTGACTAAATTAAAGCAGCGTTACGTTTTAGCATATATTGTATGGCAACATTTATTGCTTTCTAAACTTCAATTACTCATTTTACTACACGAAGAATTATTCATTCGTCTTTAAAAAAAGTGAAGTTACTTCCTATAAATGCCTCACTTTTGAGCACATTGCTCCTCATGTCTGAGAGGACTTTGGTACCCTACGCTGCTCCAATTCGGGTCGGCGGACTTCACAAATCCTCGAATTTTTTTTATTCCTCATACATGCAGGTTTCCTCACGATGTTTTCCTGCACCGCTGAGCACATGGTAAATCAGAGCTTAAATAACAATTTTAGAGGCGCCGACACGGGAGATCGAACTCGGGTCACTCGGGCTTTACTAAATCTAAAGTGAGTGGCCGGCCCATGAGCTTCCTTCCACGGCTCTTTAGCTATCATAACTCTTTCATTTGTCTTAATATCATTTATTTCATTATCATTTTAATGATGTCAGTAAGTATTTAAAATCATGTACATATCTTCAATTTAGGCGTAAAATAATCTACCGCCCGTCTTTGGGTGTCGTTGTACTCGGTCAGGGGAAATGCCGGGATAATCTTATGGCTGCCACCAGGTAGAGGAATTACAACCTAGAAAAATGCCAGACCTAAAAAACACAGACCGTGAAGGGCAGCAGCATTTGAGGGTCTCGTGCTGTGATTGATGCCGCCTGCCCAAACGTAGGGATTACAGCATATCCTCCCTTCTTGGAAGAGGCCTTTGTTTAGCAGTGGGCTATTGGCAGGCTGATCATAAACATTAAGATCTTTCTATGAATTGAAACAGATATCATTCATATTGCAAAAATATTTCACATTAAACCTTTTCTGTACTTTTCATATTCGTAGTTATGGCTGAGAACTCATAAGTCTGCAAATTTCCCTCCCGTAATAATAGTATAAGATTCAGTAACCGTTATGAAAAATAAAGGTACAATTTAATAGAATGCTCAATATGAAAAGAATAAAATAACACAGAAAGGAAATTCGGAGAGAAGGGTAAACATAATTGGAGTTCAGATAAAACTTTATGAAATCGTGTTATAAGTTAATAAATAATAAATACTTACTAAGAAGGTATCTTATTTAAATTTTTATGTATTTTTAAAGGTAAACAAAATCAGCACAAATAATTATCTTCGTGTAGACGGAAAAGCATATTATTTAGTCATTAATAATCCCACAAGTCTTATTTCCGTAAAAGCATTCAGAGAAACTCGTTTCTATCAGTATTATTTATTTATGAGACAGTTTTAGAATATATAAGCATGTTTCTCCTTATATTGAAATAAGTTTACATATCAGTGCGTATATTCAATCAAATTACTGATGGAAGAGCAAATCGTTCACCTCATGGTAAGTACAGTCTGCCCATCAAAAACGCTGTGTGCTGACAGAACATTTCAGTGCTGCAGCACACTGCACCCGTCCCCTACGACATCAGTTCTTAAGTCTCGTATGCCCAGTATATACACTAGATCCCTTCCGCCCAAAACACAGTAATGTTTGCATCCTTTTTTTATATTGGATAGGGTGACGAAACGAGCAAAACATTCACCTGATGTTTAGTGCAACGTCTACTCATGCTATGCCACCCAGAACATCTCCGTGTAACACCACACTGTCACCCTGAGACATAAGTTCCCAAGTCTCATATGCAATGTGATTACGCTAGCTCACAGTGCCCTTCAAACCGAAACACGGTAATGTTTGCACACTACTGCTTCACGGCAGAATAACTGGCCCTGGGGTGGTACCTATCTAGACGGATTCCTACATAGGAATCCTTCCATCAGTAACATTTCTGCTTCTCAGCAGAATAACTGACTCTACGGTGATACCTATCTAGACTGATTCCTGCATACGAATTCTACTACCAGTAATCACAAATTGCAAGTTCATAAACATAAATTGCACGTATACTAATACCCAGATACGGACAACTGACTATAATCCATTCAAGCACTCCCAAAACTTTCCGTGGAAGGATCAGATCACCGACGTTTGGCGTTAAAGCGAATCGTAAAGCCACTGCTGTAAAATTCTATGATTGCGCTGCATTCTACTTTCATTACTAACGACCGTGTAGCCTAGTGGTTAGAGTAACAGTCATCTTTGCCGCGACTACTGGGTTCATATCCCACAAGGCGCCAACGTTTATGCAAACAAAATAGTTCTAGCAGAAATCATAGCGTTTGGCATAGTTTTTAAACAAAAAAAAACATATTGACCCGACGTAAATTACTAAATGCTTTTTATAAATGGTCATGATTAATTGTTCTCATTGTTCTCAATGTCGTACACTTAAAGTTTCGTCGTCGTCCCGCACAAGAAGAGTTAACTAGTTGAAGTTGTTTCTAATTACTTGGCACTGACTCAGCGTCCATTATCCAAAGATCCATTCAATCGATGTCATTTTGTATTTGACTCCTACTCTAAATCTAGAAAACGTAAAATAATTTTATTCATTAAGCTTACAGAAGCTTCGTGTACGGTTTTATGTAGATTTAGGTAATATTTTATTTAATGTTAATCAAATGCAATTAATTAATTATTATGATAATGAATAATCTTCCCGTTGACGTTACTGAGGTCCCAAGGTTACAATGAGACATATCAACATTTCTAATGTTACTTTACTTTTTTACATATTGTGATACAAATGGTTTAACAAACTCAATCAGCGTATTTTATGATTATGTAAGCTTTTGATTGCGTAAATTACCCAACTAAAACCCTATCGCATTATAATTATACTAACAGATCCCACGTAGTTTTGATTAAAAATCATCGCTAAGCTACTTATGGACTTGTATTAGCATAATTGTTGTTAGCTATGACAGTTTTGTACTAAAAAAAAAGGATATACCTCAGGGATCCATGCTGGGTCCACTCTTGTATAATAATTTAATAGTAGTCACTATTACTTGAACTTCTTATAAACATATTATGGTTTTCAGGTGATATATCCCTGGCTTACAAAGTCAAATGAAAGACTTAATACCTTAATAGAATATTTCTGGCTAATAAACATAATAAAAAAACTGAAAATGTACCTCTTATATACAATTGGCTAAAATGTTTTTCAATTAATATTTATTTTAAAATTTGCAACAGGCCGAAGCTAACTATAATTTAATTTTACTATACTGAAGTAAATAGGAGTGACCTGTGAAATCACTTTTAATCAATTACTTGTAGGAGGCTACTAATTATATTTAGTCTTATTTAGAGATTCACTAAGAATCCGACATTACTTTTTTGAAATGCGTTACAGTGTAGGAGATATTAAAAGTTAATTAGCATCATCCGTTTTCACACGATCGCCAAAATTAGCTAGTATGAGGTAACTACAGCACTAATACTAGTCAATATACAACACCAAAATTAAGAACACAACAGGTTTTTCCTCTCATAGCGAAGCTATATACATATAGACTCCATGAAAAACAGTCGTCTCGTCAGTATTTGTTATGGGTGGGGTATGTGTTTGTTCGTGTTGGAAGGCAGACGGGAGGTGTTATTCAAAAACCTAATACTATTAAAAGTACGTAGCGAATAATTTCGTTCTAAGGTTTATAGAAATATAAAACAGTAATCTGGAACAGGCATTTTTGAGGTATTTTTTTCCCATTTACTGCCTATACAATAAGCTTTTTAAATTATAATAATATCATTATAAACCCACGTTAGTCCACTACTGACATTAGAAACTAGACGATTCACAGACTATGCTGTTCATCTATGTTTTAAAATTTACAATACAGTAACTTCACATGGCGTCGCCTAAGATCATCACCCCATCCACCAAAAGTCACAATAATTTTACTTTTGATATTTCTTTTTCTTTCTTTTTAAAATAAACTAATATTCCGGTAACTATAGAAAGATTTTGTCTATGCACGATATATTCCACCTGTTGAATTTTATAAGCACATATTAGTTCTTGCCGAAAGCTATTAAACAATTATGTGATAGCTGTGAAAATTTTGATATAGATATTTTTGTAAAAGTTTCATGGTTTGAGCTCTAATAACATTTAAGTAACCTGTGTATTGACGTCGAGTGAAAGTGAACCCTCAATCAAGAGTTCAGAATATATATGATTGACATTTTAAAGTAGATAACGAATCATATTGTTTTTACGTTACTTACTTACGTTACTCTTAACAAACGCGGCGCGTTGCAGGCGTAAGGCGGGTGAATGTTAGCCGCACAGTTCAGCGTGAGGTGACTGAGCGGCCGAGCGTGGTGCGTGCGCAGCTCGATCGCGCGCCCGAGCGTGATGCCGCGCACCACGTGTACCGCGCTCCACACCCGCAACATGCCTCAGGTACGCTCTCCTTCTCAAATTCTTAATTCCGTCTGAACCCAAATATTTAACCCAAACATTTTACAAGAGCTTCTATGAAATGTTTGGGAACGAACGCAGCGAATGCTTAAGTATATTAAAAAAATTAATGCTCTTTCTGTTTTTTTGTAACTGCTGCCAAATCACTGAAAGTGTTGGCTCTTACTTGTTTAAGGATTTCAAAGTCTTCTTAGAATGGAATCTGTGCTGCCCGAGCTTGTAAATCATTTAAGTAGAGAAGGCCAATATTATTACGACTCCATTTTTAAAATCAATCTTAGAAATGCTAATAGACCAATCACTAATTACTACCCTACAGTCATCATTAATATCCCGAATGAAATGGAAGCTACCAATTTTGAACAATAACAAATTGCCAAAGGAATGATCTGGTCTATCGATTGTCTTTTCCTTTAGGTTTAAAGCAAGACATCCAATTTTCCACCCCTATTACCATATCATGCACTCTGTCATATTTGTGTAGCATTCATTACATTATCTAACACAACGCCCAACTCAAGCTTCATCAGAGCTCATATTCCATCGAATGCAATCAAAGCAAATATTAATATTTTCTCAGATCAAAGTAAATTTATGAAGAGGTTAATAAAACCAAGGTAGCTCAGGGGCTAGGTTTTCAATTACATAGCACGAGTGACTTGGGTTGGACCTTCACGACAAAAAATTATAATTGCAATTTTAAGTGCTGATTTACCACGTGCTCAGCGGTAAAGAAACACTTCGCGAGGAAACCTGCATGACAGGGAGATAAAAAAATATTTCGAAGACGTGAAGTCCGCGAACCCGTATTGGAGCTGCGTGGCGGATTCTTGCTTGCTCCCTCTCAGAAATAAGAGGAGGCCTGTGCAGTGGGACGTTTATAGAATTTTAATTTACTACTTCTTACTTTAATAACTATCGGTTAGGTATCGGTAGTAAATCTACAGAGAAAACACATTATTCGTCATCATCATCATTTCAGCCCACAACTAGTCCACCGCTGAACATTGACCTCGATCATAGATTACTACAAAAGTTTGTAGCTCTCATTTTCAGGGGATTCTGCCCTAGTTGCCACGCTTGGCAAGCGGGTTGGCAACCGTAGTTTATCTAGAAAGATGCTGCTGCCCATTTCCATTACATTACATTATTACGATCAATTAAATGTCGAACATTTTATCAGTCACGGTCCGTATTTTCAATTAGAGATAAATTACTAAAACAGTCTCATTGATTATATGGCACTGTGATAAAGTAACATTATTTTAGGTTTTAATGACGACCGCATGGCCTAGTGGTTAGAGTACCTGACTACCACGCCACGGGTTCTGGGTTCAAATCCCAGCCGGAGCCAAAATTTGTGCAAAAACATATTGTTGGTTTTCGAGTCCGGTTGCGTTCTAATTGTCTGACACTGCATCCTAACCTACCTCCGATCTCATAGCATGAGTTTTACATCTCACACCAGTAGGTTACTTTAATATCTCCTGCGCAATTGATTACTTCCGACACCATTCAGTAGTTGTTGCCGTGTTCGAAAGTCGGCCAGGAGAACATCATGTCAAGTTTCCTATTTTGTATCCCTTTATGTATTTACATAAATTACAGATGACCACTAACAGTTTATTTCTTTTACACATTGTTACACTGAATTTTTATTTTTTTATTGGTGAAAGGGACGAGACGTGCAAGACAGTCACCTGATGGTACTCGTAAGTGCAACGTCCGCCCACAAGTCAGTGTCACCCAGAATATTTCTGTGTGGCACCACACTGCGCCCGTCCATCTGAGACGTCAGTTCTAAGTCTAAAATGCCCCGACCGAAACACAGTTACGTTTGCATACTACTTCTGCTTTAAGTCAGAATAAATGGCCCTTCGGTGGTACCTACCTAGACGAAGACTTCCTGCATAGGAATTTGTATACATTTTATTTTAAAAGTCACCATTTACAAAAAAAAATACTTCATATTTTTTTAAATGAAACTAATTTTACGGATTTTATCGCGTTTATTTTTGTTATTTATAACCCGATGTTTCGAGTGCTTTACAGCACCCATGGTCACGGGCGGACTGAGGTGACAGATGTCCCGATGTCATAGTTAACCCGGAGTACCTTCAGCTTTTAATTATTATTCCTTGTCCGATCTACGCAGAAAGAGCTTACTGTGTCTTGAAGTCTTGCAGTGGTATGCTTGGTTTTTGACTTAATTTTATTAATTATAAGATCCCAAGCTGGTGGTAATACCCAACCATCTTCTCTATTAAAATTAGGATGTTTTTTAATTTCAATAGCCTCGCGAATCATCCTTGGTAGGAATCGGTGTTCTTTTGCAAGGATTTGTGGTTTATCAAATCTGATGTAATGGTTGGGATGATCCAGAACATGGTCACAGACTGCAGACTTCCTGGGGCGGCGATGCTTCACATCAGCTATATGTTCTTTTACGCGGGTTTTTACTGATCTTTTTGTTTGCCCTATGTAAGAGAGACCACATTCACAATCCAGCTTGTATTCTCCTGCATCTTGTAGAGGGATGTTACACTTGACAGATGGTAAAAATTGACTTATCTTCTTCGGCGGCTTGAAAAATGTTTTTATGGAAGCCCGCTTCAAGATATAGCCAATCTTGTCCGTGACTCCTCTGACATATGGTAGGACTGCAGGTACACGCTCGACTGTAGCCGGTTTCACTCGGTCACTGCGACGAAGGCGCGGAACCCGAAGCTTGTTGTTGGCATGCTGAAGCTCGGCGGCCAGGTGTTTACTGTCACAGATCCCTTGTGCTCTCTGAAACAAAGATTTGCCCACGGTAGCTAACTGTGAAGGATGGTGGTGAGATTCACCGTTTAAATACCTGTTGGTATGGGTCTTTTTCCTATACACAGTGTGACTCAAGGTGTTATTAGGATTTCTAATTACTAAAACATCTAGAAAAGCTAAAGAGTTATTTGTCTCTAACTCCATTGTAAATTGTATTTTAGAATGAATGGAGTTAAGGTGATCTAAAAATGCAGTGACTTTATTAGAAGGTAGAATTGTGAAAGTATCATCTACATACCGCTTGTAGAACCTTGGTTTTACTGGAGAAGTACGGAGGGCTTTCTCCTCAAAGTCTTCCATGAAAATGTCAGCAACAATAGGAGATACCGGGGAGCCCATCGCCACACCATCTACTTGCCGGTAGTATTGTTCCTTCCACAATAGATAGCCAGATGTTAGGCAATGTCTCAGTAATTCTACATGTTCTAATGGCATGTTGTTCTCTGTTAGCTTCCTAGTTACAATTGAGATGCAGTCTTCAACAGGTAGACATGTAAATAACGACTGAACATCAAAACTGACCATAGTTTCATTGTCAGTAAGATGTAGGTCTTTTATCTCACTGACAAAATGGTAGGAATCCTTTGTATGTGCTCTTGTATGTCCTCTTAGTGGGGAAAGTATTTTAGCCACATGCTGAGCCAATCTGTAAGTTGGTGAATCGATCTGACTCACTATGGGACGTAGCGGAGCATTGAGTTTGTGTACAAAATAAACGCGATAAAATCCGTAAAATTAGTTTCATTTAAATGTGTAGTGTTTGCGTAAATATAAGAAATCATTATACTTCATATTTATTATATTACTCCATATTAGCCATGTGGTGGCGTCTTAACAGAATCTACCACCCCATCCTATCGCGTGGGTGTCGTTAAAGTCGGCAGAGAGAACATTACTGGTGGTAGGATTTCTATGCAGGACGTCTAGGCCACCCCAGGGCCAGTTATTCTGCCGTAAAGCTGTAGTGTGCAAACATTACTGTGTTTCAGTTTGAAGGGCACTGTGAACTAGGGTAATCACTAGGCATATGAGACTTAAGAACGTATGTGTCAGGGTGATGGGCACAGTGTGGTATCACACAAACATTTTCTGGGTGACGCAGCATTTGCTATGGGCAGACGTTGCACTTTTTTGCTCGTTTCATCACTTTATCCAATAAAAAAAAACATTAAAACCAGGAGATGGGCAGCAGCATCTTCCTGGATCATCTGAATAAATAAACTGCGGTTGCCAATCCGCCCAAGACAAGCGTGGCAACTATGGCAAAATCCCCCCAAAAAGAGAATTACAAACTTTTGTGGCAATCTATGGGTGAGGCCTATGTTCAGAAGTGGACTAGTGATAGCCTGAAATGTTGATGAAAAAAATTACTCCATATATACTTGGACATCATTTCTATATAAAAACAGACCCTTATTCGCAATCGTGTGGCAAACAACATAAATCACAAGCTACCTACGTAAGCATATACATACTCCTTTGTGTTCTTTGCAACAATGTAATACATTATAAATGTCGTCTTCCTCCCTTGCGTGGTTAAAAATATATGTAGCGGGGTTCCAGACAAATGGATTGAGAGAATCTTAAAACAATTACCCAGCTAGGGAATTCCAATTCTGTACATAAATATATAAAAAAAGTCAAGTTTCAGCCTATAAATGTCCCACTGCTGAGCACAGGCCTCCTCTCATTTCTGAGAAGGTTTGGAGCTAAGAAGAATCCGCCACGCTGCTCCAATGCGGACTGAACATGTCTTCGAAATATTTTTTATTTTTTTATTTCTTAGATCGAAATAAATTCTTACTTTTACAGTGTCGTATTTGTTCTAATAGCCGTTACCATCAGTGATATAACTTAAGGTTTTTTTCGAGGCAAACGAGTATATACGAGACCAAACCGGGTCGCTTTCCACGTACCTCCAAATAAAGATTAAACATTCAACGAGTTCGCATACACACTTAGCCCTCATAAATATTCAGCGCAGACCGCGTACAATCAATTCTTACAGTTCTCAAGCTCCAACGAAAATGTTTGAATACCCGAATAATTTAATATCAAGCAGATACCGTAAAAAATTTTTGAATAAGAAATCGATAAAATTAGTGATCAAAACAAACGTAAAACTGCTTTAAGTTGTTTTAAGTAATTATAGACAAAGCTTCAAAATATGTAAACAGTGATGCAAATTTTTATTTAAATAGACTAATAATATTATGAATTATGAATCTGTAATTAAATAATGACTGGTGGAAGAATTCCTATGCAGGAATTCGTCTAGGTAGGTACTACCCCAGGGCCAGTTATTCTGGCGTGAAGCAGTAGTGTTCAGAGAATACTGTGTTTCGGGGTCCAGAGGATTGAGACCTAGCGTAATCACTGGGCATATGCGACTTAAGAACTTATGTCTCAGGGTGATAGGAACAGTGTGTTAACACATAAATGTTCTGGGTGACACAGCATTTGTTATGAGCAGACGTTGCACTTACCATCAGGTGAACGTTTTGCTCGTTTCATCACTTTATCCAATCATAAAAAAAAACTGTAATAAGGGTAAAGTAAGTTGTTGATGCATTTGGTGGCAATACCTGCTCGCTTAAGTGTCCAAAAGAGTGAGATATGCCTGGTATATTAATAAGTATTTAAGAAAAGAGCAAAAGGGACGATGAGTAATTGACAAATACCAGGCTAATACATTTTTAACAAAAATCCGTGAATAGACGGACAAAGACGCAAAAAGTATTATTTTACAAAAACAATTAGAAGATAAAATACAAATAGTTTCCGGAAGTACAAAAGAAACTACCAACGAATTATCAATTTCCATTTTATTTCCTTTCCATTCATACAATTTATCGAGATGTTTATACAAAAGAAACATGGATGTAATTTTAAAGATTTGGCGGTATAACCATTATATGTGATACTTATGTTAGTTTTAAATTAATTCATTCTGCATAGTTATGTCCTGTGGTAGAAATTTTGCCACCCTTCCTCATCCAGTGGGTGTTGTAAGAGTCTCCAATATCTCATGGTTTTTGTCTAATGACAGGGTCAGTTATTCTGCCGTAAAGTAGCAGTGTGCAAACATTACTGTGTTTCGGTCCGAAGGGCACTGAGGACTGGCTTAATTACTGGGCGTATGAATTTAAAAACTGATATCTCGGGGGAACGGGCGCAGTATGGTGCCACACACAAATTTTCTGGGTTACACAATATTTGTTATGGGCAGAAGTTGCACTTACCATCAGGTGAACGTTTTGCTCGTCTCATTATTTCCTCCGACAAAAAAATAGCGTCTAGAGAAACACTACCCTGTAAATACACAGACCAATGACATATCAGAAGCGTCTCAAGGTGAAAGGCATCTAGTATTGTGACCGCTAATTTCCTAGGCGGGGTGATTACAGCAAGTCCTCTTGTTTCCAACAAGGGACTTTTTTTTTCTTTTTTTTTCTTTTTTTTTATTTCATAAAAGTGATGGAACGAGCAAAACGTTCACCTGATGGTAAGTGTAACGTCTGCCCATAACAAATGCTGTGTCACCCAGAAAATTACTGTGTGACACCACACTGCACCCGTCACCCTGAGACATCAGTTCTTAAGTCTCATATTCCCAGTGATTACGCTAGCTCTCAGTGCCACACCGAAACACAGTGATGTTTGCACACTACTGCTTCACGGCAGAATAACTGGCCCTGGGGTGGTACCCACCTAGATGGATTCCTGCATAGGAATCCTACCATGACTATGAATGAATGATGAATGCTTAGTTAATCCCTTTGCTTTACTCATTTATTTATTTATTCGAGTTGCTTTTTCACCACTCAGCTTTCTGGCTTGATAGTTTTCAGTTTTGCAGCAAGGATTTTTTGTGTGTTTACTTACTCGTCTATGCCAATATACTATGTAATGTCTATGATATATAATATGAGGGGATAGGTACCACCCCAGGGCCAGTTATTCTGCCGTGAAGCAATAGTGTCCAAACATTTCTGTGTTTCGGTTTGAAGGGCTCTGTGAGCTAGCGTAATCACTGGGCATACGAGACACAGCATTTGTTATGGGCAGACGTTGCACTTACCATCACGTGAACGTTTTGCTCGTTTCAACCTTTCTCTGTCCCAAGTAGTCAATTTTAAAACCCTATCGTAGAAATTAATTTTGATATGATCTTTGGAATACTTTTTACTATGAGGGGCTACAAGCATGAAATAAATATCTGTTAATTCATACTCTTGTTTAAAATATTAAAGCCAATACTATCTTAAGGTTATACAATAACAGGCTTCGTGTTACTGATTACATTGTTTTTATTGTTTTAGGAACGAGTCATCATCGGTGTTGGCGACAATCATACTTCGTAATCATCATTTTGGTACAAATGGATCTTTTACTTTGATTTCTATAAGATAAATGGCCCATTTAGTTAGTTTAAAAATAATTTGTAATATCAAATATTTAGACTATTCGTTTGACACTATGTTTTTGTTTTCTAAATTTATTCTAAATTCACATACATATTATACAGTATTAGTGTTGAAACTGAATAAAAATAACATATCACTGTAAAATTTTCTCAACATATCCTACAAATAAAATTAAAAATCTACTTTAACAAAGTATAAACAAAGAAAACAATGTTTCTTAAACTTTGATTTCTCTGGTTTTAATTTATTGTACACATTAATGACAGCCCCCTTTTCTGTTGAATACGTCGGAGTATTCTTTGATCGTTTATTCTTCGGCGAAGAAACAATACAAGCGTTGCTTGATCCAGCTTCACTCCAGTTTATAAACACGAAAACATCAAAAACGAAACATCGTATGGATATCTTAAAAACGTAACACAATAAGAGACTTATTAAAAACAACAAAAATACAATAGCTGAACAAGAATTAAACAGAATTATCTGGAAACAGTGTTCTCCTATCAACATGTTGATCGATAGTAAAGATGGCGGAGATAACCCGACCGATGATAAAATGCCACATTTCAATGGAGAATGTTTGTCCTGAATGTACTCTATCATTTGGTATTATTAAAATGCGTTCCAACTTTGAGAATCATGTTTTATCGTTTGTTTACCTCTTGTCTCACGACTCCAATTTAATTTTTTAAAAGAGATAATAACGTGTTTGTTACTTATCAAAACTATTTTTACGCTTTGACGTGTCAGTTATATCGAATGCTTAAAACGAAATTATTGTAGGCATGTAGCTTTTATACTTTTCAGACCCTGGGCTAAGAAATATCAAGAACGTCATCTCTTGTTTGTATATCTATTTTTCAACCCAAGATTACTGAGTAAATGTTTAAATTGGACGCACTCGGTCCGTTTGTAGGAGATTACAATAGTTTTAGAGATTATTGTAATAATATTCATTATTCTCGTTAAAGCTAACGTGGTTTTCAACTCCCATTTCCATGTCGTACGCAGTTTGTTCTCGTGTATTACATTCTCCCAGATAGTATAATATTTACCAAAGTAATGCTTTATTCATCGTGGTGCCGTGCTTTGCATAAATTTATAACTTCCCTTGTAATATATGTGCCAAAATTTTAAAACTTTTACGACGTCTACAGACGTACGCTTTATATTACTTTCTCATATTTAATTTATATTTATGTAAACTACTGTAACTTATTGTGTTTTAAACGTGTATACTTTTCCATTAAGAGTAATTACAAACTAGGCTTGCTCCCCACGCTTGTTAAACAAAATGTAAATATAATTGTAAACAAATAAATGCACTCTAAGGAATAACATTTGAATAACGTGTTACTTTATATTGTCGTCATTTGTTACATAACCTTACAAAGTAATATGTTAGTTGTAACAAAACATATCTTTCATTGACATAAGAGATATACATATACACTAAGCTTTATGTTTACATACCTTTATAAATGTACAGATTATTGTGCGATCTTAACAATGTAAATAAAAATAAATAAATTAGTATAAAATTATTGGAACTGTTTACTTATTTAACTTACGCTGACTCAAATAATAGGTAACATAGTAAATATTTTATACCTAGCATATATTTTTATATATAAATACTATTTGTATTGTCGTTCTGATCGAATTTCGATCACGGCATCAACTTCGAAACTGGGTGACACCGAAACTGTCACTTGTAGGCGTAGAATCAAACTTTTCATTTTGATGTATATACCAGCTGATCATCGAATAATTTGTATGTTTTTTTATAGAATAGGGGCAAAGACGCAAGTGGATCACCTGATGGTAAGTGATCACCACATCCCATGAATATCTACAATAACAGAGAAGTAGCGAATGCTTTTTCTTAAAGGTCCCTAAGTCGTATCGGTCCAGAGTAACCACTGGCGGCAGCAACTTCCATAAAGTGGCTGTGCGTTGCAGACAATTCCGTCAAAAACTCACTGTGGTGGAATGCAAACCATCAAGATGGTGGCGATAGAATTTTGAGTTCACGACTTGAGAAGCAGGCAGATAACCCACTGAGCCACGAGTTTGTCTCCTCTTTGATGATGATGAGGTCATTACGGCAGATTTAGATCACCTTACGGGGGTAAATAACCAAAATATTATGACATAATTTTTGGTATAAAAATTATGTATCACTTCTTTATTTTCATCAATCAATAAAATCTATATTGTACATCAACACAGAAATAAACACGAACTACAATATTTAAATTAAGGTACTCGTACAAAAGGCGGTCTTATCAAGGAAAGCGATTACTTCCAGACAAACCTAGCGAAATGAAATACAGCAAAATGAAAAACAAGGAAAAAGAGGGTGGTGAAACTAAATCATTTAAATTTATTTTATTTTTAGGACAGCGTTTAGGTGAATAAAAATTCTGGACAAAACATTGAACATCGTAGTCATTAAATAAATTTTGTTAATTCTGGGGACTACTGTTTCCTGAGATGAGAAACATTTACTTCCACGTTATGGCGCGGGTGCGGGGTGTGTAGAGCAATGAAATAATACTTAAAACCTGTGCACACGGAAAGCAACACAGGCAAGATAAATTGCGGATAGAAAGCAATAGGAATTAAATTTCATGAGGAATAAACGCACGCACTTATTGACGTCTGGATGATCTTCGCCAGATTTGACTTTCCGGGCTTCGTGGACTTCGGAGCGCACCATGATTTAGGCTATGTTAATAGCGGAGTAAAAATATGAAAAAAGATCAATCAATAAAACGTCAAACTCACGGAGTAATTACAATGCAGACAGCAAAAGTAAAATATTTTATTAACAAATTTTGAATGAATCAGACTTTTCGGGGCGAATTTCATTACAGTATGCGTAGGCATTACAGGTGGTAGGATTGCTATGCAGGAATTCGTCTAGGTAAGTGCCACCCCAAGGCCAGTTATTCTGCCGTGAAGCAGTAGTGTGCAAACATTACTGTGTTTCGGTTTGAAGGGCACTGTGAGCTAGCGTAATCACTGGGCATATGAGACTTAAGAACTGATGTCTCAGGGTGACGGGCGCAGTCTGGTGTCACACAGAAATATTCTAAATATTCTGGGTGACACGCCATTTGTTGTGGGCAAACGTTGCAGTTACCATCAGGTGAACGTTTTGCTCGTTTCGTTACTCTATACAGTAAAAAAAAAGAAAAAAAAAAGAAAGGCAGTGTGGTCACGGCTAAAGGATAATTACCCTATCTCATCCCGTGTGTGTCGTAAAAGTCGATAGAGAGAATTTAAAAACCAGGAGATGAGCAGCAGAAGCTTTCTAGATCATCTGAATAACTAAACTGCGGTTGCCAACCCGCCAACCAAGCGTGGCAACTATGGCAAAATTCCTCCAAAATGTGAGCTACTAACTTTTGTGGCAATCTATGGGGTGGCCTAATCAGCAGTTGACTAGTTATAGGCTGAAGTGATGATGACGATGATAGGTAGGAGACGAACAGTTAGTTAAAAGTTCATTGTTTCCTAATTGCTGTTATTTTGTCCATTTTTTTTTAAGTTTTTCATGCCATCTCCATCTCAAAATAGTTGCACATTAGTCCGTAGTTAGTGTAAATTATAGCAACAGCTGATGGATCCGCATTTTAGAAACTGTACATAGTTTTTGAAGAGCTAATCCCGGCCAACTCGCGTAGAGAAGGCAGTACGCATTAAAAACTTGGTAATAGACACACGGTCTTATTCCTTAAAAATATAGTTAAGATAGATTTATGACACTGAATAATTTATAAAGCTAATTAGGCCTGATTAGTTTAACATGGCTATTATTACTTCAACATGGCTATGTTGCCGTCCTAATCAAATTTCATATCTACATAGGATTATATTCACAGATGTTTCAATCTGTGAATTAGTATATATTTGACTGCAAACATCTGTTAAATAAATAATAGTTTGAATAAACTAAAAAAACACGCTTTATATAGAAAACCAAACTAAAAAATAGAAAGTGAATTTTAATAAATTTGAATTAAGAATAGTTTAAAAAATTCTAATAAATATAAATGAATAATAGTGTAAATAAGAAAACAAATGTTTTATTTAAAAAAAAAGTCGGCTATTCTGAGCGGGGACAAAGCGTGGAGAACCGTAGCCAATTTCTGTGAGACCGTGATGGTCCAGAAGGAGGCTGCTGAGTGGGATCGAGAGAGGACAGATTTCTCTCGGAGGCGACGCCGCCGAGGCAACGGTGGGCCTCGTCACGGTCCTCCTATCAGAAACGCTTCCCCGGGGAGGACGACGACTTGAAGTGGTCTCGAGTCATCGTGCTAGCACCGAGAGAGTGCTTTGGGCAATGAGAATTGCCCCGGGGGTTTTAATCGGTAAGAGTCCGACATAACCTGGCTGCCCCCTAGCCAGTCGGGTATCCAAGCAGGATTTCCCCACGTACAAAAAAAGACGAGTAAGAAAAAATATTGTCTCTGTCTTGCGAGTACACTTATGGCACTATAATATCTCCTACGGAGTTGATAACTACCGACAGCATTCGGTAGTTGTCGCCGTGGTCGAAAATCAGCCGGGACCATATCAATCAATATCGGCTTAGGTGGAGATTTGAACCCAAGATCCACAACTTACCGACCGAGAACGCTAACAACTAACCCAAGTATTCAACTTTCACACTACCTACCTTACTTGAAACTTACATACCTATTGAAGATATCATCAATAACAGTAATCGATAATAGTGGTTACTGGTGGTAGGATTCCTATGCAGGAATCCGTCTAGGTAGGTACAATCCCAGGACCAGTTATTCTGCCGTGAAGTAGTGCCGGTTTAAGGGACACTGAGAGCTAGCGTAATCACTGGGCATATGTCTCAGGGTGACGGGCGCAGTGTGGTGTCACATAGAATGTTCTGCGTTACACAGCATTTGTTATGCCCAGACGTTGCTCTCAGCCGCAGGTGAACGTATTGCTCGTTCCGTCACTACCATCATATAAATAAAAAAACCATCAACGGTACAAACGGTAGCAATCGATTGCATTTGCTTGCGAATAAGTTCATAGAAGTTCTAGATTGGTGGCAAGACTGACAATAATGTAACCGGATAATAGAATCAGGCTTTACTTTGCGGAAGTCCGTTATAATGAAAGAAAGAAAGTTAATTTGTTAAGATCCGTATGTAAAATTTTAAATGGTGTGCATTACCCAGTTTTTGAAGGGCTGCCGATAGGTTCGGCAGAGAAGAATAGCACCTATCTCTTTCTTACTCAGGTGTCGTAAGAGGCGACTATGGTATTTTACGGACACCCTTTATTCGCGCAGAACACCTATATAATATGCACGCTGTCACTACACTGCTCATGGACGCGCAATGGTGATCAAGTTTTTTTTCTCTCGTACCAAATTGGTGGCGACGTGGTTCGCCAACCTCGTTCGTTTCCCCCGGAGTCGAAAAGTGGGCTGTGTGTGGCGTCTGCCTACCACTTTTATGAGAAAAAGGCGTGACTTATGTATGCATGTTTTGAGCACCGCTTGCTCTCACCACACGTGTTTCACTACAAAACGAGGCATTAACAATTGATATTGACTCTACGATAGACAGCCGCCGAGTCGCACGACACGGCGTGTTCCCGACTTCAGTGGTTTGTATTGTCAAGTGATAGTGTGTAGTAGTGGAGGGTATCTGGTGGCGGTTCCCGGTGGCAGTATTAGTTTGCTGGTGCACACTATTGTGGGAGGGAGAGCAGTGCCCTTCAAAAACGAGGTTTTTTTTGTGTGTGAGAGTGAAGTGATGATACGAGCAAAACGTTCACCTGATGGTAAGTTCAACGTCTGCCCGTAACAAATGCTGCACCCTGAGACAAAGGTTCTTAAGTCTCATATGCCCAGTAATTACGCTAGCTCTGTGCCCTTCAAACCGTAACACAGTAATGTTTGCACACTACTGCTTCACGGCAGAATAATTGGCCCTGGAGTGGTAAGGTAAGGTTATTAAGTTAGGCCTGGTAAGGTTATATACACAATTTAAAATTATGTTTGCGGATCTTAGCAAATTAACTTTATTTCCTTCACAATAACATAACCATTTCTAAAATAACCTACCTACTTGTGATGGCGCTAGTTGCGTTGTGACAGAATCCATTATCTCGTTTCACGTCGTTAGCTTCATAAGCGACGGCTAAGAAAATAATTAAACTCAATAACAGCAACACATTTTTGTGCAAAACATTATAATTTGCTTTCAAACTAACTGGAAAATACATAGTATTATACTGGTAATAGGATTTCTAAGCAGGATTCTGGCTAGGTACTTAACACCCTAGGGCCAGCTATTCTCCCGTGAAGCAGTATTATGCAAACATTTCAGTGTTTCGGTTTAAAGAGCACTGAGACCTAGTGTAATTACATGGCTTATGAGGCTGATGAACTGATGTCTAAGGCTGAGGGTCGCAGCGTAGGGTTACACAGAAATGTTCTGGGTGACACAGCAATGGTTATGGGCAGACATTGCACTCACCATCAGGAGAACACTTTCAACTCGTTTAGTCACTTCCATCACCGCCACAAAAAATCCACTGTAAAATAGGCCAGTGTGCAGCAACAAATTATCACCACCAGCCTCTATATACGCAGCACAATACTCTTCTCATAATTATTCTTATTCAAAGAAAAACATTTTTGAATGTAAATGCAAATTCTGCCCGTAAAAAGTCTTGGTGGTACCCTGAAATATCGGTTCGTAAGTCTCATTTACCCAGTACTTGCATTAGCTCTCAGTGCTCTTCAGACTGAAACACAGTAATGTTTGAACTACTGCTTTACGGCAGGATTACTGGCCCTGTGGTATCACCTAGATGGATTCTTGCATAGGAATCCTGCCACCTGTAAAAATAATGAGCAAAGGTCGTTTACGACATAGCTTAAGGGATGTTAGAAAATTACCAATAATATATAGTTACAGTCGATTTGTCGTGATACCCTCCTAATTTGTCATTATCAGACGTCCATTTGCGAAGATTTGTGGTTTATTAAATCTGATGTAATGGCTGGGATGATCCAGAACATGATCACAGACTGCAGACTTCCTGGAGCGACGATACTTCACATCAGCTATATGTTCTCTTACGTGGGTTTTTACTGATCTTTTTGTTTGCCCTATGTAAGGGAGACCACATTCACAATCCAGTTTTTACATTACATTCTAGAGAGATGTTACGTTTGACATATGGTAAAACTGACTTATTTTCTTCGGCGGCTTGAAGAATGTTCCTATGGAAGGTCGCTTCAAGGTATAGCCAAACATGTCTGTGACTACAGAGACATGGTAGGACAGTAGGTACACGCTCGACTGTGACCGGTTTCACTCGGTCACTGCGACGAAGGCGCGGAATTCGAAGCTTGATGTTTTGCAAAACTTGCTTGACGTGCTGAAGCTCGGCGGGCAAGTGTTTCCTGTCACAGATCCCTTCAAATCAGACCAAGGGAGAGCAGAAGGGAGAGCAACCCTGTCAGCATTAAAAAAATACGCTGATATTGCTTCCACCATCGCACATTGCGGCACAGAACAAACTTTTATTGACACCACCTGGATGACTGGCATTGGCACTACAGTGCGCTGTCCCCAGAAATTTTCTGTCACACTCAACCACTTTGTGGAATCTGCTGCCGCTAGCAGTGTCTCCGACCGATACGACTTAGGAACCCACAAGAAAAGAGCCTACTCCTTTCTCGAAGGCCGGCATCGCACCCGGAATTCCTCTGGTAATTCGGATGTTCATAGGCGTAGGTGATTGATTACCATCGGTTGAGCCGCTTGCTCGTTCGCCCCTCTCCTATCAAAAAAAGTGCGACCTTAAATACGGATAATTTAGAGCAGTGATTCCCAAAGTGGTCTATATCGACCCCTAGGGGTCTATGACAACCTGCAAGGGGTCTACGTCAGCGAAAAAAAATTTGGAGGTCCATGAAATGAAAATGGGGGTCCACGATAGTGGATCTCAACACATACACTGATAGTACCTATTTACTTACATCATACTATCTTATAATATCAAAACGTATACATTATTTAAAAAACTACATATGAAGAAACAAAATTTTATTTTGAGTAGTTTTAATATAAATTCAATTAATAAATGTATAAATTAACATGTGTTTTTACTTTAAGTTTTTAACACTAAACTTCACTACAGTTAGAAATTTACAGGAAATCGATATCAGTAGGGGGTCTACCCAACACGGAAAAACATGGCAAGGGGTCTACGACACAAAAAAGTTTGGGGAACTCTGATTTAGAGCGTAATTGGCACAGTTGCTCTACAGTTTTACGTGTATATTTTCATTACGATATTTTTGTCCATCACATAGTTAAGTTTATGTTCCACCCAATTAATGTGAATCCCAGTCATTAAACAATATAATGTGAACATGCTGAAGATGTGTAGGAACAATTTTTCAAGTTGTACAATGTACATATGTAAATACAAAAACAAAATATATATTTCTTTGCACATATAACAATTATCTTTATAAGATAACTACATTACAACTAAATACAAATTTAACTCGCCGTGTGGTAGCGGCTTTTGAATATCTACCACCCCATCTCATCCCATGGGTGTCGTAAAAGTCGACAGTGGGAAAATTAGGAACTAGAAAATGGGCAGCAGCATCTTCCAGGAACATCTGAATAAATAAACTGCGGTTGCCAACCCGCCTGCCAAGCGTGGCAACTATGGCAAGATCCCCCCAAAATGAGAGCTTCAAACTTTTGTGGCAATCTATGGGGGAGGCCTTTGTTCAGCAGTGGACTAGTGATAGGCTGAAGTGATGATGATGATGACAAATTTAAGCGACTAAAAGGTCTGAGCTTATATTTTGCTAATTACTGGATAGGTATTAACTGCGACACTTACATTAAGCTCAGTTTGTCTCGTGAGAACCGTCTATTTAACAAGGGTTTAATTTTTCATTATTATTTTATCGCACGTGGGAGATATGAAACAAGAAACTATTACAATAAACATAAACACTAGCACAATAATCCTTTCAATTTATATACCGCAAATGGAGGCGTAATTGAAGTCAAAAGACAGTAGGTGTCATAAGTATTAACTATATAGACGTTTATGTACCGAGCTTGCGGCATGTTAGTATTGCATATTTCCCTTCGGACTCTGAATTTTACGCAATAAAAATAAATAAAAACCAGCTTCACCTCATCTTCTAGCCCACAAAGTCGTGACAAATTTAAGGCCAAGCATGATTAAATACAGATAGAAGCTTAATATAAAAGCTTACTTTGTAAGTTAAAAGTAATTGTTGAGTTGGGCTTCCCGTTAGAACTATAAATGCTTCTTAAGTTTGTCTCAGCAACAAATAAAATCAATATTTAAAAATAAAAATACCTAGAATGTAAGGTATTTCATTAGAAATAACAATGAAAAGAAATTCAAATTAGTCTGTTTCGAAGTCACGCTTCAAGTGTAAATGGAAAAAAATGTATACGTTAACAGTACTTCAATAGCAATAATAAAGGAAAAGAAACAGAGAAAAGAAATAATTAAAAGATCTGCACACAGATCGATAGGTTCGAAGTTTCGCGACTTACAATCTTATCAAATAGCCATTTTCACTTACTCCTGACAGACGTTATCGTTCAACGAGAATCGATGGTTCTTTTTAATTGATTCCCACTTTTAGTGCCGGACTCTCTACAATCGCCCCTTTGTCTGTTTCTAATCGAAATTCAGGCCAAGTAGGTCAGGCGTTAACGAATTTTTCTTAAAAAGAATACCGGCAACGGTTCGGCCTAGGAAAATAAATATTGTTGCCTAAAATGGCTCCGCGGACTCGAAAAATAAGAGGTAGGTAATTATTTATCGGGGATCAGGAAACGAAACTTTTTCAATGAGACGATCTTCACATTGTGATAAATTTTAACACAATAACGTAGAATCGAGTTATAATAATTGATAATATACTTTTACTGATGGTAGGATTCCTATGCCAGAATCCATCTGGATAGGTACCACCCCAGGGCCAGATATTCTGCCGTGAATCAGTACTGTGCAAACATTACTCTGTTTCAGTCTGAAGGGCACTGAGAGCTAGCGTAATCACTGGGCATATGAGACTTAAGAATTAATGTCTCAACGTGACGGACGCAGTGTGGTGCTACACAGAAATATTCTGAGGAATACAGCATCTGCACTTACCATCAGGTGAACGTTTTACTCATCTCTTTACTTTTTCAAATAAAAAAAAATATGTTAAGTTTGTCCAATCTCATCATCAGTCAGTATGAACATAAAAGCTTTTTTCACAGAAGAAAGTGACGAGTAAAACCTCACAAGTATGTGTAACGTCTGACGATGATAAATGCTGTGTCACCTAGAATACTTTTGAGTGGCACCATAATGCATCCGTCACTGAGACATCAGTTCTTAAGTCTCATATGCCCAGTAATTACACTACCCCTTCAGACCCAAACACATTAATGGTTGCACACTACTACTTTACGGCAGAATAACTCGCCCTTATGTGGTAGCTACTTAGATGGATTCCTACATAGGAATCCTACCATCAGTTATTTAATTATGTACCACATAACTTTAATCATTGGAAAATTAATTAAGTTTCATTTACGATAAAACTAATATTTACATATTTTTTTTAAATAGTTCGTTTGAAGAACAGAACTGTTCAAAGTTTTAATAATATATTAAAAAAAAAATTGCTGTTTTGTACTTATAACAAGCTAAAATCTTATTTCTGAACACATTTGGCATATTAATAATGGAACAAAATCGTATCTCAGAGGAGAAAAAGTTTAATCGACACATGGAACCGCATGCCGGCGCTTGCTAAGCTTTGCCACTCCTAGCAATTTCACACTTAAGCGCTAATAACACTGTCCTGAATTCAGAAACGTGATAAGGAGTTAGAAAAAGAAAGCAGATCTTGCTTCTGATTACACCTTACTAAATTTAGTTACTGAATCAGTTTGTAGTTAAATGCGACGGTGTTGGACGTGTCGATTGAGAGGCCCAAGAGTGGCTCCAGTACTGTCCACACACCAAAAAATTGGCTTTGCCGTAGCTCTGGATGCCGAATCAATTAAAATAAAAGGAAAAACACGGGTAAAAGAATATTTATTGCTGCGCGAAAAGCTAGCAATTTCGCACATTATTAGCTTAAGAACCAGCATTTTAGAAATTATCTACGAATTTAGTAGTGGTTGGATTCCTTTGCAGAAATCCGTGTAGGTAGGTACCAACCCAGGGCCAGTTATTCTGCCGTGAGGCAGTAGTGTGCAAACATCACTGTGTTTCGGTGTGAAGGGCACTGAAAGCTATCGTAATCACTGGGCATATGACACTAAAGAAGTTGTGTCAGGGTGACGGGCGCAGTGTGGTGCTAAAAAGATATTTATTTATTTATTTATTTAAGGTTCACCAACAGTTGTTACACTGATACAATTTACATAAACATTGTTGTAAACAAATATAAGTAATAGCACAACCAATTGTAGGTAAACACCGCATGCACATTAAAACCAGAAACAAAATTCTATTACAACTAAAAGAAGTAATCGTAAATTAATATTTAGTAATAAATATTCTGTGTAACACAGCATCTGTTATGCGCAGATGTTGCACTTACCATCAGGTTAACGTTTCCTCGTCTCGTCACTTTATTAAAAAAAAATGGATTCAAAATTTTTAGATATATTAATTAATCTTGCAACGTCATATATTAAAAAAAATGCTATCCTACGAGACACTCTTACTGCAAAACAAAGATAAGTTTTAACATTGCGATTTCTTGCAAAGGGAAACTCATATCCAGACTTAAAATTCAGTACTTTAATATTCTCTTTTTTTTTAATACCTCTGGTATCGAAAACTATTCCTGAATGTTAGGCTATTTATGCATGTCTGGAACAATGACGATCGCGTGGCGTAGTGGTTTAAGTACCTGACTTCTACGCCTCTGGTCCTGGGTTCGATTCCCAGTCGGAGCCAACATTTGTGCAAAAACACAAATTGTTACATTTCGACTCAGGCTGTGTTATAAATGTGAAATTATGTATGTAAAACGCACCCACGATACTGGAAGAAATCTTACTGTGGGGCGTCGTTTTTATAGGAAAAAAAAAAACACTTGAAAATTATATTTTACTAACATTATATTTTTGTCATACATGTTCCAAAGATAGGGTATATTTAAAGTTCAGTAATATTAATAAGTATTTCTTCTATTTTATAAAAGCGTTGTCACTTAGAACTTTCGAATGGAAAGTTCTAAAGTTGTCGATAAGCAACATCGATTCATAAATCTCATATGTCCTCTAATTACACTGGCTTCAGTTCCATCCATACCGAAATAGTGATGTTTACACACCACTTTTAAACTTCAGATAAAATTTAAATTACGTTTGGCAAACGAAATTTAAATTTCTTACCGTCGAAGAATAAAGAATTTGCATTTTATTTCACTCACTCGTCTTTTTCTTTCTGTATCTAATGTAAAGGAATAATGTCAGAGGTATACAGAGGTTGGATGCAGTAACAGAGACAACCTGACTCAAAAAACTATATTTTTTCCAAATAGGATCATGGCCACATGACCATAAAGTTGGCTAAGCCAGCTGCTAAGCTTCACGTTCATTGCGTTGTAATATTAATAGTAATAAATCAAATAAAAACAACATTATAATTTTGATCACCTGAGCACAACTGTAAACTAAACTATGTTACACATTTATACTTGGCGGAGTAATTTAAATACCTAAGTTTAATTAACTAAAGTAAGACAACCAGCACAATAATGTTGAGTTCCAACTGATTTACTCGGCAGATATTCGCAGATTTCGTAGACCGCAAACGAGCCAGTGGATATAGATAAAAGGTTATTTATAGCCCACGATATTTTGTACCCTTTTAAAATCCCGAACTCAATGTGCAACATGCTCATGTTTGACCATTACAGTTAATCTACGATAGATTTAATAACTGCACATAATTTAAATAAAACTACTTTTTTACGGATTTTATCGCGTTTAATTTTGAATTATTTTTACCCGACGTTTCGGACTCGTAGATCGGACTAAAAATAAAAATAATAATAATTAAAAGCTGAAGGTACTCCGGGTTAACTATGACATCGGGACAACTGTCACCTCAGTCCCCCCGTGACCATGGGTGCTGTAAAGCATCCGAAACGTCGGGTAAAAATAATTCAAAATTAAACGCGATAAAATCCGTAAAAAAGTAGTTTTATTTAAATGTGTAATATTCGCGTAAATAAAAGAAAACATTAACTGCACATAATTTTACCAGCACTTCATGTTTAACAACCAAATCAAGTTATTCTTATTCTTCGTTTATAAAAATGAAGTTAATATCACTAGGATTTGGATTTCTTCTTTATCGTTGGTGCTTTTATAAACGTAAACTGTACTTACCCCAAACTCGGGAATACTTTCTGTTGGTCCTCCAAATTATTTATTCTACGCGGGATTCATAACTCGCAATCTGAAGCGCAGAAACTAATCGCTTGCAAATTGGCATGTTCCCTGGTTTAATTAAACAGAAAAGTCACACCTTGATGCCAGATTTGCACTTTGATAAGTTTTTTTTTTTTTTCTTTTAAAAACGAAGCCCCAAAGTAGGATTTCTCCTGTGGCGTGGGTGCGTTTTACAGACATAAATTCCACATGCACAAACACCCAGACCCGGAACAACTATATGTAGGCCATACAAATATTTGTCCCGTGCGGGAATCGAACCCGCGACCCGCGTCGCAAAAGCCAAGGGCTTAGCCACTGCGCCAACCGAGCCGACTAAGTGCACCTCTGCAGTAGCTTTTTATAGGAGAAAGGGACACGACTAGCAAAACGTTGAACTGGTGGAAAGTCCAACGTCCGCCCATTACTGTGTCACCAAATTCGAATTCTTTATTTGCTAAAATGTTTTGCAAAGAAATATGTGTGGCATATCACTGCGCCCGTCCCCTAAGACATCAGTTCTTAAGTTTCACACGCTTGTATAGGAATCCTACCACCAGTAATCCGGTGGGTAGATAGATGTTACATAGATACTTGCCAACTGGTCAGCAGATATCTATCTAACACCTCGCTGGTTGTTTGATGTAATCCAGACCTTCCGGTCGGGACGGAATAGCTTCTGGAACATTCCGTATACTTCTTCTAGTTTTCTAACTTCAACCTCTAGCAGGATTTAATTCGTCGTCGTCGTCGTCGTCGTTTCAGCCTATAACAAGTCCACTGCTGAACATAGGCCTCCCCCATAGAAAGCCACAAAAGTTTGTCGCTCTCATATTGGAGGGACTTTGCAATAGTTGCCACGCTTGGCAGGCGGGTTGGCAACCGCAGTTTATTTATTCGGTTGTTCCAGGAAGATGCTGCTGCCCATCTCCTGGTTTTAATGTCCCTCTGACGACTTTTACGACACCCACGGGATGGGGGGGGGGGGGTAGATACTCTTAGGCCGCTATCACACAAAAATATATTATGCACTATCAACCTAGTGCTAATTTGTGTGGATACGTTATTCCAGCTTCATTGCAATATTGACAAGAAGGTGAAATTGTCCGAGGATACTAAACATCACGATACAAACTCACAAACTCATGGCTGCTGTGTTCTGAAACCATTTTAGATGGATAACTTTAGTAATACGTCCGGAGCATGATACGAATACAGTTATTCTTATAACAAGAAATATTATTTATTTACATTATGATATTAAGTAAATAACGAGCGCACTGTTCATCTAACAGCCACTTCTATTCATCATTGCAGTGTCAATCACAACTTTGAGTTCCAAACTCTTTAATAGCACTGCATTGAGCTCGTCCGCTAGATACGTCAATTAATGTAGACTTATTTTTCTAGAAATTTTACTATGTTTGGTGCGCTTGAAATCGGAAGACAGTATTAGATAGTAAAAGACAGCAAACTACTGTTTGCTGCCGAAATAGCTAGCACTGTAGTGGTTCCTAGACATAACTTGAATAGATATCAAAACCATAAATATCTGTTTTATGAATAGCTGGTTTCATTAGGCTTTGAAATCAAAGGTAATCTTAACTTTTTTAGCTTGAGGTTAGAAGAGAAATTGTCCAGTTTTCAATGACAAATATTATTAGATGGCAATTCTTTGGTTTGTAGGCGGTAACAAGGCAAGTCTATGCATGCTTTCACGATAACGTACCCGAGCAAAGTAAAATGCTAAATTTTTTAGACGATTAAAAATCTTAACATAGACAATAATTTGTTAAGATATATGAGATCGATCAACAACTTTGTGAGTTAAACATTCCATTAATGTTGCCAATACTTGAGAAATTTGGGTACAAGTCTAAAAGTGCCTTAAATGAGGTAAATTAAACTGTTGGCCTTTATTTGAATCACTCGACGCCATTATTTCTCCTTAACAAAATTAAAGATATTTTAATTTTGCAAGTTGCATTAGTAAAATGATACTAATCGTATCGTAGTCGTAATCGTGACGTGAGACTTAAAAAGTATTTCATTATATTCAACGATATCTAATGGCCGGTTGGGTGATATTAAGTTTAGCTGTTAATTTACTATTGATTTGTTAGTTAGCGAACTGAACTAGCGATGTAATAATTAAAAGATAAATTTTAAATTAAAACTAAATTACACGAATCAAAACCGTTAAAATTTTATTTAATAATGTTAATATCATGCCTTGCAAAATGATCACCATCTATATATTTTTTAAGTGTATTATGTTTCAAGTGTCATTCTTACCTTTTAATTTTGTTTTTATGTATGTCGCACATTTAAAAAAAAATTCCTGAGGTCGAAGAAAGGTGACTCGGAATAATATATTTGGTTTAATAAGCGCACAGAAATATTATCGGAGCTTTTCTGCAAATAAAACACGAGGGAAATAAAAAAATAAAATATAACAAGCTAATAAAGCGAAGTGCGTAATACCAATTCATTGTTTTCACAATGAAGACACATCGCGTTATCCGTTCCCTACCCTGTAAGGCGTAAGCGTGACATGGGTAAACCCTTTTTCTTCATAACAGGAGCACACTTTCGGTGTAATATTTCATATTTAAAAGCAATATCATATTTTTCCTGCGGGAGCGACCTTGGTTACACTTTGGTTACATTCTGTGAGAATTCATGTCACGATTTTTCAATATTACCCTGTGACCGTTTTCTGTATCTGGAGTGTCATTTATGGCACAGACGGTCTGCGGATATTATTTTATTTCTATATATATATATATATATATATGTATAGTTAATCATACGTTTCCAGGAACTAATTCACATATTAAGTTATATATTCACCGTGGGGAGGCGGAATTAGAGATTTCTAAAAATGGCGAAATAAAAAGGCCAGTAAAATCGCATGCGCAATCGAGGCCGAAATTTGTGAAATAACACAAATTTTTAATGATTCTTGGGTCTTTTTTTTATTGGATAAAGTGATGAAAGGAGCAAAACGTTCACCTGATGATAAGTGCAACGTCTGCCCATAACAAATGCTGTGTCACCCAGGAAATTTCTGTGTGACACCACACTGTGCCCATCACCCTGAGACATAAGTTCTTAAGTCTCATATGCCCAGTGATTACGCTAGCTCACAGTGCCCTTCAAACCGAAACACAGTAATGTTTGCACACTACTGCTTCACGGCAGAATACTGGCTATACTGTACTCGTGAACTTTGTCTGTAGAACGCACTCATTCTACAATTTTTTAACAAGAAACTTTTTTTATTTTGATGTGTATGTGTGTATAGGAAGCGTATCCAGGTAATTTCCATGTTTTTTTAATTTTTAATTTTAAAAAAATAAAAAAAATTGACGGTGGTATTTTTTTATTTTTTAGATTTATGATCTGTTCATTATTAATTTACAATGATCTGCATGACGCGTACACTATAATTCCTATCAAGAATCTATCTAAGGCAGGTACCACCGCAGTGCTATTTATTCTCCCGTCAAGCAGTAGTGTGAAAACGATGTTTTGTTTCGGTCTTAAGGGCACTGTTAACTGGTGTAACCATATGGCACTTAAGAACTGATGTCTCTAGCGCAGTGTAGTGTCTTTGTGGCCAAGAGATTAAGAATAAAACATGGATTCAGATTCTGGGTGACTAATTAATTGTTATGGACATTCGTTGCACTCTCCATCAGGTTATTTGTTATTCTCGTCACTTTCTTCCCTAAATATGCACAATGACCTATCCCTTGATTAGTAGCACCGACAATGATATTTTTTATGATCATATTTCCCATCCCCAAAGCCGTGGTAGCTCAGGGGCCTGGTGCTCGCCTTTAATTTCATAGTAAGCGAGTAACCTGGGTTCGATCCCCGGTGCCAGCACCTCTAAAATTGTTCTACAATTTTAAGTGCTGATTTACCACGTGCTTAGCGGTGAAGGAAAACATCGTGAGGAAACCTGCATGTCCGAGGAATAGAAATATTTCGAAGACATGTGAAGTCCGCCAGCCCGCATTGGAGCAGCGTGGCGGATTCTGCCTAGCTCCTAAACCCTCTCAGAAATGAGAGGAGGCCTGTGCTCAGCAGTGGGATATTTATAGGCTGAAACTTTACTTTCTTTTTTTTATATTTCCCATTGTTGGGTAAAGGTCTCTCTCCATTTCATGGTATTTATTATTCATCGTATTAGTGATGATATGATGAAAAAGTCAACAGGGGGAAAACAAAAACCTGGAGATTGGCAGCAGCATGTTCTTGGAAAATCTGAATAAATAACTTAGTTATGTTAAGGTCAAGGTTTTAAATGTTGTGGATCCGGATCGCGACATCACCAAGCGGCTCCAACGGAAGACCAGCGCTGGTTGTCTACAGTATATGCTGAGTTGGGCGATTGTTGCCAATTTCTGACTATAGTTACTGGTGGTAGGATTCCTTTGCAGGAATCCGACTAGGTAGGTACCACCCCAGGGCAAATTATTCTGCCGTGAAGCAGTAGTGTGCAAGCATTACTGTGTTTCGGTTTGAAGGGCACTGTGCGCTAGCGTTATCACTGGGCATTTGAGACTTAAGAACTGATGTCTCAGGGTGACGGGCGCAGTGTGGTGTCACACAGAAATGTTCTGGGTGACACAGCATTTGTTTTGCTCGTTTCGTCACTTTATACAATAAAAAAAATACATTTCTACCATTTGAAGCGTTAAGTAAGTTGTACGTTCTTTGATGTGATAGCTGTCGTAAAAAAAGATTAGGTTTCTTTTCTTTCTTTATTTGAATTTTAAAGAAAACTATTCCCCACGCTGGTATTGGTATTGTATGTGCGTTTTACAGTTTTACGTACATTTCGCACGACCAGGCCCGAAAACCAACCAAATTTGTGGTAGCGGCATAAGAGTATCTACCACCCCATCTCATCCCATGGGTGTCGTGAAAGTCGACAGTAGGAAAATAGGAACTAGAAGATGGGCAGCAGCATCTTCCTGGAACATCTGAATAAATAAACTGCGGTTGCCAACCCGCCTGCCACGTGTGGCAACTATGGCAAAATCCCCCCAAAATGAGAGCTACAAACTTTTGTGGCAATCTATGGGGGATGCCTATGTTCAGTGGACTAGTGATAGGCTGAAGTGATGATGATGATGATGACACCATTGTTCGCTCCGGCTGAGTTTCGAACCCAGGACCCGCGACGTAGAAGTCAGGTACTCTGACCACTGCGGTTCTGAATGGTGTACTGAACTGAAATGAAGACCACGACACGTGTTGCACCTCAAAACGAGGTCAACTGATATTGACATCACTAAAGGCGGCTGTCTTTAGTGATGTCAAAATTATTAAATTATTCCATTGTGGTTGTATACTGCGTTTACCGTGCGTTCATTTGTAATTGATATATTTGCAAATAACAGGTGCAAAATACTACCATAAAAGGGCTAATATCCGGTATTGGATAATGGTAACGCTGTGTAGATAATTGAAGTAATAAATTAATTTTGAACCATACACTGTCTGATATTGGTACAGCTTTCCGTTTGTAAATAGCTTTTTAATTTATATCAAACGTAAGGAAGTTAATTTGTAAATCGCATGCAAAATATAAAACGGTGTATTTAACCTAGTTTTTGAACAGCCATGGCGGCTGTCTTTAGTGATGTCAATATAACTTGACCTCGTTTTGAGGTGCAACACGTGTACACCATTCAGAACCGCAGTGGTCAGAGTACCTGACTTCTACGCGGCGGGTCCTGGGTTCGAAACTTTTTTTTATTTGACAAAGTGACGAATCGAGCAAAACGTATGCCTGATGTTAAGTGCAACGTCTGTCCATAACAAATGCTGTGTTACACAGAACATTTCTGTGTGACACCACACTGCACCCGTCACCCAGAGACATGAGTTCTTAAGTCTCATATGCCCAGTGATTACGCTAGCTCTTAGTGCCCTTCAAACCGAAACACAGTAATGTTTGCACACTACTGCTTCACGGCAGAATAACTGGCCCTGAGGTGGTACCTACCTAGACGGATTCCTGCATAGGAATCCTACCACCGGTAAAACAGCCGGAGCCAACATTTGTGCTAAAACACAAATTGTTAGTTTTCAGGTCTGGTTGTGTTGTGTTTGTCCTCGTGGTTCTGAGACTGCATCCTAGCCTACCTCCGATCTTATCGAATCAGCCGTTTATCGGGCTCGGTTAGGTTGGGACGACTGAGTGCCTTAGTGTTTGCGCGTACACTTGTGGCACTATAATATCTCCTGCGCAGTTGATGGTTCTCGACAGTATTCGGAAGTTGTCGCCGTGTTCGAAAACGGCAAAGAGAACATCATCAATATTAATATGAGCAGACTCTACATTTTCCTCCTTTCATCAGGTGAACGATTTGATCTCGTTATAACAAAATTAGTTAATAGAATCAGGCGTTACTTTGCGGAAATCCATTACAATAAAGGAAAGTAACTTAATTTGCTGAGATCCGCATGCAAAATAAAAAATGGTGTATTTTACCTAGTTTTTCGTTTTCTCTTTTTGAACAGCACCACCCAAAGGGCAGGTGGTGCTTTTCAAAAACTCAATAGCGTACACAAGCAAACTAATATCGTTAACTGGAAACTTAATAGATATCCTGCACTTCCACCACTAACCTAGGTAAGTAATATACGCCATTGAAGTTGAGACCACGACACGTGTTGCACCTCAAAACGAGGCATTATCAAGTGATATTGACTTAATTATTGCCTGACTACAGACAGATCAATTGTTAGATTTGGACATTCATAAGAGCTTTTTTTTGGACTGGATTTGGATAGGATAACTAGACGTGACGAGCATACCACCATTCACCTGATGGTAAGTTCAACGTCTTTCCATAACAAATGATGTGTCATCCAGAACATTTCTGTGTGACACCACACTGCACTCGTCAGCCCATCAGTTCTTAAGCCTCATATGCCCAGTGATTACGCTAGCTCTCAGTGCCTTTCGTATCGAAACACAGTAATGTTTGTGCACTACTACCTCACGGTAGTATACCTACCTATACGGATTCCTGCATGGAATTCCTACCACCAGTAATTGAATAAAGAAATTTTGACTTAGACTCTGAACTATGTTTGTGACGTTAAATGAAGTAAAAAGGGATAGTAAGCCAGAAAGCTAGCTGTTGTGGTGGCTTAAGAGAATGTACCACTCTATTTTATCCCGTAGGTGTCGTAAAATTATATATACAGACACGCCTTTTTCTCATATAAGGGGTAGGCAGAGGCCACTTACGTAGCCCACTTTTCGCTTTCGCGGGAAAGGAGACGTGACCGGCCATTTTGGTACGAGACAAAAATTCTTACTTTCCATTGATTTCCCAAGAGCAATATAATGACAGCATTGCATATTATGGTATTATTATGCACGAATAGAGCATGTCCGTACAATACCTAAGTCGCCTCTTGCGACACCTCGGTAGGAAAGAGGTAGATCGACAGAGAGAAATTAAAAAGCAGGAGATAGGCCGCGACATCTTCCTGGAACATCTGTAGATAAACTGCGCTTACCACCCGCGTACCAAGCGTTGCAACTATGCCGAAATCTCCACAAAATGTGAGCTATAAACTTCCGTGCCAATCTGTCACAAAAGGCCTTTGGTAACAGTGGAATGGTGATGGGCTGAAATCATCATGACGAAGCCAGAAAGGTAGAACCTGTAAATCTGCTGAGTAGGTCTTTGACTTATTTTTTGAGAAGGAAGCCGGGAGAAGTCCACCACGAAACTCCAGTGCAGGGTTTCGGACAAACGTCTTTTAAAATTACAGTCGAGCAGTAGATAAATAAGCACTTAAAGTTCAATTAACAATTTCAATTCGATTTGAACCCAGGTCACGTCAAGGTATTATGAAACTTATCGAGTGCCCGGGTTTTGAGCTGAGATAGCTGAATAAATTAAATGTTGCATAATTATATGTTACATAATTTTATTAACTATATTTTATAAACTTATATAGTTTAGAATACTAAATATGCTTTTCAGTTTTTACAAAAAAATATTCTTGCAGATTTAGTGTTTAACAGGCAATAAATAACAGCGAGCATATTTCTGGCTCAATGTTATAAGAATCTACTGTGACAAAAGTACTGTGTGCTAAAAATGGCATAGCATCTAAAATCTGAACATTAAAAAAAAATCGAAAAATTTGTAACAGTGTAAGAGGTGTAAATATCAATCAGCGAATATTTCATGGCGTGAAAATTTACTCATGCCGTGAAAGTAAACGGGGAAACAATTACTCTAGTTTCATTTACTTCTCTATATCAGCAGAAATAGTGACAAAATAAATTTCTGAAATAAATAATGATTGCAACAAAACTGAATGTTATAATTTTGACAAATATGTTAATTCAGATAATGATCATAGAGACGTTCCCACTGAATCAGAGACCAGTAAAATCCATAAGTGGACAACAACAATCAACCTTATTTAATCGACTTAAAGGACATTTTAGAGTTTCAAGTGGAAAGACAGTACCTGGAATTGGTTCCGCAGACAATAACAGAAAGCAGTTCAGTTGCAAGGCAATGATGCGCAATAATGTCGCGTATGGCAGAACGTGCATTCCTGCGACACCAGATGTGGTCCTTCTCGTTGATAAGAAAACAACAACGAGTACAGAAGCTCCAAAAATATTGGCCAGTTTACCAAAGTGCAATAACCTCGCTGCGTGCCGTGTGTATTCGTGGGATAAATAAATTATAGTTTTAGGTTAAATTTGTATTATATAAATCGCTTCGAAATAATTTAAAAAATATTTCAAGATTAAAGAAGAGAAATTAATGTGCTGCTTATTTGTGATAATACATACATACGCGTCACGCCTTTTTTCCATATAAAGGGTGGTCTGTGGTAGGATTTCTATGAAGGAATCCGTTTAGGTAGGTACCACCACTGAGAGCTAATGTAATCATTGTGTATGCGAGACTTAAGAACTTTTGTCTCAGGGTGACTGGCGCAGTATGATGCCACACAGAATTCTTTTTTTTGTTTTTTTTTTTCATGTGGCAACCCGTTGAGCAACTTCAAAAAATTTTGCTCCCGTAAATATTTTAAATTTTAATATTGTAAATCATAACTATCCACCTCAATTTTGTGTTCTCATCACTAATATTTTGTTAATATTGTGGACTGTGAGTAAATAAACTAAAGTAGCTTATAGTTATAAACAAAATTGTGAAAGTTTACAAACCTAACTGACAGGTAACGAACATAATTTAAATTTTGTAATTCATTTGTCTCCCATTTCTATACAAATAAATAATTAATATTGTTATTCTGCTTTGGGCTTCTTTTTGAGTTGTTTATTGATAATTCAATTTGAGGTTGACTAACACAGCATATTTAGACCTTGCTCACTCTGCTACTTGTTATTATCTCTTTGGTTTCTTATATTATTTACAATAAATAATAAAATGAATACCCGCAACGCCAAGGCGCGCCAGTTGGAGAACCAACTTCAACTTGCGCTCCAGGAACTTAAGGCATCCAAGGAGCAATGTGAGCAATTACTTAAAGAAAGGGATGACAATGAAAATGAAGTTGTAGTAATAATTAATAAAAATACTCAACTTAAACATGATATGGCAAGCCTGCATAATGAGTATTTAAGTATATTAACAGAAAGGGATCAGCTACAGAGAACTGTCACTGAGCTTGAACGGTACAGCAAGGAGTATGAGGAAGCCCTCAGTCTTATTGCTGCATTGCAACTACAGCTGCATGAGGCACAGAACCAAATAGCAAAGTTAAGCAACAATTTACATAACTTAAAAGCCTCACAGGCTCAGAGTCTGTTCGATGAGCTGGTCGATTGCACATCTATACAGCAGTCTATAGAGAAGTCTCCTAGAATTTCACAAACATTTGCAACAATAGATTTAACAGAAGAGGACTCTTTAACTTCAAGATCAGCAGAAAAAATCACATGCAGTAAGAATAAACTAAAGAAGTATGTAAAAATTAACAAATTCATTAAAAAAACTCAAAAATTAATTAAAAACAGAATGAATACTAAAAACTATGTTAATTTATGTAAAGAAAAGCAGGATTTAATTGGAAAAGTAAAACAATATTCAATTGAGGTGGATAACATTAAAACATGTTATGAGGCTGACATAGAATGTCTGAATATAGAAATACAATCACTACATAGTTCGCTTGATGTTATGACTAGTAAATATAAATCTACACAAAAAGAGATTAAGGAGTACATGCTGGCCATGGATGAGCTGGTTAGCTTATGTAAATATAACGAAGACCGTTTTGAGTCATTGACAAAAACTCAATATGAGTGTCCGCAATCAATGCCAGTTCTTTCAGGGACAGTGTGTGTTAACAATGTAACAAATGATAAATACTCTTTATTGACAGCTGAACTCTGTGACAGTCCCATAACAAACACAATTGAAAAAAAAATTAAATGTAATAATAGTAAGAACAATGTTATTGTTTTTAGTGATGAATTGGGAAAAAATATAGGAACATTATTAAATAATTTTTTAAAAGGACAACAAGTTACCAATTATTGCATGCCAGGAGCATCATTTAATGACATATTAAATAAAATTTTAGTAGGTACTTATTGTCCTAATACTATATTAGTGTTATTAATAGGGAGAAGGGGCAATGTTAACAGGAAACAATTATTGCAGTACTATGAATATTTAAACAATTTAAATGTAAGCAAAATTATCTTGTTTACATTGCCTTACATTCGGGGTATGCCACATGAAAATAATATAAGATATGAATTAAATTTATTATGGAATAATATAATATGTAACAATAATTTAAATTTGACATGTAATTCTAATAATGACAAATTCCATTTAATTGACATAAATAATTTATTCAGAAATATTTTAACTAATGATAGGTATTACCTATCCAAATATATATTAAGACTGGTAGCAAATGCGCTATATTATTGTTTATTTTTGAATACAGCCAAGAATTTGGCTATAAATACATCTGCTTTTATTGAGCAGTCTCATTGTTTGACATTAAATTTGGAATCAGTTCCAAATAATTTAAATTAAGTAAGAAGACAATAGAGGAAATCTCTAGCAATAATTTTGACATTAATAAATTAAGACAGTCATATGTAAATAATTGTACCACTTTAGAAAGTCTTAATAATAAAGATTGTATCCACCTGGTGCATCAAAATATACAGGGAATTTTAGGCAAAGAATTAGAAATTGAATTATTTTTAAATAGCAATCATATTCATATTATGTGTATAACTGAACATTGGCTTAAAGATTATAATGTAATGTTTAATTTTAGTAACCACCAGGTGGTTAGTTCTTTCAATAGAGAAAAAGTTTTACGTGGTGGCTCTTTAATACTAGTAAATAAATCATTGCGATTCAAAGAACGTAAAGATATCGTGAGCCTCTCTGTTGAGAGAACTATAGAAATGGCCTGTGTTGAGCTTGAGCACCTCATAGTTGTCAGCGTTTACAGACCCCCATGTGCTTCATATGATGATTTTGAAAAAAGTATGGAAGAAGTTTTAATTAAACTTAATAAACAGAACAAACCTGTTGTCATATGCGGAGACTTTAACATCAACCTCCTAGAAGCTTCTTCCATCACTGTTAAATTTATTTCTTTGTTGCAATCATTCAATTTAGTTAACATGTTTTTAGAACCAACGCGTATTACTGGATCTAGTGCAACTTGTATAGACAATATTTTTACAGATGTTAAGCCTTTGCACCGATCCATAATTCACAAAATAAGTTCTGATCATTCCGGACAGTTAATATCGTTACCTTACATATTATGTAAAAAAACAAATAATAAAAAAAATGTGTTTGTTCCTGTAAATAAGTATCGTTTGGAGAAGTTTAGAAGTAACGTTAATAAAAAACTACTATTACTTCCTTATAATAATAATACTGACTATTTATATGAAGTATTGTTTAACCTGCTGAGCAAGGAATTTGATTCTATTTTTACTTCTAAAACTATCTCCTTGAATAGTCGCAAGACGTTTAATGAATGGGCGACAGTAGGAATCCACAGAAGTAGGCAAAGATTGTATGAACTTTACAATGAAAGATCATACAATCATAGTAACACATTTAAGGAATATGTTAAAAATTATTCAAAATTATTTAAAAAAGTATGCTCTGAAGCCAAGTCATTACACTTGAGCAATAAAATAAAGAAAGCATCAGATAAAATCAAAATGACTTGGAGTATTATTAATAGTGAAACCGGGAAAGTCAAGGACCGAAACCATGATTACAAAATTAATTTTAACAATAAGCTAGTGACATCTGATCAAGATGTTGCTACAGCCTTTGAAAAGTTTTTTAGTGATATTCCAATTTCCATAACCAAGCCATTAAATTCTTCTCCTACTGCCGCTGAGACATTACTCAAACAAAATGTAACTTCTTGTACAAAAGATTTTAAATTCGATATGGTAGATGGAAATGACATTCTTAATACTTTTAAAAGTATTGATTGTAAGAGAACCGCGGATCTATGGGGTATGTCCGTGGAAGTTAGTGCGTCTATTATAGATATAATTGCACCTCAATTAGCCATAATTTTTAATTCCGGTATTGCATTTGGTGTGTTTCCTGATTTGATGAAACATAGTAAAATCATACCTTTATTTAAATCTGGTAGTACATCGGACCCTGCTAACTTTAGACCTATTTCTGTACTACCAACATTAAGTAAAATTTTTGAAAAAATTATACTTAATCAAATGTTAAAACATTTCAATTTAAATAAATTGTTTCACAAAAACCAATTTGGCTTTACGAGGGGTCGTTCTACAACCGATGCAGGTGTTGAACTTATTAAGAATATATTCGAAGCCTGGGAGAGTTCGCGGGATGCCTTGGGTGTTTTCTGTGATCTTTCTAAGGCCTTCGATTGCGTTGATCATGAAACACTTATCAGGAAACTACATCACTACGGTGTAAGAAATTCTGCACTTCAACTTCTAATTTCATATTTGAGTAATAGAACGCAGACAGTAGTTATCAATAGCAGGAGTTCTTCCGGATCAGCAGTATCTATGGGTGTCCCGCAGGGTTCGATTCTCGGCCCATTTCTATTTCTTATTTACATTAATGACTTACCTTACCTAGTAGGGGACAACCATGATATAGTGTTATTTGCTGATGATACATCTTTGATTTTTAAGATAAAACGTCAACTTTTATTATATGACGAGGTGAATAATGCTATTTCAAAATTAGTACATTGGTTTAATGTTAATAATTTGCTTTTAAACGGCAATAAAACAAAATGTATTAAATTCACAACACCAAATGTTAAACAATTAGATGTAAATGTGCTTGTGAGTGGGGAAGAGTTGAGCCTTGTGGATACTGCTGTCTTTCTTGGAATAACTCTTGACGCAAAACTTCAATGGAGCCCCCATATATCTAAACTAGCAAGTAGACTTAGCTCTGCAGCTTATGCTGTAAAAAAAATTAGGAATTTGACTAACGTTGAAACTGCTAGATTGGTTTATTTTAGTTATTTTCATAGCATAATGTCTTATGGTATTTTGCTATGGGGAAATGCAACTGATGTTGAAGTGATTTTTGTTTTGCAAAAGAGGGCCGTAAGAGCTATTTATAATCTTGGCTCTAAAGTGTCTCTTAGGGATAAATTTAAAGAAATTAATATCTTAACCTTGGCCTCTCAATATATATTTGAAAACGTTTTGTATGTACACAAGAACATAAACCAGTTCACTAAAAAAAGTGATGTTCATAATGTGAATACCAGGAACAAGCACAAATTAATTATGCCAGTTACCCGACTTCACAGAGTCAGTAACTCTTTTATGGGGCAATGTATACGTTTTTACAACAAAATCCCAGAAAGTGCTAAAAGTCTTTCAATCAAAAAGTTTAAATTTTATATTAAACAAAGACTTCATAAAAAGGGTTATTATAATATTAAAGAATACATAGATGATGATAACCCCTGGGAATGAGGTGATCGCCGCCAAGCCATTTCTACATCTTTATAATACAGCTATTGTAATACAGTTATTGTACATTATTTTAAAAATGACTTAAAAAAAAAAAGCCCGCTGGGTTTCTTACTGGTTCTTCCCAGGACAGAGGCATTTTTGCGAACCAGTGTAGCTTAAAAAAAAAATGACTTTCAATAAGTACTATGTAAATAGTCTATATTGAATAAAAATTTATTCTATTCTATTCTATTCTATTGTTATGGATGACACAGCATTTGTTAAGTTTAGACGTTGCACTTACCATCAGGTGAACGTTTCCATCCAGTAAAAAAAGAAACACGTCCTTAATTTTTCCCTCCCGCACGAAGCGAGACGTGACGGGTGGCGAATCACGTCGCCGCTATTTTGGTACGAGTTTAAATTCTTGCTCTCTATTGCATTTCCAAGAGTAGCTAGCCATCGGTACCGCAAGCAGTCGCTTAACCAAAGGCCTTTCCCCATGAAAAATCAATGCCACAAACACGAGAAAAATCACAATAAAACCACACCCGAAAATCCAAAATTGTTGTATATACAAAATAGAAATATTGACCCCGGGTGGGAATCGAACCCAGGACTAGCGGCTTGGATGCCAGGTACTCGGACACGGCCACGGGGTCATCCGCCAAAACTGACATGAAGATGTTTAATATTGAAAGTCAAAAATTCAGATACGCGTAGGATTTAAAATGGTATAGTAAATTGAAATATGATGTTCTCCTAGCCGATTTCGACCACGGCGACAACTGCCGACTACTGTCGAGCGCCATCAACTGCGCAGGAGGTATTATAGTGCCACAAGTGTACGCGCAAACACAGAGGCACTCACTCGTCCCAACCTACCCGCGCCCGATGTAACGCTGATGCGATAAGATCGGAGGTAGGCTAGGATGCAGTGTCAGAAACACGAGGACAATCACAACACAACCAGACCCGAAAACCAACAATTTATGTTTTAGCACAAATGTTGGCACCGGCTGGGATTCGAGCCCAGGACCCGCGGCTTAGAAGTCACGTACTCTGACCACTAGGCCACGCGGTTGTTAAAAAATTTGAAATATATGTCTATTATGAAGGTACATTGAACATTCCAGCAACGGCGTTTGAAACATTCAAGAAATTCCGTTATGACTATTTGTTTTTCGTTATACCTCTGCGTCTGTACCGACCCGTTCTTTATTAACATAAGCTCTTCTGCGAATATTGATGATGATGATGATGATGATCTTTCCGACCGTTTTCGGCCATGGCGACCACTTCGACTCCTAATCGGTCGGGCGCTGGTGTACCCGAAGATGGCTTATGTAGCCAATCTTCGCAGCGAACTCTCGCGCACAATGAGGGCACGTGAGTACGCCGCTTAGATAATTGAATTTTATGGCCGCGGGTGGACGGGCCTTTAGCTCATCGCGCTTAGCGTCGAGGTCAGCTATACGCTGCTCCTCGAACTCGCGAACTTGCCTCTTCACAATACCACGCCATACTGGGCGCTGTGCTGCCAAACCTTCCCATTGAGAGGGCTCAATGTTGCATCTTCTCATGTGTCTTTTCTGAACATCTTTGTACCGGAGGAGTTGTCCGCCATATTTTCGCTTACCCTCCTCTAGTTCAGAATAGAAGATGCGCTTTGCCACTCTTTCCTCCGCCATACGTGATACGTGACCGCACCACCGAAGTTGCCGACGCATTAAGTAGGCTTCAATGCCACCGACATTGGCTCGTCGCAAAACTTCGGTATTTCGCACTCGGTCGGACCATCTGATCTTCATGATGGTACGAAGGCATTTAAGGTGGAAGCGATCCAAAGTGCGAATGTGGTGGCGATACACACACCACGTCTCGGAGGAGTACAAGAGGTTTGGCAGCACAGTCGCCATGTAAACAGAGATTTTAGTGGCCAGCTTTAGGTCGTGCGAGCAGAAAACCTTGGAACGCAGCTTTCCAAATGCTGCAGCTGCAGCACTGATCCTGCTGTTTACTTCAGCATCAAGGTCACACTTGGATGTTATAGTGCTCCCCAGATAACGGAAGTTATCGACCTGTTTCAGCAAATCCTCACCAAGCTTAATGACCAGTGTCTCACGACCATGTATGTCTAAAGACATCACCTCAGTCTTTTTGACACTAATCTTCAGGCCGAACTTGCAGCATGCTTGGTGTAAGCCAGACATCAGCTGTTGCAGGCCATCTGGGGAATCCGCTAAAAAGCACAAGTCATCAGCGTACATGATCTCTGTGATCAATGAGTACGAGACTTTAGTGCGCGCCTTAAGTCTGGCCAAGTTAAAAAGACTGCCCTCAGTGCGGAAGCGGATGCGGACTCCTTCAGAAACAGTTTGCAGGACTTCTTTAACTACTACCGCAAAATACAAGGCGAACAGTGTGGGCGCTAAGACACACCCTTGTTTAACCCCACAGGTAACGGGGAAAAAATGTGACTGTTCACCATCTACAGAGACGCAGCACTGCATGTCGTCATGCAGAAGTCTCAGAAGTCCTACAAACTTTTCAGTGCACCCTAGCTTTCCAAGCACCATCCAGAGAGCTTCACGAGGCACACTGTCGAATGCTTTCTCCAAGTCAACAAAGCAGAGATACAGCTGACGACCCTGTTCTCTACTCTTTTCTTGTAGTTGACGCACAGAGAAAATAGCTTCGCAGGTACCTCGGTCAGGTCGGAAGCCAAACTGGGTTTCGGGCAAGATCTTTTCGGATATATCCTTCAGGCGGTTTAAAAGAACTCTTGCGAAGGCCTTTCCAGGGGTTGTCAGAAGTGAAATACCACGGTAGGAGTTACAGTCGGAACGGTCACCCTTGTTCTTGAAGAGGGCACTTATGCGAGATACTTTAAAATCATGTGGGACTCGCTCCTCCTCCCACATGCGAACAAAGAGTTCCCACACCAACGTGTGCAGCTCCTCACCGCCGTACTTAAGCAGCTCTCCCGGTATAAGGTCAATGCCAACCGCCCGCTTATTTTTTTGCTGTCTGATGGCAGAGACAACCTCGTCACGCGACGGAGGCTCATCCAGCTCGGTGACTAGAGGGAGTTGAGGCATTAAACTGATATTATGTAGATCAGCTGATCGATCTACGTTGAGTAAGGTATTAAAATGTTCAGCCCAGCGTCTTAGTACATCCCCCTTGCTTGTCAACAAGTGCCTACCGTCTAAAGACCTCAGAGGCACTTTTGCTCGGTAGGACGTACTAATCAGCTTACGTACCTCGCAGTAAAACTCCCCAAGCTGGTTTGTGTCAGCAAGCCACTGAATGTGACAGGCCTTGTCTTGCCACCACCTGTCTTTAATTTGTCGAGACAGCTTGCGCAATTCAAGGTCACTCTTTTTGACCACTGCAACGCTTCCGCCGCGTCTAGTATGCTGTCGTAAGAGGACTCGATGTTTGTCGAAGGCTGCTTTGAGAGCTTCGTCATTCTCATCGAACCAGTCTTCATTACGCCGGTTTTTAGTACCTAAAGCAATTGAAGCAGCTTCTACGAGATCAGAAGACAACGCTCCCCATGCAGCACCGACATCATCTATCTCTTTAACTAGCGACAGCTTCCCAGACAAGGCGTCAGCATATTTCTCCGTAACCTCGCGATTGTTCAGCCTATCCACGTTAAAAGACGCAGGCCTTTTAAAACGAGATCTACGTGGTCGACGGAGGCGGAGTTGCAGTTTGGTGACAATAAGTCGGTGGTCAGTCCAACAATGCGCACCTCGCATGACGCGGGTGATTTGGACTTGACTGATATCTCCTTGCCGTACGACAGCATAGTCGATCAGATGCCAGTGTTTGGATCTTGGGTGCATCCACGTTGTCTTGTGCTTGGCGGCAAGTCTGAACATAGTATTAGTTATCGCAAGATCGTATTGAGCACAAAGACTGAGTAGCAACTGACCATTACTGTTCATGTTGCCAACTCCGTGTTTACCCAGAACTCCAGGCCACGCCTCGTAGTCCCGACCAACTCTGGCATTGAAGTCGCCTAGCAATAAAACCTGCTCTCTGGCATTCATGCTGTCAAGGCATTGAGATAGCTCCTCATAAAATTTATCCTTGATGTCATCAGACTTGTCCAGCGTTGGAGCGTAGACACTGATGATATTAAGGAAATTATCAGTATCCAGGTGAAGGCGCAGTGTGGTCACGCGGTCCGAGATGTGTATAGGGTACTCCTCAAGTCGCTTTACTAAGTTGTTCTTGATGGCAAATCCTACACCTGAACGTCTATGTTCGGAGGAAGCGGTACCTTTCCAAAAGAAAGTGTAGCCGCCTCCATCTTCCACCAGCTCTCCTTCATCAGCAAGATGGGTTTCGCTGAGCGCAGCCACATCTACGTCATAGCGACGAAGTTCACGAGCTACTATGGCGGTTTTACGTTCAGGGCAGTCGTTGCCATCACGATCAATAAGCGTTCTCACGTTCCACGCGCCAAATGTCATGACAGGTGTTTTCATGATATTATTTTTAATGTTGCGTCGACCACGAATTAGGGTGATGCGATGGCAGCCGCGGTTACTACCACCTTTCAAGTAGGGACGAGCATTTTTTGGGGCACCTTTTCTAGCCCCCTCCCTGGCTGAGCAGGGAAAGCAGTGCCTCCCTAAATAGGGCTGCTTTGTCATCCCAGGTGCTGCCGAATCCACACTGTCGCCCCAAATTTGCAGTGCGAAAGCGACCACGGTGTGTAGTCACACCCCCAGGACCGCCCATGTGCAGGAATCAGACAAAGCCTAGCTTGCATCAAGCCAGACCTCTCTACTTCATCCCATCGCCACAGGACTTTGCGTAATCGGAGTCCATCAAACGGAAGCAGTCAGATGCGCAGGATATATTAAGGTGCGCAAGCGTTCGCGCACACGCAGGCGCACACACTCGTCCTCCCTCTCCTCGATTCAGTGGAACGGAGAACCGTTACGACTGGAGGAGAGGTCAGATGATGTGTCTGGCCGACGTTAACTCTTGCCCTCTAACGCCGCCCTTGGCCATCCACATTGCCTTGCTGAATCGCCGAGTCCGCCAAGCCCTTTGCATATCTGCGGTGGGTTGCCATCCTCGCCGAATCAGACTTCATGCACTTTGCAGGAGGGATCCGCATAAAAAAAAAAACTTGTCCACCAAAAGTGGCAAGCCCCTCGTCCAGGTTTAGTCCGTGAGCCGACACGGTTTACCGGGGTGTGGCCGCTGCGCGCATCACAGCTACTTGGAGCCACTGGAGAGAGTTTATGGGCTAATAACGAATTTAACACATCTCTGCCACTTCTGTGGAAGTCGGCTGGCAGAAATAGGCGCTATTAACCCACTACACCCCAATATCTGCGAATATTAGCTATGTGGTTATTAGATTTGTTTGCGCGATCGGCAGACGAGATGGGAGCCGCGAGATTGTTGCAGCTGAGTAAACACAGAAGCGGTAACAATTACCCCGGATGAATATTATGCCTGTTTCCAATTCAATTATACTAAATTGATCATAAACAAATACATGTTCTATGTATGTATAAAGTTGTTGTAATTTTTTTACAGAACAAAGTTTTACTGGTGGTAGGATTCCGATGCATAAATCACGTCTAGGTAGGTACCACCCCAGGGCCAGTTATTCTGCCGTGAAGCAGTAGTGTGCAAACATTACTGTGTTTCGGTTTGAAGGGCACTGTGAGCTGGCGTAATCACAGGGCATATGAGACTTAAGAACTGATGTCTCAGGGTGATGGGCACAGTGAGGTGTCACACAGAAATGTTCTGGGTGACACAGCATTTGTTATGGGCAGATGTTGCACTTAGCATCAGGTGAACGTTTTGCTCGTTTATCACTTTATATAATAAAAAAAAAGTGACGAGGCGAGCGAACAGTTCACGATGTTAAATGCAACATCTGCTCATAGCAAATGCTGTGTCACCCTGAACGTTTCTGTGTGATAACACACTGCGCTCGTAACCCTAAGACATCGATCCCTAAGTCTCATATGCCTAGTAATTTCACTAGCTATCAATGCACTTCAGACCGAAACTTGTGGTATTTGCACACCACTGCTTTAATGCAGACTAACCGACCGAATTCTGCATCTCTCAATGCCCTTTCGACCGAAACATAGTAATGTTTGCACACTACTACTGCACGGTAGTATAAGAAAGGTAGTAAATAAAGAGAGTATAAGTTGCACTAGGGTGGTACCTACCTAAACGGATTCCTGCATAGAAATCCTACCACCAGTAATGGAATAAAGAAATTTTGACTTATACTCTGAACTATGTTTGTGACATTCAATGAAGTAAAAAGGGATAGTAAGCCAGAAAGCAGAGATGGCAGGCAGAGGCCACTTACGTAGCCCACTTTTCACACTTTCGCGGGAAAGGAGACGTGACGGGCGAACTATATCGCCGCCATTTTGGTAAGAGTCAAAAAAATCTTACTCTCCATTGCATTCCCAAGAGCAGTATAGTGACAGCATTGCATATATGCTATTATTATGCACGAATAGAGCATGTCCATACAATACCTAAGTCGCTTCTTGCGACACTTCAGTAGGAAAGAGGTAGATCGACAGAGGGAAATTAAAAAGTAGGAGATAGGCTGCAGCATCTTCCTGGAACAAATGTATAAATAAACTGCGGTTTCCACCTGCATACCATGCGTTGCACTTCTGGTTTACGGCAGAATAACTGGCCTTGAGATGAAACCTACCCAGACGGATTCCTGCATAGGAGTTCTACCACCAGCAAAAGTACTACCATAGTGCAAGTTATGTAGTCGGTAGTCAGTTTTTCGGTTTGAAAGAGACTGAAGCTAGTGTAATTACATGGCACATGAGACTTAAGGACCGAAGGCCTGATGATGACGAGCGCAGTGGAATTTACAGTGTACCTATAAAAGTGTGTTGCGATACCGCAACAATAATGGCATTTACCATCAGGTGAACAATTTGCTCTGTGTATAGTCACTTACTACCATTAATTTATTATTTAATCAAACAACCGAACTCCACTACTCTCTCATTCATTAGTTTAATGAAATTCATCAATTTATGAGTTTAATGAAAATAACCAAATTTATATGAGACCACCTTTATGGTACCCCCTTTCTAACAGAAATCTGTCAATGTGGTAAAGAATTATCGCTGAACATATATAAAATATATTTTGAAGTTTGTACTTGAGACTGCTGTCTATTGAACTCCATTGTCACTCACAAATATATTTTTAAACGTAACTTATACCAGTCCCACAAAAATGTGATGTTTTTTAACGATTTTAATATTTTCCACATATATTTACTACAAATTTCAGTACATTTTCTGTTAAGAAAAAAATTTAATTCAATCGAAAAAAAAATTCATCGCACTTCTAGATTCTCGTTAAATATTTTATTAGAAACCAAAAGTAGATCCAGTGGAAAAATATTACAAGTCGCGAGCATTCAGAAGTAATCCGAATATCTGAAATTATGGGTCTGCATTTCAGACGGATGGTTCTAAATTGGGCACTTTCCAATAAACCCATTCAACTCGGACATTTCAAATTTTTTCGTCACAATGACAGTACCCTGGGGTCCGTATTCGACATGTCTCGCTTTATATATTTGTGCGGACAGACATAAAAACTGACGGGCGTCGGGAACGTGCGGGGGAATATGAAGAAAGGGGATTTACCCTCGTCAAGTCGACGACGGCGGCCGTAATAACTATGAGCAACATGATAAAAGCAACTCGGTACTTGCGATGAACTCTAGACACAATGATTATGTGTTGTTAGGGTATAGGGCACTGAAAGTAAACAGCTTTTTACGTCTTACAAATTTCGTACATCGCCGAACGCCGTATGACGTTATTATTTTTGGATTTTCGTTATATCTTTGCTTAGTTGCTGTTTTAAATAAAACTACTTTTTTACGGATTTTATCGCGTTTAATTTTTTGAACTATTTTTACCCGACGTTTCGGACGCTTTACAGCACCCATGGTCACGGGGGGACTGAGGTGACAGTTGTCCCAATGTCATAGTTAACCCGGAGTACCTTCGGCTTTTCTATCAAATCTGATGTAATGGTTGGGATGATCCAGAACATGGTCACAGACTGCAGACTTCCTAGAGCGTCGATGCTTCACCCGCGTTAAAGAACACATAGCTGATGTGTTCATTAACGCGGGTGGGCATTGTGTGTGTGCCTATTTTTATTTCACAAAATGGTTGAACAATTAGTCAAGGATACAACACTAGTTAGATACAGTAAGCCAGAACTAGCAAAATATATTCAGTAGCTTCCCGTCGCCTGCCGCCTTTGTGTGTAAATGAGATAAAATACAATTATGAGTAATTCGGGCATAGTAGAATAGCATCTAACTCTCTCCTGGCGTGGTGTCGTAAGAGGTGAAAAAGGTATTGTACGACGGCCTTTATTGGAGCAGATTAACAACATAATGCTGTCACTATACTGCTCGTGGGAATGCGACAGAGAGTCAGATTTTTTTGTTGACTCGTACCAAATTTTCCGCGGGGGCGAATAGTGGGCTGCACGTGTAGCTTTTGCCTACCCCTTATATGATACAAGGCATAGATAGGTAAAGGTATATGTACGTACGTCTTTAAAATAAATCAAACCTAATAAAGTTCATGAAAAGTATTTTTTCTTTTTAAATTCAAAAGCTGGTTAAATCGCCTTAATAATTATAATTGCTATTGACGTAGTTCGGTTTGTAAATAATAACTTTTTCAATTCAAAATTTATGTTTTATATCTTCGATAATAGATGGCGCTTTCTTAAAAAGTATAGTAAAGTTTCAGCCAATGAATGTCCGACTGCTGAGCACAGGCCTCCTCTCATTTCTGAGAAGGTTTTGGAGCTAGGAAGAATCCGCCACGCTGCTCCAATGCGGGTTGGACGGACTGCACAAGTCTTCTAAATATTTTTACTTCTCAGACATTCAGGTTTCTTCGCGATGTTTTCCTTCACCGCCGAACACGTGGTAAATCAGCACTTAAAATTGCTTTTAACAATTTTAGTGGTGCCGGTACCGGGAATCAAACCCAGGTCACTTTCGTACTATGAAATTTAAAGCGAGCGCCTAGCCCCTGAGCTAGTCTCCTCAACCTTCAGCTTATGATTGTCAGGAATAAAGTTAAACATTCAAATACGTTTTATTGCTTGACTTTCATTTTAAAATATTTTTCCAAGTCTTCACTTTAAAAGATAATAAAAATCGTGATAAATTAAAGAAAATTTGTGTAATGTGCTTTGAATATTCTTATTACTACAAACTAAACACAATTTATTTTAATAGTTAATACATAGAATCAGGCGTTACTTTGCGGAAATCCATTATAATGAAGAAAAGTAAGTTACTTTGCTAAGATCCGCATGCAAAATATAAAAATGGTGTATATTACCTAGTTTTTTGAACGGCGGCCGTCTGTCGTAGAGTTTATTACGCTTGATAATGCCTCGTTTTGGGGCGAAACACGTGTTTTTTCAGTGGTGTATATTGTCTAGTGGTAGTATTGTAGTGGTTGGTGGAGGGTACCTGGTGGCGGTTCCTGGTGGCGGTGTTAGTTTGCTTGTGCACACTACTGAGGGAGGGCGGGCGGTGCACTTCAAAAAACTAGGTAATATACACCATTTTTATATTTTGCATGCGGATCTTAGCAAAGTAACTTACTTTTCTTCACAATTTATTTTTCCATCAAAAAAGGCTGGTAGATTTGCGAACAGAATGATGGTTAATAAATAAAAGCATACGTAGCAAACGGCCATCAGCTGGTTGGGCTTAACCCGTGTCAGGCGCGACAGACGGACGAGTGGATTATAATATTGCGGAACTGTGCTTCTCACGCATTTTTATCCCCGAAAAAAAAAGCCATAAATTGTCTTTCGGATATGAGTGAAATTTATCCATTTATTTAGCCTTAAAAATAGAGCAGTTGGAATTGTTCTATTTTTAAATGTAACTATATGATATTTTATTACAGAAATTGTAAGAGCATTATGCTTTTGTTAATCTTCTGGTGGTGGGATTCCTATGCAGGAATCCGTCTAGGTAGGTACCACCCCAGGGCCAGTTATTCCGCCGTGAAGCAGTAGTGTGCAAGCGTTACTGTGTTTCGGTTTGAAGGGCACTGAGAGCTAGCGTAATCACAGGGCATATGAGACTTAATAACTGATGTCAGGGTGACGGGCGCAGTGTGGTGTCACACAGAAATGTTCTGGGTGACACAGCACTGGTTATGGGCACACGTTGCACTTACCATCAGGTGAACGTTCTGCTCGTTCCGTCAATTTAACAAATAAAAAAAAATCGTTGGTCGTTTTCCTTCTTTAGTAACTAGTGAAAATTATCTGCTTGGATTTTAGTTTATAATTACATTTTTTTATTTGAATTAAATATCGGTTTGTTTGAGTGCAGTGGCTAATTAACTGCTGCGTTATGGGTCGCCGGTTCGATTCAGACACGGACCTAATATTTGTATAGCCTACGGATAGTTGTTTTGGTTCTGGGTGTTTAAGCATGTCCAATTTATGTCTGTTTATTTCAGCCGTGTGGTGGCGGCTCGTTAAAAGAATACTACCACTCCATCTCATCCATTGGATCTCGTAAAAGGCGAGTAAGGAATAAAACTGCACTGTGCACCCAACAGCGCATGGTGGCGATGGGCTCACCACCTATCACACCAAGTGCATTATATTGTTTTGATGAAACGTGGATTGTGGCAGTCATCTGTTTTTGCATTGAGTGCCCAGTCTCTGACTACCCCTTATGGGATACAGTCGTGATCTTATGTATGTATGTAATTTATATCTGTGAAACGTTGCGAGGATATAGGGGTGATTCTAATCTGCTGCTACGTTTTTTTAAGAAAGGTTTGTCTTGTTTCAGTATTTTTTTTCCATTGCAAAGGTGAAATGCATGTTGTTGTAGTTAATGGAATCAGGCGTTACTTTGCGGAAATCCATTATAATGAAGGAAAGTAAACTTACTTTCCTTCATTAATTTGCTAAGAACCGCATGCAAAGCGCTATCGCGAAATGACTCGGGGGCTGTCTGTCGTAGACGCTAAACACTTGATAACGCTTTGTTTTGGAGCGAAACACGTGTCGTGTTCTCGACTTCGATGTTGTATATTGCCTAGTGGTAGTATTGTAGTGGTTGGTGGAGTGTATCTGGTAACGGTTCCTGGTTGCGGTCTTAGTTTGCTCGTGCACGCTACTGAATGAGGGCGGGCGGTGCTCCTCAATAAAACTAGGGCCAGTTATTCTGCCGTGAAGCAGTACTGTGCAAACATTACTGTGTTTCGGTCTGGCACTGAGAGCTAGCGTAATCACTGAGCATATAAGACTGGCTTAAGCCATTTATGAGGAATTAAGACTGTATCTAATAGATAAATATGACTATATTTTTCGGGAGTCTTACGATGACAAGGCCACAAAAAAAAAAAAATATCGATGTTTAAATAAAATAAATATATATACTATGTTATTTATATGAAACTAATTTTACGGATTTTATCGCGTTTATTTTTGTTATTTAGAAGCCGACGTTTCGAGTGCTTTACAGCACCCATGGTCACGCGATAAAATCCGTAAAATTAGTTTCATTTCAATGTGTAGTGTTCGCGTAAATATAAGAAATCAATATACTATGTTATTGTTATAAATATACCGACGAATCCGTAAAATATTAGGATTTTATTGCTATCGGACTTTGCAAATCGATCCACTTCCCATGAATATGGTCGAGGAGGGCGATGGCATGTGTATGACATGAGTATGACTGTTGGCAGAGGCTGGTCTGGTCGAGTTTGCAATGCATTCATTCATTTGTTATTGAATCTTGTATAACATTTTGTCATGGAGCGTGCTTTGGTTTTCCATGAGACTGTTCTTTGTAAACTTATTTATAATGTACTTTTGACAAAGACAAAAAAAAATAACATAATAGAGGATACCTACGGAGTTTATTTCGCCTGTTTCTTCTCCATGCACCAGTGGTCACGGGGTAAAATCCGTAACATTAGATTAATTTAAATTATAACCTAAATAACCTTAACCTTAATATCATTTACAGTGCCCTATAACTGTTAGCATTACTTCTTTCAACTCATAATTGCATTAAGAAAGTTATTATTCAAAGCTGCATCTTATATTTCTACTTCACATTTTGCTTGTAAGATAATATTTAGTAAATGTCAGACAGTGAAGTTAATAATGATCGATACATGAAACATGAAGCATACTAAGTGTGTAACAAAGTTGCCAAGTGCAAACTTAGGCACTAACCTGCTCGGAAGCGAAGTTACGTTGCGAACTAAGTCTTTATAATTGACTGACAAATGATATTAGGTAGTTGTAGTAAGAATATAATTATGTATAACACCAAATAATTTGTTATTACCAAAGATATAGAAACTGCTTTCGCCACAGAGTTCGCGTGTACTTTAGAATTCATGTATGAAAATAAAATTTGTGAGATATTGCGAACAAACAAACGTAAGTTTGTTTCAACGTAAATACTTAATCAATGTAAATTTGATAAACCATATAAATAGAAAAACAGACACTATTATTGTACGACTCTGGAGGAGGTACTCGATTCATTTCTTTTTTTACGTATGTTCTGCAACAACACCTTTGTTTATAAACCGATTTTATAGATTTAGAGAGGAGGTACCGTAGGTGTACCATATAAATACCAAGTTCTGATGAGGATCCATGAGAAAATGATGAAAAACTATTCAATTCGCATTAGCATGTTTGGAGTTGCTGCATGGAAGTCGGCTTTTTGATTAAATAACAAAATTTATTTCAATCGACCGTCAATTATACTTTACTAGTAAAATATTTCTCACACAAAGGCTTGTTTTCAAAAATAATTACAGTTTGAATTAATGTACAAAAGGAGAGAGAGAGAGAGAGAGAGAGTGAGAGAAAGGGAGGGAGAGGGAGAGGGAGAGAGGGAGAGAGTGTCAATTACTTTTCATTAGATGGTAAGTGCAATTCTTTATGTCAGAACTTTTGATTAGAAATGTTCGTAGCACCTAACTGCGCTTTTCACCCTGTGACATCGGGTTGTTTAGCCTCATATGCCCTGTAAATACACTAAATTTAGTGTCCATCAAACTAAAACATGGTGGTGCTTGCACGCCACTGCTTTACGACTGAATAACTAGCACTATGTTTTTTTTTTATTTAATAAACGAAGCCCACAGTGGGATTTCTCCTGTGTCGTGGGTGCGTTTTACAGACATAAATTCCACATGCACAAACACCCAGACCCGGAACAACTATATGTAGGCCATACAAATATTTGTCCCGTGCGGGGATCGAACCCGCGACCCGCGGCGCAGAAGCCAAGGGCTTAGCCACTGCGCCAACCGGGCCGATGTTGGTACACACCTATGTGGATTACTGCATAGAACTCCTAGAATCAGAAACATATATGAGTTAACGTATATAACAGTTAAAAACATGAAAAGGAAAATTCAAATTAGTTAATTTAGAAATAGTTAAATAGTTACAGAGCCGTGTGGTGGCGGCTCGTTAAAAGAATACTACCACTCCATCTCTTCCAATGGATCTCGTAAAAGGCGAGTAAGGAATAAAACTGCACTGTGCACCAATAGCGCATGGTGGCGATGGGCTCACCACCTATCACACCAAGTGCATTATATTGTTTTGGTGAAACGTGGATTGTGGCTGTCATCTGTTTCTGCATTGAGTGCCCAGTCTCTGACTACCCCTTATGGGATACAGTCGTGATCTTATGTATGTATGTATGTAAATAGTTAATTTTACTTTGATTCTTTTTCAACGTGGAATTCAAGCTCTGCAAAATGTTTTAAATAAATATTTACTCCAAATTTTGCAACAGTATACGGGGAAGCTTACATTTTTATTTTCTTCGACGTTTATTCTGTCAAAGCAATACTTACGAGCACTAGTCACGCGCCCGTTGCAATGCCGTCTCGTTTTCTTGAGCTCCTTTTACACTGCAAGGGTTTCTTAGTGGACTTGCTTTGTAAAGCTCATCTTTATTTATAGTGTCTTAAGCAATCACATTTATTCCCACAAATGATTATTTAGTATCATAATCCACAATAAAATATGATTGAAATGAAACATTGAGCTTAAACAACAATAGCAGTGTGGTGAACACGTATGGGAAGTTCTTCTGAGTGTATCTATTTATGAGTTTTGTAAATGTATGTTTTTTCTGCATTGTGTATGCAAACAACTAACCAAACTTATTGCAAAATTATATCGTTGTTTGCCTTAAATGTTATTTAATAACAAAATCATTATTATAGTTAATAGAATCAGGCGTTACTTTGCGGAAATCCATCATAATGAAGGAAGGTAAGTTGCTTTGCTAAGATCCGCATGCAAAATATAAAAATGGTGTATATTACCTAGTTTTTTGAAGAGCACCGCCGGCCCTCCCTCAGTAGCGTGCACAAGCAAACTAACACCGCAACCAGCAACCGCCACCGGGTACCCTCCACCAACCACTACAATACCACCACTAGATAATATACACCACTGAAGTCGAGAACACGACACGTGTTTCGCCCCAAAACGAGGCATTATCAAGCGTCATAGACTACGACAGACGGCCGCCGAGTGGGTGGCCGCGTGTGTTTTTTTTATATTTTGCATGCGGATCTTAGCAAAGTAACTTACCTTCCTTCAAAATCATTATTTTTTTATGGGAGTAAGTGACGAGGCGAGAAAATCGTTCACCTGACGGTAAGTGCAACGTCTGTTAAAAAACAAAGGCTACGTCATCCAGAACATTTTTGTGGCACCACACTGCGCTCGTTACCCTGAGACATCAGTTATTAAGTTTCATTTATGCTCTATCACTGTCTCCATACGTCTCGACACACAAAAGACTTGGCCACAACGCGTCGCGAGACTGCACAACATCGTCTCAGTGATCTAGCGATATCTATGTCAGACGCGAGAAGCTCAAGAAATAACTCTTACGTCCTACATCGCGCTATTGAAAACTTCTTACGTGTGGCAGAAATATGTTCGTCTTCTTGATACTTTTACTGGTCGTAAAATTCTTATGCAGGAATACACCCAAGGTAGACTACCAGCACTGTTAGTTATTCTGCCGTCAAGCAGTGGTGGGTAAACACCATGGTGTTTCGGTTTGAAGAGCACTGAAGTTAATGTTATGTTACACATAACTTTCCAGTGATATATTCTGGATGACACTGCAACAGTAATGAGCAAGCACTATACTTTACGTAAGGTGAACGACTTGCTCGTCGTATCGCATTGCTTCTATCAAAGATAATTTATGGATCGATCTTTTGAAATCATTTGAATAAAATGCATAACCAATGATTGTAACCTTACTATTCGAACAGTTAGCAAAAGAACGATTTTAAAATTGTCATGAGATGTCATAGCATAGAATAATACGAAATAACTTCAGATAGGGAGCCGGTTCGACTCGCGCATTATCTTCTTTTTAAGTGTTCTTTTGTTTACATTTTACAATACATATTTATGTTTGTGCCGCGAACATGATTCGTTTCGTTTTTATGAAGGACAACAAGCTCCTTAAAGAAATATGATTAAATTACATTTATTTCAAAGTAGGAACGGAGTTTTTTTTTTTAATTAATACATTTACCCATGTGTTCTTTACTCAGTCTATAATATAATTCTGTTTGAATACTTCCTAAAATACTCTGTAGTGAACATCCCAATTTATTATTACAAGTAGTTGCATGTCATGCGCTCGCTGTTCGCGGAACGTGAACAAACTACGGGAACAGTCGTTCTTTACCTGCACTACTTTGAAACAATTGTATATGTATGTCAGTGCGGAAGCCGTGTGGTGGCGGATCGTTAAAAGAATACTACCACTCCATCTCATCCAATGGATCTCGTAAAAGGCGAGTAAGGAATTAAACTGCACTGTGCACCCAACAGCGCATGGTGGCGATGGGCTCACCACCTATCACACCAAGTGCATTATATTGTTTTAGTGAAACGTGGATTGTGGTAGTCATGTGTTTTTGCAGTGAGTGCCCAGTCTCTGACTACCCCTTGTGGGATACAGTCGTGATCTTATGTATGTATGTAACGTATGTATACGGGATTTTTTAAATATGTAATCATAATCAATCATCATCGTCATTTCAGCCTATCATTAGTCCACTGCTGAACATAGGCCTCCCCCATAGATAACCACAAAAAATTTATTGCCTTTTGGGGGAATTTGCCATAGTTGCCAGGCTTGGCAGGCGGGTTGGCAATCGCAGTTTATTTATTCATATATTCCAGGAAGATGCTGCTGCCCATCTTCTGGTATTAATTTTCCCTCTGTCGACTTTTACGACACCCACGGGATGTGATGGGGTGGTAGATTCATCATCATCATCATGCGTCATCATGTTTCGCAGACTGTGCCCTAAACCATTAGGCGACGATATTATTTTTTGTTCCTATGTGCAGCATACTTTGATTGCCTATGAAACTATCGGGATTTCGCTTGTATGGTGGATTTACAAACATAATTTTAGATACAATATCACCTAAACCCAGAACAACACGGTAGATCACACAATTAAATGACTCGAACCAGCGACCCCTAACGCAAAAGCAAATTGTATAGCCGCGGTGCTAACCGAGGCGTTGTTTAATATTGTATGATACAGAAATAATAAAAAAATGGGGAGTAGAAAAGAGATCAAAAGAACCTAATTATGAAACGGTGGCAGATTGTAGCGAGATAGCGCACTACGAAGATTTTCTTTTATTTAATAAAATTGACGGAACGAGCAAAACGTTCAGCTGATGGTAAGTGCAACGTCTGCCCATAACAAATGCTGTGTCACCCAGAAAGTTTCTGTGTGACACCACAATGCGCCTGTCAACCAGAGACATCAGTTCTTAAGTCTCATATGCCCAGTGATTACGCTAGCTCTCAGTGCAATTCAAACCGAAACACAGTATCGTTTGCACACTACTGCTTCATGGCAGAATAACTGGCCCTGAGGTGGTACCTACCTAGACGGATTTCTGCATAGGAATCCTACCACCAGTAAAAAATATAAACTTGTTAACGTTATATTTCTTTTCATATTATTACAGTAATTAGCTTTAGCTTTATTACTCAAAGATAAAACGAATCCTCACTAGGATATCTCCTGAATCGAGGGTGCACTCTAGAGGCATAAATTGCACTCCACCTTGAACCAAAATAACGATCTGAAGGTTTTGCAAATATTTGACTACTGCGGGAATGGAACCCGCGACCGATAGTGGCTTAGCCAAGGCGCCAACCGACACAGAGAATGGATAACAGATATCCAAAGGATAACTGCGGATATCTCTGGCTTGCTTCTTTAGCGGTCAGATGAACTCAAATAAGAAACTGTGGCAAATTCTAAAAATATTATATAGAGTAATAAAGAAAAGAAAGTTAATTTGCTAAGATCCGCTTGCAAAAAATAATAAAAGGTTTTGAGGTGAAACACGTGTCGTGTTCTCGACTTCAGTGGTGTGTATTGCCTAGTGGTAGAGTTGTAGTGGTGAAGAGTATTTGGTGGCGGCTCCCGGTGGCGGTATTGGTATGCTTGTGCCCGCTGTTGAGGGAGGGCGATTGGTGCTCTTCAAACGGTAATTCACACCAGTTTTTAATTTTGCATGCGGATCTTAGCAAATTAACTTTCTTTACTTTATTATAAAGGAAAGTACCGCAAAGTTACGCCTGATTCTATAAACTATATTATATAGAGTACAAATTAAAGGTTATTAAGGAATAAAAAAAATGTTTATTTCCATATTAGATATAAATATAACAGTTGTTTTATCCTAGGAGTTATTAAATTTTGTGTTATTTACATTTTACATTACATTTTACATACATTTAGAATTTATTCATGATTCTCGCTTGTATTCATTTATTTATAACAGACAAGGCTTTAGATTCGCTACTATTAATTATTAATTACTAGACCTTCATATGACATTTTACTGGTGGTAGGATTTCTATGAAGAAATCTGTCTAGGTAGGGCACACCGCAGGGCCAGTTATTCTGCTGTGAAGCAGTAGTGTGCAAACATTATTGTGTTTAGGTCTGAAGGGCACTGACAGCTAGTGTAATTACTGGGCATAAGAGACTTATGCAGTGATGTCTCAGGGTGACGAGCGCAGTATGGTGCCACACAGAAATGTTCTGGGTGAGTTCGCTTTTGTTATGGGCAGACATTACAGTTACCATCAGTAAATAATGAGCTTATTATCGTCCCACTGCTTCGCATAGGCATACTCTCATTTTAATTACTGACGTTATTAAAAAGAGGGTTTCTGTTTACCCCTTTATATGAGAAAAAGGCGTAACTATATGTATTTTATCAAAATAAAGAGATATTGCAGCAAAAATAACGAAATGAGGTTGTAAGCAGCTAGCACTTTAGCTCCACGCGGTTTACGGTGCACTTGAACAGCGCTGCAACTTTTATTGGAAAACTTAGCCCGAATTTACATATCCCTCACATTATTAAAAACGGTTGTAAAACTTTCAATAGCATAACTAACTTTTACTACTTCTGTTTCTTAATATTTGTTAAAAATAATGTCATTCTAGAATGATTAATGAAAATATATTATCCAACGGATTGCATATAACAATATTGGCAAAGATCTTTATCGTAATCGTTTCAGGCCATACAAGTCCACTGCTGAACATAAGCCTCTCCCATAGATTGCCACATAACACGGTCCTGAGGCACCTGCATTCATCGAAATGCAGAACTGTGCAGGTCGTCGCTTCATCTAGTGGTGGGGTGGCCCCTAGACTGCATTTGCACGATCCGTCACTTTTATCAAATAAAAAAAAGCTAGCTGGGCTTCCCCCAACGGCTTCCAACCCTGGATAGCCAGTCCCCTCGGTGGGCGGTGTGAAGAGCAGTACCACTTAGGTGCTGATTGTAAAGGCATGAAAACCTGTACAACCCACAGCCTAAGAATTATGTAATTCAAGGCCCCGTACATTTTTTGTACGGCGAATAAAAATCACTGAAGGGAGCCAAGTTCCGAACAGTTTGCCGGCTAACGGCGCAAAAGACCCCGACACGGTGTGAAAAATAAATTCGTTATCTACAATTAAAAATTTAATTTAATCATGAAACGATGTGAAACGCTCACAATAATTTCAGAATTACTTAATTTAAGGAACTTTGTTAAACGTTTGAAGCAAAAATAAAAAGTTATTTGTAATTAATAGAGTAATGCTTGTGAGCCCGACTATCGGAAAAATTGTACCATACATTACGTGCCCAAACTACAAAGTTACACGTTTCTCGTACTTGTAAAATGTCCAATATGATTCCGCGTTAATTTCCTGGTGAAATGTTAATAATGTTACGCAACTTACCGTATCAAAACGTTTTTTTAGATCTCTGATATATTTCGTGTGATCTATGCAGTGTCATAGAAACTACCGCAGAACTAATCGATTAGCTCACCGACCTGATTAATCTTATTTCGAATTTCTGTCAAAGCAGTGATTTACGTGATTAAAAACTTTTGTTTTTCGTGCATTGATGCTTCGGGCATTGTATTTGCGCTTCCCTCCGATCGTTCGTAGCCAGGCAAATGTTAATACGATGAGTGCCTCTGTGTTTGCCTTTTTAGTTACGATACTACAAAAATTTTTGTATTGTAAAACACTTTTGATTGATAATGTTTAATCATTGAAAAAAAAAATTGCACCGCCCGCCCTCCCTCAGTAGCGTGCACAAGCAAACTATCACCGCCACCAGGAACCGCCACCAGGAACCGCCACCAGGAACCGCCACCAGGTACCCTCCACCAACCACTAAAATACTACCACTAGAAGAAAACGTCCAGTTGTCTTCTGGTACCTGTCCAGCAAATAATAATGTCGTCTACATATCTGTAGTGTACACACTATATCCTTTACTACTACAGATATATAGACAACATTATTATTTGCTGGACAGGTACCAGAAGACAACTGGACGTTTTCTTTAATAAATTAAACAAAATTCACCCTAAAATAAAATTTAAGATGGACTTGGAACAAGACTGTACTCTTAACTTTCTAGATATTTCAATATCCCATAAAAACGGAACCCATGATTTTCAAATTTACCGCAAACCGACCCACACTGATTCTGTCATCCCCGCGTCATCGTGTCACCCTTGGCAACATGAATTGGCCGCTTTCCATAGCTACGTTAATCGTCTATTGACCGTACCTCTGAATAAGGATAATTATGCCAAAGAGCTCCAAATCATCTATCAGATTGTGGCCTCTAACAGTTATGCAAAAAATATTATTAACACCATAATAAAAAGGTAACAAATTCATATAATTCGCAAAGATCTGTACGCGGCTACATCCCGAAGTGTTCGACGATATGTGAGCAGTTTGACCTACTTGGGTCCTGTATCTAAGATAATAGCAAGGACTCTTAGGCGTAATGATATTTACGTTGCGTCAGGACAAGCAATTCGCTGAGTGGGATTTGTAACGTCAAAGACAAAATTGATGAACGCCAAAAATCCGGCGTTTATAGACTTGTTTGCAGTGAATGCAGCGCCGTTTATGTGGGTCAGACTGGTCGCAATTTCGATACCCGATACAAGGAGCATTTGGCCGCGTACATAAATTGCAATCCCGACAGATCACACTTCGCGAAACATCTTTTGGAAACTGGGCATAACCTAACTAGTGACCACACATTTAAAGTCCTACATATTTGCGACAAGGGGCTTCGGCTGTGCGTGCTGGAACAATTAGAAATAATAAAAAATAAAAATAATAACATTGCACTGCTGAATGAACAAACAAACGTCTCGAATTCACCACTTTTAAATATCTTTAAATCCAGTACTTAAAGGTTTAAATATACTCGATGTAGTCGTTTGCTATCAATTGGGTCGCAAACGGCTTCTTATGTAATTCGGGTGGTGGATTGTGTGAGCAAGCGGTCGCTATCACGATATTGTAATCGCAATGTCGTTGGTGGGGGCCGTTTGCGTCACCGATAGTATAAATAGGCAGCTCTTTGTCCGCGACGTGGCGAAAGCGTTCGACAAGGTCTGGCACAACGGGCTCGTATACAAGTTATACGGACTCGGTGTGCCAGATCGCCTCGTACTCATTATACGAGATTTCTTACGCAGTCGAACCTTCCGCTACCGCGTCGAGGGGGTGCGATCCGAACCACATCCCATCCTAGCCGGCGTACCACAAGGTTCAGTCCTAGGTCCCGTGCTCTACACCCTTTTCACGAACGACATACCGCACACCAGCGGCGTCGAACTCGCCCTCTTCGCAGACGATACCTGCCTCTATGTGTCTGGACGTAATCCAGACACTATCTCGAAACTCCTCCAATCCGCAGCCCGAACCCTCGGGAACTGGTTTCGGAAATGGAGGATCGAGGTCAACCCTATCAAAAGTGCAGCCATGTACTTCTCGCGGCGCATAACGCCAAATCTCCCCACCATAGAGTTATTCGATCGTCCAATCCCCTGGGAAAAGACAGTCAAATACTTAGGCGTCCTATTAGACTCGAGACTCAGCTTCGGTCCACATATTAACCGAGTAAGGAACCGAGCGGCGTTCGTCTTCGGCCGATTACATCCGTTACTAAATAATGTCCCTACGTAATAAAATAATACATAATACTACATAATAATAGCAAAATGTCCCTACGTAATAAAATTACACTTTACAAAGCCTGTATTCGGCCAATTATGACATACGCAAGCCCCGTATTTGCGCATGCCTCCCCGCGCCAAATTCACCGACTTCAGGTAATACAAAATCGATTCATGCGTAAAGCCATGGGAGCACCGTGGTTCGTGCGTAATGCTAACCTTCATATCGATTTAGCCCAATATCTAAAGTTGGCCTCTCGCCGATACTTCGACTCTGCCGCCACGCACCCCAACCCACTGGTTGTAAGTGCCGCCACATACAACCCCCTCGCGATACACCAACACTCGACCCGCGGAAAAAGGAGACCGAGGCACGTCCTCGAGGACCCTGACGACGCGACCACTAGGGCCCAAGCGCTCTACTCAACACTACACAAACACACATCACCATCATACCGCCCCGCCGTCGGCGTGGGCGTATCAGACAAAGTTATTCGCGATACCGCCGCATCTCAGGCCGGTTCTCCCCTAGCACTACTGTCATAAGCAGAAGCGTCGCTGGAGTTTCTTGCGCCATTTCTTCTCCAGCGGAAACGCATTCCCGAATTGGTGGTAAACTTATCTAATAACAATCATGATAATAGTAATAATAGTAGTAGTAATATTGCCCTCCCGATTGCAGTAACTGACCGAGCCGAGGCCGGCCCCTTTGGCCACCCTCGAGTCAGCTACTCACGCGAACAGGATGACGGTCCAAGCCGAGGTCCCCTCTTGGGGGCCCTTGCGCCAGTCATCCATAAATAAAGGTTTCGGCTAAGCGCCCTCCACTTTTCAATCCGGCGAAGCTGTAAAAGCCTTCGGGCTAACAGTGACCATCTGTCGGCGGCCGTCTGTCGTAGAGTCTATGACGCTTGATAATGCCTCGTTTTGGGGCGAAACACGTGTCGTGTTCTCGACTTCAGTGGTGTATATTATATAGTGGTAGTATTGTAGTGGTTGGTGGAGGGTACCTGGTGGCGGTTCCTGGTGGCGGTGTTAGTTTGCTTGTGCACGCTACTGAGGGAGGGCGGGCGGTGCTCTTCAAAAAACTAGGTAATATACACTATTTTTATATTTTGCATGCGGATCTTAGCAAAGTAACTTACTTTCCTTCATTAATGCAATATCCATCAGAATTTCCGTGTAACATCCGCCGTTTGGAAGCGGCTTAAGAGAATCTACCATCCCCGTCTCATCCCGTGGGTGTCGTAAAAGTAGACAAAGGGAAATTTAAAAACAAAAAATGGGCAGAAGCATCTTCCTGTAACATGAATAAGTAAACTGTCCCACCGCCTAATAAAATCCCGCCCGCCATGCGTGGCAACTATGGCAAAATCACCACAAAATGAGAACTATCAACTTTTGTAGCAATCTGTGGGGGAGGCCTATGTTCAGCAGTGGACTAGTGGAAGGCTGTAATGATGATGATGATGATCAGACATTAGTTAGTCCCATATGCCCAGTAATTATACTAGATATCAATGCGAAACACAGTTGTGTATGCACAGTACTTCTTGACGGTAGAATAACTGGCAGTGGTACCCATCTACACGGATACCTGCATAGGAATCCTACCACCAGTGAAACATCGGCGCTTGCGTGCGTTCTGCGTTTGTGTCATAGCAAGTATTACCTACGTAGACGCTTGTAGTCAGTATTGCTCGTCTCGGCACTATCTCCTATCGTTCCCAAGTCGTAGTCGTTGTGACGGTCGTTTAGAATACATAAAACATATATGACCCAAAAGTAATATAGTTTTACTGGATAGAGAAACTGTAACAATTTAGCGCTTATTACTTCTTTCGTCTTTACCCAATGAAAGAGGTGTGTCTTGCACTGTAAAAAACTTTACCGCGCGAAGTTAATCTGCACCCAGCTTATTTTAAATTCACGGCATCCTTTATGGTACAAGTATGAAGATTTAAAAATCTTACATCTATTTTTATATCATATATGGACATAAAATATACATGTGTATCAAATATTAGCGCTCATCCAGGTTTAATCGAATCTCTTTTTACTGGTGGTAGGATTCCTATGCAGGAATCCGTCTTGGTAGGTACCACCCTAGTGCCAGTTATTCTGCCGTGAAGCAGTAGTGTGCAAGCATTACTGTGTTTCGGTTTGAAGGGCACTGTGAGCTAGCGTAATCACTGGGCATTTGAGACTTAAGAACTGATGTCTCAGGGTGACGGGCGCAATGGGGTGTCACACAGGAATATTCTGGGTGACACAGCAATTGTTGTGGGTGGACGTTGCACTTACCATCAGGTGAAAGTTTTGCTCGTTTCGCCACTTTATACAATAAAAAAAAGAATATCGTAATTCATAAATGTTTAAGTTTGAACGTTATTGAGGTTAAAGTAAGTTATTTTTATTGTATTGTTATTGGTGGGTAAATTATTATTGGTCATATTTTAAAATTCTATGGCGAGAATCTCTACTCTGTGCGACTGTTTGACTCCAGCCTGTTATGTTTGACATTGGCTCCTCGCTTTCCATGGTTTGACAGAAGCAATATAGGACAGAAGATATGTAACTGCATTGATGAGATTGCGTTCGGGTCACATTCCATCGAAGAAATTTACATCTTTAATGGGTATATCCTAATCGCCAAACGAAACAGTTTGTGCGGTTGCCGAAGATGGAGTGTATATGGAACACGAATATGCGACAACAATTAGTCCTTAGGAGTAGTGAAGTAGGTTTTTAGGAGTAGTGAAGTAGGTTTGTGTTTGCATCCTAGCACTCCCCTTATCAGAGAGTGCTAGGATGTTTTTTTTATTGCATGAAGTGATGAAACGAGCAAAACGCTCACCTGATGGCAAGTGCAACTGCCCATAACAAATGCTGCGCCACCCAGAAAATATTATGTCCAAATCTATAAATATAAATACATAAAGTATATAAATATATAATTATACCAATACATACATAAACACTGATACATATATACAAGTACATATGAACATCATACATACCTATATAAACAAACACACATACACACGAATAAGAGAGAAAAATAGAATTCAAACTTGCAACGAATTTTTGAAATATTCCCGTACTTTTTTTTGTTTTTTTTACTGTAGACGAGTTAACCGTTTCGCTTTAATGCAGACGTTGAAATTCTATATATTTCTGCTCTAATTTTACGTACGTCACGCTTCTTGTGCAGGTTAGCGGATATTACGTGTCATTGATTTTTTATATTTAAGACATGCAAATTTACATAATGAATCAATTTTACATACATATATAAGATCACGACTGTATCCCATAAGGGGTAGTCAGAGACTAGGCACTCACTGCAAAAGCAGATGACTGCCACAATCCACGTTTCACCAAAACAATATAATGCACTTGGTGTGATAGGTGGTGAGCCCATCGCCACCATACGCTATTGGGTGCACAGTGCAGTTTTATTCCTTACTCGCCTTTTACGAGATCCATTGGATGAGATGGAGTGGTAGTATTTTTTTAACGAGCCGCCACCACACGGCAGTTTTATTTTTAGTTAATAGTCATAACTTAATTATAATAGTTAAGTTTGTCATGGTCTATTAAACTTGAAGCAAGAACATTGGTCATGAGCTACCACGGTTCTAGTTTTAAGATAAGGCTTTTGAGTAGCCAGTACCGGGTCGAAACTCTACAGAATCTAATGTTTACTAGTGGCTGGACTTAGTATATGTTGGTAACCCATAGTGCCAGTTATTATGCCGCAAACCAAGTAGACTGTAGTTAATAGAATCAGGCGTTACTTTGCGGAAATTCATTACATTAAAGCAAAGAAAGTTAATTTGCTAAGATCCGCATGCAAAATGTAAAATGGTGTATATTACCTAGTTTTGAAGAGCACCGCCCGCCCTCCCCCAACAGCGTGCACAAGAAAACCAATACCGCCACTGGGAGCCGCCACCAGATACCCTCCACAACTACAACACTACCACTAGGCAATACACACCACTGAGGTCGAGAACACGACACGTGTTTCACCTCAAAACGAGGCATTATCAAGTGATATTGACTCTACGACTGTCAACCGCCGAGATCGGTTGACTCGGACTTTACAAGTAGACTGTTTTCTGGTTGGGATGGTTACTGTAGTCAAATTACGCGACATTCGAGACAAAGTGACTGACGTTTCAAGCAAAGCTGACGAGTTCATAGCAGTAACACACAAGGCTTTGCCATTCAAAGTTATGTGTGACATTGCAACGTTTAAGGGTAAGCGACGCTTACTGCCGTGTGGTAGCGGCCTAAGAGAATCTACCACCCCATCTCATCCCGTGGGTGTCGTAAAAGTCGACAGAGGGAAAATGTAAACCAGGAGATGGGCAGCAGCATCTTGCTGGAACATCTGAATAAATAAACTGCGGTAGCAAAACCCGTCTGCCAAGCGTGGCAACTATGGCAATATCCCCCCAAAACGAGAGCTACAAACTTTTGTGGCAATCTATGGGGGAGGCCTATGTTTAGCAGTGGACTATTGATAGGCTGAAACGACGACGACGACGACGCTTACTGGAAAATGGATTAACTGTTTGGTTACCATTTAACAAGTCAATCTAGCATACTGTCCTTGCTTGGGGACTTTTGGTTTCAATCTACTACCCCTGTAGTGTACCCAAGCGGTCACACTGACCAGCTTAACTCCTTTATATGTTTAGCTGGAAGAGTTAAGAAGCAAATACGTTTAAATGTATAATACGTGTTTTTTTATTTTTATTTTTTATGATGGTAAGTGCAACGTTTGACCGTAACAGTGTTTTACTCAGAGTATTTCTGTGTAGCACCACACTGCGCCCGTCACTCTGAAACATAACTTCTTAAGTCTCATATGCCCAGTGATTACGATAGCTCTGTGCCCTTCAAACCGAAACACGGTAATGTTTGCACACTACTGCTTCACGGCAGAATAACTGGCCCTGGGGTGGTAACTACCTAGACGGATTCCTGCACAGTAAACAGTAAAACGGTGGTGACAGATATCCCGATGTCATAATTAACCCGGGGTACCTTAAGCCTTTAATTAGTATTTTTAGTTTTATTCAAATGTGTAGTATTCGCGTAAATATAAGAAACCATTAATTTTTTCAATTTTAATTATATTCCTTTAGCTTGTTTTTAATGCACTGCAGAATTCGATCTGAAAAGAACCATAAACGCATTTAGATTTCCTCATGCAGAGTGGTCGGTTGACGTAATTAGAAAGATATTTTTAGGTATCCCTCGGTCGCTAAACCTCGTCCCAGATTAGTGGAAATTTATAGAAATGTTGGAGTTTCCTCTATTAACCCGTGTTTACGCTTAATATTAATCTAAATATGTTTTTTCTTATTTCATATAAGTGACAGAACGAGCAAAACGTTCACCTGATGGTAAGTGCAACGTCTGCCCATAACAAATGATGTGTCACCCAGAAAATTACTGAGTGACATCACACTGCGCCCGTCACCCTGAGACATAAGTTCTTAAGTCTCATATGCTCAGTGATTACGCTAGCTCACAGTGCCCTTCAAACCGAAACACAGTAATGTTTGCACACTACTGCTTCACGGCAGAATAACTGGCCCTGGGGTGGTACCTACCTAGACGGATTCCTGCATAGGAATCCTACCACCAGTAAAAGATTTGTAAATTCAAAGAAATTTCGGTATGACAAAAAATAGTTAAATAGAAATATAATGATTTCTTATATTTACGCGAATGGACACTTACGTACTCGTAGAACTAGATTTTATCGCGGTTTATTTACTATTTATAATCCGTCGTTTCGAGCGCTTTACAGCACCCATGTTCACGGGAGGACAGAGGTGACAGATGTCCTGATGTCATAGGGAACCTTCTGCTTTTAATTATTATTTTAAATGCAATCTACGCAGAATGAGCTAACTGTGCCTTGAAGTCTTGCAGTGGTATGCTAGTTTTTTTTATGTCTATGTTTTTTACTGTAAATAAACGCGATAAAATCCGTAAAGTTTAGTTTCATTTAAATAAATAGAAATATATTATAAGTATTGAATTCAAATTATTTATTTTGTTATCACATGTTGCCCTGTGGAAGCGGCTCTTTAAAAGAATACTACCACTCCATCTCATCCAATGGATCTCGTAAAAGGCGAGTAAGGAATTAAACTGCACTGTGCACCCAGCAGCGCATGGTGGCGATGGGCTCACCATCTATCACACAAAGTGCATTATATTGTTTTGGTGAAACGTGGATTGTGGCAGTCATCTTTTTTTGCAGTGAGTGCCCAGTCTCTGACTATCCCTTATGGGACGCAGTCGTGATCTTATGTATGTATGTACCACATAAGTGCATCTGTTTTTATTTCAAACAAGCGAACCACCCCAGCTTCACGCGGGTGCAATTTACTAATGAACAAGACGAGAAGTGCGCTTAGCAAAGGAATATTAAGTAGGTAGTAGTAGGAAGTACTATAAATATGTGACAGCAAAGTTGTCAAACTGAACGTCACCTTTTTCATTGATCTTTTTATACAAAAATAACCATTCAATTTTCTGACTTTTCCCGTGGATATTCCAAAACTTTCTTTCATAAAAATCTCGCCCTGACGATTACGAAAAAAAAAATCAACTAAATACGTCATTCTCGAGTGATAATCCTTCACTCGAGAATGACGGATTTGGTTATATACATGCAACAATTGATTTTTATTTATTTATAAGTTAATATACAGGGTCTGTCGTAAATAATGGATAACCCGTAAACTGGAGTTGGTCCGGATGTGAAACTGTAAGAAAATCGTATCTTCTTGCCAGGCTTTCTAACCATATCAAAATGGCGTAGCCTTTTATACTTTTTTATAAATTTCGCTACTTTTTTCATTCATTCCGTTGCCATTTCATCAAATTTAGGTATTTCAGTGTGATTTTTTTAGTATTATACTCCTGAAGACGTGTATTATTTAATTTTAGTACAACTTTAGGTGTTTTTAACGTTAAACATTTTCAAAATCGTCATTTTAAGTTCTTTTTTAAACAATTTTTTTCTTAATGTCAACTTTTGATAATTTACTGTGAAAAAAAAAGTACTGCGCTATAGCTGCCCATGATCTTAATAAATTGTCTAGTATGTCTAGATTCTAAAAAGATATTACAATGTGTACTTTACAAGCAATATTAAGTTGTTACTAGGCAGATGCACACTGTCCCTTTCACACTCACGGTGTGTGAAAGATTAGCATGTTTTTGTCGTTAGAGCGCGCGCTCCTGATTGTAGAGTGTAAAAATCTCAGTGTCATTTTGACTATCGCATGTGCTTTTGTTTTCATTACTTTCGTCAATTTGTTACTGCTTTCTAATATCGGACTTTGATTTGCCTTGTGATTTGGACTTGTGAACCTGGTGATACTGACGACTTAGCTCTCATTTACGGACATTATTTTGTGCTATCGATTGGACTTGTCGATTTGGAAAAGTTTGTGTATCATGCCTCAACATTACACGCCGGCCGAATACGCAAACATGCATTACATTTATGGTTTATGTAATGGCAACGCTAACAGAGCAGCAAGTGCTTATCGTGAAAAATATCCAAATCTTCGACATCCTGATTACCGTGTCTTCATTAGAGTGCACAATGCATTTATGGAAGGCCGATTTCCTGGGACCGGCATAGGCGGGGCCAGTGAAGGACGACCTCAACGACACAATGCAGCGGAAGTACTAGAAATAGTCGCAGAAGACCCTGGTACGTCCATAAGTGTTATTTCACGGCGTACCGGTATACCTCAAAAATCCGTTCACAGAATTTTAAAAAGACATGAATTATATCCCTATCATTATCAAAGAGTTCAGACATTAATGCCAAGGGACGCTGCTGCGAGAGTAACATTTTGTCGCACAATGCTGCGAAAGATGAGGGAAGACCAAACTTATTTTGATAAAATTTTATGGAGCGACGAGTCAACGTGTCGAAAAGATGGTTTTTTGAACCTCCACAATTTACACAGCTGGCAACTTGAAAACCCAAGATTGATACGCGAAGACCGATCGCAGTATCAGTTAAAAATAAATTTTTGGACTGGAATTATTAACGGACAAATCATTGGTCCATTTGAGTTGCCGGCAATATTAAATGCGGATATTTATTTGGATTTTTTAGTAAATACTTTACCTGGATTACTGGAAGACGTTCCACAGGAGATAAGAAACGAGATGTGGCTACAAAATGATGGGTGTCCAGCACATTACGCTGTTCGTGTAAGGGAACATTTAAATACCACATATCCAGATAGATTGATTGGGCGATTGGGTCCAATTTTATGGCCTCCACGTTCGCCAGACTTTAACCCGTTGGACTTTTTTTACTGGGGCTGTATTAAGGAAAAAGTGTACAGCGAAGCAATAAGTTCTGTGGAAGAGTTGCGTGCGCGCATTCAAGTAGCAGCAAGTAAAATTGAAGAAGCCGGTTATGCGCGTCGGATTAAAAGATCTTTTATTAGGCGATGTAGAGCATGTATTGCTGCCGGCGGAGGGCACTTCGAGCATTTAGTTTAAGTTATTGATAAATATTTTTTTACTAAAATTAACCTGGTTTTCTTCTGAATATCCTTAATAGTGGCCCGATATTGTTTGTGTAAAGAATCTTGGTAGAATAAAATCATTATGACAAAGTTTTATAACCATTTATAAAAATACTTGGAACATCAAAATTCTGACCTTAATATTGATCTCGCTCCTGTAACTTAATATTGCTTGTAAAGTACACATTGTAATATCTTTTTAGAATCTAGACATACTAGACAATTTATTAAGATCATGGGCAGCTATAGCGCAGTACTTTTTTTTTCACAGTAAATTATCAAAAGTTGACATTAAGAAAAAAATTGTTTAAAAAAGAACTTAAAATGACGATTTTGAAAATGTTTAACGTTAAAACACCTAAAGTTGTACTAAAATTAAATAATACACGTCTTCAGGAGTATAATACTAAAAAAATCACACTGAAATACCTAAATTTGATGAAATGGCAACGGAATGAATGAAAAAAGTAGCGAAATTTATAAAAAAGTATAAAAGGCTACGCCATTTTGATATGGTTAGAAAGCCTGGCAAGAAGATACGATTTTCTTACAGTTTCACATCCGGACCAACTCCAGTTTACGGGTTATCCATTATTTACGACAGACCCTATAGACAAAGTAGAGAAGATAGAGAAGATAGGAGATAGACGATTGAAGAAAATAGTTACAAGAACCTTCTTTGTTGCCGCTTATACGGTATTACAATAGAAAGCTATAGGCTCTGAAGCCGAAGACACGTCACGTATTATTCATATGTCGAGACAGAGATCTCTACATCGTCCATGAACAGTCGACTGTTGGATTTAGACCCAAAAGTTGGTAGGATTTGTTGTAATCCCCGCTCAGTGTGCGCATTGGCGTTACTCGATTTTTTCGCATGATTTTTTATTCGATAATATGATGATACGAGCAAAACGTTCACCTGATGGTAAGTGCGACATCTGCCCATAACAAATTGTGTGCCGCTCACACTGCGCCCATCACCCTGAGACATCAGTTCTTAAGTCGCATATGCTCAGTGATTTTAGCTCTCGGTGTCCTTCAAACCGAAACACAGTAATGTTTGTAAACTACTTCTTCACGGCAGAATAACTGGATTCTACTCGATGAGTCCAAGAAGACATATTATATTCTACTTTAATGTACCAACCTTCATGTAAAGACTGGCTACCACTACTCTTGTGCTGGTTGGCGGACTTCACAGGAATATTGTGGAGGAGTGGGTTCCCTCTCAATGATTTCCTTCGTTGTGGAGTACAAATAATGGCAATAATAAAAAATATATTGGTTATACACCAACGATTGCACTCACACTCACACTCACCTGCGTTTCGAACGAAACGATCAAAACGTTCACCTGATGGTAAGTTCAACGTCTGCACATAACAAATGCTGTATCCCTCAGAAAGTTTCTGTGTGACATTACACTGCGCCCTTCACCCTGAGACATCAGTTCTTAAGTCTCACATGCCCAGTGATTACGCTAGCTCTCGGTGCTCTTAAAACCGAAACACAGTAGTGTTTGCATACTACTGCGTCACGGCAGAATAACTGACCCTAGGCTGCTGCCTAAAAGTACAAAGTAAAGTTTCAGCCTATAAATGTCCCACTGCTGAGCACAGGCCTCCTCTCATTTCTGAGAGGGTTTGGAGCTAGGAAGAATCCGCCACGGTGCTCCAATAGGTAGGCTGCTGCCTACCTAGACGGATTCCTGCATAGGAATCCTACCACTAGCCGCGGCCACGGCCACGGCTTGTTAGTTACATTCAGGCATACATAAGTTTCAATCTATATTTTTCTACATTTACAGTAACAATATAAGGCTGGGAACAACGACCACTTTTGCGGTTCCGACGCTGCGAGCAGACGAACAACGGTGTAAACTTTTATAGGAAAACTTATTCTAAATTAACATATTTTACGATGTATTAAAAGCTATTGTAAAAGTTTGAATGTTCCCGCTTACTTAAGCAGCACTGACTGTTTACGTTTCCCTTCAAATTGCTTTAAAGGTAAAAGTGAAAGGAAACTTTAAAGGTAAATCTTAAGCAGAATAATCCACAAGAGTATGAGCAAAAGAAGACAAGGAGAAATTGTAAGTGAACGAAATTAAAATGATGTAGACATTAGTAGTAATTGATCTGCGTGTAATGACGTATGTTCTAGTATATAACGATAATTTTTCGACATTTATCGGAGTCCATGAGATTTTTTTTTAAACTTTTTAACAGCAACGGGAGGAGAGAGAGAGGAGGGAATATGATACATACACATAACTTTTAGTAATAGTGCAGGCAGAGCTACACCCATTGCTCATTTTTTGCCTTCGTGAGAAACGACCGTATCGGGTGGCGAACCACGTCACCGCCATTTAAGTTAAGAGTCAAAAAAACTCTTACTCCCCATGGCGTTCCCACAAGCAGTATAGTGACAGCATTGCATATTATGATGTTATTCTGCCCGAATAAAGACTGTCCGTACAATACTTTAGTCGCCTCTTACGATACCTCGGTATGAAAGAGGTAGGTGCTATTTTACTGTCCCCCATCGCATACAAAATATTAAAATCACCAGTCTTTTTCTGATTGGTGTAATCTGACAACTGGCGTCCTACAAGGCGAAATCTCTCTTATTATTTTACATTTTTATTAATCTGATCAATTTTCATTTCAAACGATATACCATCTGTATGCTGACGATTTGCAGCTTTATGCTCAAATCGATCCAATAGAGGTTAACTCTGACATTGGTTTGATAAACCACGATCTTCTGTGTATTTCTGACTGGTGCAACAGCTTTTGCATAGATGTGATTTCCTCTAAATGTCAAGCCATAATAATCGGTAGCTTTCGTAGTCTAGCCAAGCTTGAATTAAATTCGCTAACTTCCATTGTTTACAACAACACAATTATACCTTTTAGTCAAAAAGTTAAAGATCCTGTATTGATGATCGATAGTAATCTAAGTTGGCAATCTCAGGTTAGCTAGGTAATCTGGAGAGTTAGAAACTACTACGCGGCTTTTATCGTTTCAAAAATTTCCTGCCGACTGGTACCAAGGCTATGTTGGTCCATACTCTTATTTTACCGGTTCTTGATTATGCTGACATGTGTTACTCCGACCTAAGCCAAGAGCTTTTTTACAAATCGAATCGTCTGCTCAATAACTGCTTACGTTTTATTTGCGGTTTTCATAAATAGGATCACGTGTCCTTCTATCGTTTTAAGCTTCCTATCTGTCATTGTAGATGTATCAGGATTCTTCTAACCCGGTTTTCAATTCTATACGATCCATGCACACCCGAATATTTGAAATGTAAATTTTAGTATTTTGGTTTGCATGTATGAACTTGTCATGAACGTAATCTACGATCTTCTGGAAACACCACTCTTTGCGTCATTCCACGTCTTACTAGCTATATGTCTCGCTCCTTTGGTGCCGAAGCTGTACGGCTTTGGAATGATTTACCTCTCAGTATCTGAAAACTAACGTCCGTATATTCTTTTAAAGAGTGGTTTTTGAATACAATTTTTCTTTATACAGTGAGCAATTTTCTTAAATAGTCCTTTATTATTGCTTATATTGACATGCTTTTGATGTTTTATATATTACGTTTATCGTATGTAAATATATATGTATATATGTTCAATTGAGTATACGTATAAACACTAGTGTATGTATATTTTTAGTGTATGTATTTTTTTATACATATCCAACTGTAATTATCTGTATTAACTTTCATATGTACATAATTTATTTAATTAATAATTTTCTTTTTACTTGAAAGCACCTGCTTCAATTTTTTTTGCTTAACTCGTGGTTGACTGTTGACAATTCCCTATGGCGTTAAGTTCGCCTATTGTTCATTTACTGTGCAATAAAGTTTTTTCAATTAATACAATATACATTTAAACACAGCCCGACCGGAGGTCCTCGGAATGTATTTGATGACTTATTTTCACAAATGATAACTTCGGTCTTGTGACCTGAATTAATTGGGAATGTTTAAGAGCTTTTATGTATATATCTTTGGGAGAAACCTAGCACAGCAATCCGATGAAGCTGTAAAAGCCAAAGAGGCTAACCGCAATAACATAACCGAAATTATATAGCACCAGCCTCTTTTCTACCGAGGTGTTGTAAGAGGCGTCAAAGGTAATGCACGGACAGCTTTTATACATGCAGAATAACATCATTATATGGAAAGAAGGAAAATAAATCTATTTGTAACGACTTGTTTGTCAACAAAATGCTCAAGTAATTGTAGAAAAGCAAGTCGTCACAAATCGGCCCTAACTCAGCATAATATGCCGGCTGTATACAAATGACGCTAGTCTTCCGTTCCAGGGCGGTTCTCACCGCCCAGAGTTACCGACACATAAGTCGACAGTTTGAATAGAGGTCCGCAGCCTCCCTCGGACGGTCATCAGATGACTTGCAACGCAAACAACAAGCACGCAGCGAACGCGACACAGTCCGAATTTCGAGGTTTTTGTAGGAGTATTATTTATGTATTTATGTTTGGGTCAAACCAAACCTGGCACGCGGGCCCCTGACCCGTGAGCACAGTATCCGATGAAGCTGTAAAGGCCAAAAAGGCTGACAGCAATTACATCACCGAAATTATATATGCTAGTCTTCCTTTGGGGCCGTTTGGTGATGCCGACATCCGGATTCACAAGAGCAAGTTAAAAAATATGATATTGACTTTAACATTAATTAATGTTTTTAATGAGCTTAACAAACAAATAAAAAACTTAATATATAAAAAGAAAGAAAAAAATAAATAAAAACTAAAGTTACAATCAAGTGAATGCGGGAATTTTTTAATTACCATAAAACGTTACCTTTCCTTAAAGTCGTAAGAAGTAACAAATTTTACTTCTTGCAGCAAACTACATACTACAACACAAAAATCAGAAATACACATTTAAGAAGGAAGAGAAAGTAAGTAAGTAGTTCTCAAATCTATTGTTTTCCAAGTTATTAGTTTATTGAGGAAGGGAAAACTTAGCTAACGAAAATATCTGATACAGCATTAGTGTCTTGAATTTCAGCTATATCATTATTCTGATGCTCATCATCATCATCATTTCAGTCTATCACTAGTCCATGGGATGCTTAGATGGTTTGGACACGTAGAGAGGATAGATGAAAGAAGAGCAGCCAGTAAGAGTCGACGTAGGCGAACGAATTACGATCAGATCGAAATCGTTTTAAGGAAAAGCCACATCACATCGAGCTTGTATAAAAACACTCATGAAAGTAGATGAAGCTAAAGATGTGTGTCAGGATCGTAGCAAGTGGAAAGATGTGGTCTCTGCCTACCCCTATGGGAAAGAGACGAGACTCTATGTATGTATGTACTAGTCCACTGCTGAACATAGGCCTCCCCCAGGAATTTTACCATAGTTGCCACGCTTGGCAGGCGGGTTGGCAACCGCAGTTTATATATTCAGATATACCAGGAAGGTGCTGATGTCCATCTCCTGGTTTTGAAACGATTAACGACAGCCACGGGATGAGATGGAGTGGTCGATTCTCTTAAGCCGCCACCACACGGCTTCACTGCTCTAGAGAACGTAATGGGAAGTAAGATTTTTTTTTGACCTGGTAAATAAGTACTTTTTCCCGGGGATACTCACGTCACTCACGTATTTTGAAGTTTAAAGTGAGTGCACGGCCCCTTTGCTACCACGGCTCTACGCACTGATTATCAAAAGAACTTTAAATAAACATAATGGTATAAATAACATCCGGCCATGAAAGTCTCTGTTGGCTTGCAAATGTAATAAAATAGAATAACTGTGTTCCAGTTAGTGTATATGTAAGATAATGTTTTAATCTATGTAAACTCTTCAAAGCATCACTCATATTCACATTTATATGCAAACATTATCCTCGTCATCTAATTAAAGTAAATCCGCGAGTTAGTGCGGCGCGGTACAAAGCTGAACGAAGTTAAATAATTAGCGTGCAGGGCCAGGGTGGGGCGCAAGTGGAGGCGGAGGCGCTCGCGGGCTGCATGATTGACAAACTGAGCAGCCGACGTAATTAGTTCACTGAATACACTTAATTCGCTACCCTCCGTCACACCGAATTGATTAATCTATCTTAACAGAGAAAGATTAAGATGTAATTGTTTTTTTTTATGTTTAATGGATGAGAAAACCACCGCAAGGCCAGTGAAGTTGAAGTGTGCAAACATTACTGTGTTCCGGTCTGAAGGGCACTGAGAGCTAGTGCAATTACTGGGCATATGACACTTTAGAACTGATGTCTCAGGATGACGGGCGCAGTGTGGTGCCACGCAGAAATATTCTGCTCCAGTGGGTTTGCGGAAACGGAAAACGTGTGTAATCAAAATATTTTTTATTTATTCTATTCTGTTTTTTTATTTCAGACATGCAGTTTCCTCAAAATGTTTTCCTTCACAAACAAGAGCTAAATCAGCAAAAAAAATTGAAATGAATTATTCTAGTGGGGCATAGTAGAAAATTTAAAGCGAGCGCCTTGCGAATGAGTCACTACTCTTGTTTACGCGTGCATAATTGAATATACTACATAGTTTTTTTTTTTCAGGATTATGTTGTTGGATTAGTAATTATTCAGATATTAGTAACAATAAAATTAGTGTTCAACTTTATTCAATACTACAGCACAATTTATATTAGAATTTAAAAAGATAAGTAAACATATAGAAACTCATATTTCATTTACAAACGTACGTTGGGCTGTAGCAACGAAAAGGCTGTCGACTCAGCATAATGCTATGGCAGTGCTGCCACAGCGCTGTTATTCTGTCGATGCCTCAGGTTTACCGAGCAGTTACCGGACATATTATTAACGACTAATTTTAAAAAAATAAACAAACATGCGTACATGTACACATATATGTAGTATATAAATAAATTAAAATATAATAAGAATGTATGCGCAAAATTTCGATAAAGGTCTGAAATATGTACCTCTAAGTTATTAAGTATCCAACCATATCCAACCAAAGTTATTAAATACTTTACACAAATGTAGTGTATACAGATAACAATAAATAAAAATAAAGTTTCTGTCTCTTTTTGTCACTAATCATGCGCAAACAAAAGGATCTACTTGTAGCAGTTACCGACTATAAAATAGAAAAAGAACCTGCAGTGCAATATGCATGCAACATCTTGAAAACTTTTAATACGTAATCCAAACGGTGTGCACTACGTCCATTGACACTGATCGTATTCAAGTGGCATTATACGTACGAGTACATCGCTGCCGACATAAATCGCTCGCTTTGCATACATTGCGCAGTGAATGCAACTCCCTGGTCCTGCGAAGCGAAAATCTGCGTTTTAATGCGCATAATGCCGCATATGTACACGTCGACGTTACGTTTTATCTCTGTTGCGTGCATTATGTCCAATGTCTAAGGATGTGTTCAACCGGAATGTTATCTAGTCATTTTTCATTTTCATGCTGAGTGAAAATATGTAACGCGTTAAAAGATATTTTAATTTCATATATTGTGACAAAAAGTCATAGTAACTCCGGGATCGGGCGTTCATAGTCGGCGAGTGGAGGTGACGCGATATGACGCAATAGAGCAGCGTGGCGGACCTTACCAGCTCCAAAGCCCGTTCAAAAATTAGCTTAGGCCCGTGCTGAGCAGCGGGATACTTAAATGTTATACTTTGTGAAAGTAAAAGAAACATGATCTCGGTCATTACGAGTGCAGAGTTCTGACCTCAGAGTAGGTTGTGATTTCAGGGGAAAACTGAAATTACCAGCAAGATGCTGTACATCGAGCCCAAGAAATACTCTATAGACCATAACAGTAACCCAATCGATAATAAATAGGTAACCTAAAGAATAGCTTAATAGAGTCACTAACTGAAATTCTTCCCATCAATTGGTAGGATCCCACCTGATGTTAAGTGGCCATGTAGTTTTTGTTGGTAAACACACTAGCTTAGAAAAAGCCTATTCACTCTTATGATGCAGACATTATGAACGACGAAGCAAAACCCCATTCATAATGCGTAATTAATGCAAGGTATGTCCACAAAAAAAGGATCGAAACCGGCAGTTCGTTTTGATGCCCGATGATGAAATCGGGAAGGTGGAATTAACTCGTGTAATTCCTTCAAACACTCTCCAAAATGTAACCTGTAAACCACCGAAAGAGTTTCCGTATGGTGGTCGGTCTTTCGCTGTGTTCGAGACAGAATGGTAGTAACCAAGTCAGGGTCACCGATTAGCCACTTGGCTCGTCTCTCTACTGAGTTGAAGGCTGCCAGTTGATATTTAGGAGCTCCAGCCCATATGTGGCAGCAGTACTCTACAGCCGACCGGACCTGAGCTTTATACAGGGTTAAAAATGGTCCCGGAGTTAAGTACCGTCGCACTTTTGCAAGGACTCCCAACTTTCTTGCAGCCGCCTCAGCCTTAAACCCAATGAATCGCCCAAAGTTAAGGTTCGTCATGATCTCGACTCCTAATAACTGAAGGCGGGCGGTATATTCCAGACCTAAGTTCTGAAAAGTAGGAGCCAAGGTAAACGGGCTCCTTTTAGCGGAGAACATTAACGCTTGCGTTTTGGTGGCATTATGTCTCACAAGATTGGTATTGTCCCAGTTGAAGACTGCCTGCAATATGAGATTCATACGCTCTACCATGGCCTCCAGATTAGACTGTACTTCATTCCGATCGGCCTGAATACGCGCTAGATATCTCTCCGCAACTGTGCTGTCATCTGCCAGAGATACCGGGCTTGAGCGGGTCGTTTATGCGCAGCAGAAAGAGAGTTGCAGAGAGAACAGACCTCTGAGGAACTCCGGCATTAATCGCCATAGCGTCTGACGAGCAGCCGTCAATAACCACTCGCAAAGACCATTCCCTCAAGAAGTCTTCTATCCAGGCTATCAGTCCAGGGGATATACCATATGCAGGAAGCTTTCTGATAAGACTGGCATGCCAGGTCCTGTCAAAGGCCTTCGAGACGTCGAGTGAGTGAGTCTCCAAGCCAAGCCAAGCATGGCAAGCATAATTTTGCTGCGTCAAGCTGCATAATATCAGAACGTCTAACACCTCAGTCCCTTCTTGACCATGGGTGATATGAAGTGCACGAAACATCGGGTTACAAGATCGGTTCAACGGTTGAGCAGTGAGTAATAAACAGGCAGAGGGCCAGAGGAAGTTATTTTTGCATTTATTATAATAACTAGCTGATGCCCGCGCCTAAGTCCGCGTGGATCCAGATTTTCTAAAAATCCCGTAGGAACTATTGCATTTTCCAAGATATAAAGTATCTTATATCTTTAGGGAGCAAGCTATTTCTGTACCAAATTTCCTCAAGATCAATTTAGCGGTCGAGCTGTAAAAAGGTAACAAACAGACAGAGGGACAGAGAGTTACTTTCGCATTTATATATTAGTATGGAGTATGGGTTAATGGGTTTTTTTTATATTTAAGTTACAATTACAATGCAGATCGATGATTTTCCACGTGCGAAATCTGCACAAAAATTAATGCGTACCTAAAACACTGGAGATGCGCGTGAATCTAAAAAGGGCGAAAACGATGGATAAATTATTGTAAGAAATAGACCTTTAATGGTACAAATGGTATTCTTTTTGTTTTAGTTACTGTATTTGTTGGTGAAAAATAGAATATATAATTTACTGGACTTATTAAATTGGTTAGAAGTAATCTGTGAGATACATACAGTCACGCTTCTTTCCCATTGGGGTAGGCAGAGGCCACATTCGTAGCCCACATTTTCTCCCCATGGGAAATGAGACGTGACAGGTGGTTAACCAGATCGTCGCTATTTTGGTACGAGCATAAATTCTTGCTTCCCACGCCTTTTTCCCATACAGGCGGTAGGCAGAAACCATATACGTAGCCGATTTTGCGCTAAAAGCTGTTCGCATAATATTATAGTCGCCTGTATTTTACGCTCCCGGACTCCTATCCCCATCATAGCGCGATATTTTTGAATCTATGAGGACACCTTGTTTTTAGCATGTGGTTTTAGTTATCTGAATTGAAGATTTTTTTTATTGTATTCTTAAGTCTTATATGCCCTGTGATTACGCTAGCTCACAGTGCCCTTCAAACCGAAACACAGTAATGTTTGCACACTACTGCTTCAGGGCAGAATAACTGGCCCTGGGGTGGTACCTACCTAGACGTATTCCTGCATAGGAATCCTACCACCAGTAATGATAAAACGATTTTCCTTTTAGGCACATATGTGTATGATGGATATCGATCATATTGTTATTTTGCTATTGTCGTCGCTAAAATAATCGACGAATCCTACGCGACTTCATCAATTTATTGAATAGATCATCTACATCTATTAGTTAGTTCGTGTAACAGCGTCAAGAAGAAATGTTTCCAAAATCTAGTCTACATCACTCAGTAGATAATTGAGTTGAGCCTTAACAAATAACATAATCCAAAATGTAAATAACAGTAAACAAAGTCGTATATCTCCTCATCAAAACATAGTAAGGTGACGTCGTTGTTTTGCTCATTCGAACTATGTTATTCTGCCAATCCCTTGCGATGAAACCACAATTGGGGTAGAGATTGAAGTGTGGAGCAACGCGTGATCTTAATGTTTTTTTTAGTATGATTTGAAGCATACGGAATGAAAATCGTTATGTAAAACTTGGGGACGTATAGACAAAAGCTGCCCCGCCCCGGCTTTGCACGGAAGTTATATTTACTTTTAAGTATGTTTATAGAAATGCGGTGTTATGTGGTCGCTGCTCTAAAAGAATACGACCACTCCATCTCATCCAATGGATCTCGTAAAAGGCGAGTAAGGAATTAAACTGCACTGTGCACCCAACAGCGCATGGTGGCTATGGGCTCACCACCTATCACACCAAGTGCATTATATTGTTTTGGCGAAACGTGGACTGTTGCAGTCATCTGTTTTTGCAGTGAGTGCCCAGTCTCTGACTAACCCTTATGGGATACAGTCGTGATCTTATGTATGTATGTATGTATAGAAAAACAGCACCAGACAGTTTACGCATTTATCAGCAAATTATAGTAAAATTCTTTATTAGTAGGTGACTATGCCGATAAAAGAATGCTTATGCAAAATTTCAAGTTAATAGGTGAAGTCGTTTCGGAGATATATATGATACAGTGATTAATGACTTTTATTTACATAGAAAGAGACAAAAGAAAAAATAACATGACGCGGTCCATTCGAATTAACTTACTGTTGCTGCTGAAGTATAAGAAAAGTACTGATAGTACAGCAAGTTGTACTGAAACTACTTTAATTTTACTGTGTGTAAGATTCCTATGCAGATATTCGTCTAGGCAGGTCCGCCGCAGGGCAAGTTATTCTGTCATGAAGTAATAGTGTGCAAACATTACTGTGTTTCGGTCTAAAGGGCGCTGAAAGCTAGTAGGTTGGAATTACTGGCCCAGAGGGGCGGGCGCAATGTGGTTCACACAGCAAAGTTCCGAGTGACACATTATTTGTTATGGGCAGACTTTGAACTTAACATCCGGTGACGGTATCGCACGTCTCGTCACTTTCAAAAAAAAAATATTAAAACTTTTTGGAATTTGGTCAAAATAGTTAAAAATCGATGATATTTTATCTGCTACAGTTTGATCATCAAATTTCATCGTCACCTGTATGTGACGCACCCTGAAAGCTGAAAAATGTGACTCTGATGACCAACTGAATATGTTCTTCGTTTCGTTTCAACCTATCACAAGTCCGCTGCTAAACATAAGCCTCCCCCATAGATAGCCACAAAAGTTTGAAGCTCTCATTTTGGGGGCATTTTGCCATAGTTGCCACGCTTGGCGGGCAGGTTGGCAACCGCTGTTTATTTATTCAGATGTTCTGCAGGAAGATACTGCTGCCCGTTTCCTGGTTTTCATTTTCCCTCTGTCGACTTTTACGACAGCCACGGGATGAGATGGGGTGGTAGATTCTCTTAGGCCGCCACCACACGGCACTGATGGCTGTGTATAACCAAAACTGCCGTGAACTGAATACAAACTTTTTCTGGTGCTTTCTAAGAAAGCCTGGTTAGCATTGAACTTATAATTATAATTTATAAGGCTGTTGATGAAGATTCTTCACGTAGTATATTTAAACGAAATTAAAAATAATGTAATATTTCTTTTATAATGTCTTCTTTTATTTACGCGAATATTACACATTTAAACACATTCACACATTCGGGTGCTGTAAAGCGCCCGAAACGTCGGGTTAAAAATAAAAATAGTTATAAATTAAACGCGATAAAATCCGTTAAAATAGTTTTATTTAAATATTTCTTTTAATGAATACATATACTATCAGTTGTCAAATGTCATCGGAGTTCTTGAACAATTTTCTGTAAGGAAACCCAAAATGAAATTAACCCCACGCTTTTAATAATGATATTTAAAAAATGTATATGATGCCTTTTATCCGCTATATTCTTTTACTAAGGGATCTTCCCTGTTCAAGACGATAAATGAGTGGCAATTGTGAAGAGATTACGACGATCGAGAAAGAATAGAAGTTTACGGCTTCTCTCCGTTTCGTCGGGTCACATTGAATTAATGACAATCGGTTTCGTAGATTGCGTACATCATAAATCGTCAATCCATACTAATATTATTTATGCGAAAGTAATTGTCCCTGCTGCCGTGTGATGGCGGCTTAAGAGAATCTATCACCTCATCTCCTGTGGGTGTCGACAGAGGGAAAATTAAAACTAGAAGATGGGCAGCAGCATCTCCCTGGAACATCTGAATAAATAGACTGCGGTTGCCGCCTGCTGAGCGCGGCAACTATGGCAAAATCCCCCCAAAATGAGAGCTACAATCTTTTGTGGCAATTTATGGCGGAGGCCTATGTTCAGCAGTGGACTAGTGATAGGCTGAAATGATGTCCGTTTGTTACCTTTTCACGGCTCAACCGAAATCGGCACAGACATAGCTTCCGTAGACAGACAAAATACTTTTTATACTTTTTAGTCGCGAGCTCTGCTATATACAAATAGCTGATGCCCGCGACTTCATCCGCTTGGATATAGATTTTAAAATATCACGTGGGAACTATTTGATTTTTCGGGACAAAAGTTTTTTTTTTATTCGTCAAATCGTATCTATAACGGTTGACTACTATATAACTATTTAATAAATTCAAAAGCACCAGTATATCCACACTATGCAAGGGATAAACATGCGCATGTCATCATCATTCCATCACTTGTCCACTTCTGAACAAGGCCTCCCCCATAAATTACCACAAAAAAGTTTGTAGCTCCAATTTTGGGGGTATTTTGCCACAGTTGCCACGCTTGTCAGGCGGGTTAGGAACTGCAGTTTATTTATTCATATGTTCCAGAAGGATGCTGCTGCCTATCACCTGGTTTTTATTTTCCTATGTAGATATATACGACACTCACGAGATGAGATAGGGTCGTAGATTCTCTCAACCCGTCACCACATGGCATCCGCCACCACACGGCATCTGCCACCACACGGTATCACATCACCATACTACCATGCGTCCCGTAGCTGCTGACCGGTTTCGATATAATCGAAGAATAAATCTTCAAACAATTCTTAGATCATCGATAAAATCGTAGCGCACAGAGTTATTTATCTATATAAAAACAGGATGACGTCATTTATATATTGTATGAGAATGTATCAAGTTTATAATTTATGTATTTATTTTATGTTAGCGGAATTTCGACATTCTGACTCGATCTTATAATCTTTATATATTTTCCCTTATTTTTTTTTCTTTTCTAGTATAATGAAAGTACGAGATACTTTTTTCCTACATGCGAAGATCGCAATCTAATCATTCAGCCAATCATATATCGGACAACGAGACTGCTAACCCCATCTTTTTAAACTTAGTAAATAGTCGGGACTATGGGCACTGCATTATATTAGCCTTATAAATAATTTATAATTAAAAATATCGACTAGACGAATACATTTTACGTATACTTAAAATTATTAAGAACAATGCAATGACGGCACTACAAGCGATGGCGGAAGCTGCGGGTACAGTTCCTGCCGCTTAGTTATGGGTTTGCCAAATTCCAGCCGACAAGAGCCATTCAATGCTTTTCTGGTTTGAAAGTGTCATGACCGTCCCAACGTATTCTTCTTATTGTCCTTATCACGTTTAAGTAGGTCGACAATAGAGGATGATGCTCAGGATAGCGAAAATAGGGATACCGATGTGGTCTGTAGTGATGACGCTGGCGATTTGTTCGAAGACACGTCGAGTGGGCCGGCGGCGTCGGGGACCGAACTACCTGTCGCTGGGGAGCCGTCAGAGGGTACGTCTCCTCCGCGACAAACGTATTCGCTGACGCCTTCACCACCCGGTCCCGGCACATCTTCACGTGCATTGCGTGCGTTTCATCGCAATAAGAGAAATGTAGAAGTTTAAAGGGGGAAAATGTAGTGTGATAAATCATGTATGTACTACAACTTCCCCCCTGGTTAATTGCATAATATGTATGTTCTAGTACGCGAGTTTAATAAATCCGGAGTTTGATTAACGTCTTTCCTTACCCTTTACATACCTACTATTTACGATCTTTTCTCATCATTGAAGGAATTGATACCATCTCGTCAACGTCATCATCATAGAAAGTCACGTTGTTTCATTAGAGGTCACATATGAAGCCAACCAATACTTACGTATAAGCATTCATTTAGGATTATACCGTTAGTGATTTTAATAAAAGTTATAGTTATATAGTACATTGCAGTACGCGTCACGAAGAGAGCAAAAGCCAATTGACTTGCTTACGAGTTACAGCAGAACTTCCCAGTAACAACTAGATTCGACTGTGGCATGGGGTAAGACATAAGCAACCAGCGTTGTTCGGATTTAAATCTAAAAATTAATATTTTTCATGCTTACATAATTTAAGTGAAAAAACAAAACATTAAGTAACTGAACATACCAGCGTCTGCTGGTACAGTTTAAGATCCAAGCAAATTGTTTTTGTACAAGACTACCTGATTATATAGCGAAATGTTGAATTAGACTTAACTTTATGAGCCGTGGTAGCTCAGGGGCTAGGCGCTCGCTTTGAATTTCATAGTACGCGAGTGACCTGGGTTCGATTCCCGGTGCCGGCACCACTAAAATTGTTAATTGCAATTTTAAGTGCTGATTTACCACGTGCTCGGCGGTGAAGGAAAACATCGTGAGGAAACCTGCATGTCTGAGGAATAAAAAATATTTCGAAGACATGTGAAGTCCGCCAACCCGCATTGGAGCAGCGTGGCGGATTCTTCCTAGCTCCAAAACCCTCTCAGAAATGAGAGGAGGCCTGTGCTCAGTAGTGGCACATTTATAGGCTGAAACTTTTTACTTAACTTTAACTTCATTTATTCGTTACTTAAAGTGATAAAATGCTAGAAAGGATGAAGATGTTTATTATCGAATATGGGGCAAACGAGAAAGCGGCTTACCTGATGGTAAGTGATCACCGCCGCCGCTCATCATCATCATTATTTCAGCCTAACACTATTCTACAGCTGAGCATAGGCTTCCCCCATAATTTGCAACAAAAGTTTGTAGCTCTTATTTAGGGGTAATTTTCCCAGCGTGGCAACTACGGTGAGCAGACGGAAGACTTCGACCAGCAATATTCGTATAACTATTAAACAGTGTACTTACCTCATATGATACCTAAAAACCGTGGCAGTCAACTGACTTAGTTAATGAAGAAAAGTAAGTTACTTTGCTAAGATCCGCATGCAAAATATAAAAATGGTGTATATTACCTAGTTTTTTGAAGTGCACCACCCGCCCTCCCTCAGTAGCGTGCACAAGCAAACTAACACCGCCACCAGGTGGAGGGTACCAACCACTACAATACCACCACTAGATAATATACACCACCGAAGCCGAGAACACGACACGTGTTTCGCCCCAAAACGAGGCATTATCAAGCGTAATAGACTCTACGACAGACGGCCGTCTGTCGTAGAGTCTATTACGGTTTGTAGTGGTTAGCGGTTTGTAGTGGTTGGTGGAGGGTACCTGGTGGCGGTTCCTGGTGGCGGTGTTAGTTTGCTTGTGCACGCTACTGAGGGAGGGCGGGTGGTGCACTTCAAAAAACTAGGTAATATACACCATTTTTATATTTTGCATGCGGATCTTAGCAAAGTAACTTACTTTTCTTCATTATAATGGATTTCCGCAAAGTAACGCCTGATTCTATTAACTGACTTAGTTAATACGTAACGTCTCTTACTTCATGCATAAAATCATTTTTATAAATCACTCGCGTCGATTCGACGAAGGCTATCTGTCTACGGTTAAGCAATAGAAATTAAATACAAATTATTGATTAGATTCTTTTATAGACAATCATATTTACTCTTAGCTTTGTCGAATTTTAGATTAACGGACTAATCACTTCACCTCGTTAGCCATCAGTTTTGCCCGCAAATTAAATATATACTGATTTCTTATATTTACGCGAATACTACACATTTAAATTAAACAATTTTTTCTACGGATTTTATCGCGTTTAATTTTGAACTATTTATAAGCCGATGTTAAAAAAAGATCGGTAAAACCCGCGTAAAAGAACACATAGCCGATGTGAAGCATTGTCGCTCTAGGAAGTCTGCAGTCTGTGACCATGTTCTGAATCATCCCAAACATTACATCAGATTTGATAAACCACAAATCCTCGCAAAAAAACACCGATTTCTACCAAGGATGATTCGCGAGGCTATTCAAATTAAAAACATCCTGATTTCAATAGAGAAGATGGTTGTGTATTACCACCAGCTTGGGATCCTATAATTAATAAAATTAAATCAAAAACCAAGCATACCACTGCAAGACTTCAAGACACAGTTAGGTCTTTCTGCTTAGATCGGACCAAAGATAATAATTAAAAGAAGGTAGTCCGGGTTAACTTTGACATCAAGATATCTGTCACTTCAGTCCTCCCGTGACCATGGGTGCTGTAAAGCACACGAAACGTCGGCTTATAAATAGTTCAATATTAAACGCGACAAAATCCGTTAAAAAATTGTTTTAATTAAATATATTCGTTAATATAAGTGGATGTACGCTTATGTAGGTTTCAGTTTGCGTAAAAATAAAAATTCATTATCACTATGCTTCTAGTAAAAGACAGACAATACCGTTATATTAATTGTGGGTCAGGGGTAACAATCGTTTTTTTTATTTCGCGAGAGTTTGGTTCCCGATGCCAACACCACTTGATCGTAGTATTGCTACAACTCAATGTTTAACAAAAGCATCATAAGGAACCCGAGCATAGTAAGTTATTGACATATTTTTATGCAGGTTATAGATAATAACTCTGGGCGCAACTAAGATTATGTTTCATCGTATTTACGCTCTCACAAATTACGAAGTCGCAAGTTCGAGCATTTATAAAAAGGAGTAATTATAAAAATTGGGAAATGAGAGAGGCCAACACTATAAATTATTACATATGCAAACGTAAAAAATGTATATGGTTTTAACCAATTTATCTCACTATAGCGTTAGATTTGTACATTATTTTAGTACTTATTAAAATATGTTTTATTTGTTTACTGCATTTTTGTATGTATATTTAATATGTAAGCAAATTAGTAAGAACAATGTAAAATCATATGTCTATGTATGTTTTTACTTTTTTTTTTCTTGTTTCTACGTACACTTTTACCCGCATATATCAGCGCTCCTCTTCACTCGCAAGGCTTGCTGAAAGAAAACTCTGAGTTAAACTCGCCTTTACACATAAATTACTCAGAATCGCATTTATTGCTAAAATATAAAATGTAGATAAAGAATAAATAAATAAAAGGTAAACGTAGCAGATAAGCTTATATTTTACACCAACCTCTACAAACTTTGAATTCAAAGTGAAGCTTATGCAGGTTAAAATTCTAGCGGAAAAGTTCGCAGACGCCTGATAAACGACCAGACAAGGGGAATATCTTTCTAATTGGGCGAATAAAACGTTACGTTCTCATGACATTTTCATACCTTAATTGTTAAGCTTGATGTTTACGTAGAGACGAACTTAATGATGTTACCATTATCTGCCAGTTACCCCAGATAAACTATAGTGGTAGTGGTGGTTGTTTGGCAGATAATATTGCCAAGGAGCAAGATCAGATGGTCTGATCTGTGGAAGACGTCTGCTCCTACCAGTAATATCTTAGATGTTGTATATATAGTTTGCATCTCAGAAACTTTTTTAGTGCGATTATGGACGTATGAGATATTTCTTGAGCTTCTCATATGGCGACATAGCTGTTGCATGATGACTATATATTATTGTAACTAATTACTATATATTATTAAAACTTTTTTTAATGGGTAAGTTCACCTGACGGTAAGTGCAACGTCTGTCGATAACAAATGCTGTGTCACCCAGAACATTTCTGTGTGACGCCACACTGCCCTCGTCAGCCTGAGACATCAATTCTTAACTCTCATATGCCCAGTGATTACGCTAGCTCTCAGTGCCCTTTAAATCGAAACACAGTAATGTTTGCACACTACTGCTTCACGGCAGAATAACTTTACCTGTGGTGGTACCTATCTAGACGGATTCCTGCATAGAAATCCTACCACCAGTAAACAGAATATTATATAGTAATAAAAAAACACAAAATAAAGCAGAACGTAATTTTTTATTCTTTTTGTTATAATGAAAGCCAGAATTTAAAATTACTACGATATAGTTATAATCTCATCTTGGATTTCATCTAGCCTTATATTTTTGTCGACGAATATTTTTTTTGTGAATACAAGTCTGTTCTCCTTTACGTTTCGCCAAAGGAACACTTGCGGGTGCTAGTCACGCGCTCGTTGCACTGACGCCTCGGTGCCCGGAGTTCTGTTTTCATTGCATAAGTTGCAGTTCCGTTCCTTTACAAAAATTTCAAGTATAACATGGTTTTATTTTGTAGCATTTCTGCTAGAAACGCGCGTGGTAATGATGCTTTCACGTACTAGGAGTATATGTTCAGTAGGTTCGGACAGATATTCTGTGATCTTTGTAAGCTCTATGTTATTTTTGCTATAGTTAGCAGACTCAGGCGTTACTTTGCTAAAATCCATTATAATGTTGGAAAGGAAGTTATAATTTGCTAAGATCCGCATGTAAAATATAAAATGGTGTACATTACCTAGTTTTTGAAGAGCACCGCCCGCCCTCCCTCAGTAAGAGAAGAGGCCCTACTGAGGCAGGGCGGGCGGTGCTGTCACGGAATTTTATATATTCTATAATTAACTTCCTTTCCTACTTCTAAATGAAACTAATTTTACGGATTTTATCGCGTTTTATTTTATTATTTATAACCCGACGTTTCGAGTGCTTTACAGCACCCATGGTCACGGGCGGACTGAGGTGACAGATGTCCCG